>VXBO01012825.1:1002112-1035086 GCA_013400135.1 Rhinoptilus africanus
GTGGGAACTGCGCTGAAACCGGGCCGGGCTCTGTTGTGTCCGTCTCGCTCGGCCCCCCCGGTGGCGGAGCGGCCGTGGGCCGCCTGGGGAAGGCGGGGCGGCGGGTCCGTCGGTGCCGCCGCTCTCCGGTGGCCCGGCCCTGAGGCACCTGCCCGGGCGTCGCGGAGGGCCCGGGGCTGCGCCGTTATTCCCGGCCTTCTTAAGGCTGCGGGGGGGGGAAGGCCGGCCCGTGACAGACGTCCCTGACGGTTGTGCCGACGGCAAGGCCGACGGCGTTACCTTTGGTGAATTTTAAGCTGAATCCCGCCAGAGTTCTCCGCTTCCAGCAGCTCACGCTGCCGGCGGGGGGGCGGCCGGCGCTCGGCGTCTCCCGGGCGCTGCGGCCGGCCCCTTCGGCCAGCGCTTGTTTTCCCTCTCGTCCTCTTTAATTTTCGTTATTTTCATCATGCTGCCGTCAGGGCCGGGGGCAGGTGAACAGCCGGAGCGGGCAGTCCCGGCTGGAGCGGCCAGGCGTTAGCGCCCGACGTCGCCTTTCCAAAGGCTTCCTTGCCAAACGCGATATAATCAGCGTTTTTGTTTCGCGCTGGCAAGCATCTCTCTCAGGTGGGGTGAGGGGGGGGGAACCTAATCAAAACCAGGGGATTTTTATAACTAAGCAGTTAGTAGAGCATTTAAAACAAGAAACAACGATGCTTTTGTCTGCGTTATATAAAGTGTCGCCACAGATTAGTGAGATTCTTGTTTTTTTCCGTCCTCTGTCCAAATCCCTTGAAGCTAAAATTACAGAGAGAGAAAACTGGTTTTATTACCAGAGAGCTTGCTGACGTATTTTAGTTTGTGATTAGGACCGTTGTTAGGGACGCAGAAAATGAAATAATGATTGTCTTGCCCGCCTAGCTGAACATAAGAAGACAAAATTTGTCAAGTATTTAGGGGATATTTTGGCTCATCGTATTTTTTTCTCACCCTGTTTGCCTCTAGTGAAATATTTGGTAAACAATTTATGCTCTTAGTTAAGTATTAGTAAGATGAACTTCTAAAACTTTGCAGAATAATCATAGGAACTGTCAGGCTGTGTTGGAACAGGGATGCTATTTCTCTGGTAACTGCTCATCCCAGGTGCTTTACTTTGTTACTTTGAAAAGTGCAAAGAAAAGTATGGTTTTTTATTAAAAAAAAGTGTGCATGAAAACGCATGAGAAACCATTGCCAGTAGGGAGCTCCTCTCGTAATCCCTACTCATTAAGTATGTGTTTGTGCTCTGACACATGGAGTGGTTGATCCCCTGTTGGAAGACTCTCAAGTACAGTTGCACAGCGCAGAAGTTGCTGGTTAAAATTGATGATTCATTTTTATGAATGCCAGCAAACTTTTCATAACGATTTACAGGCGTTGATGTATGACAGTGTCTTCCCCTTTGCTTTTATATTGTCCCCCCATAAAATAGTTGGCATTATAAATTTTAAAGTATTATCACTTGTTTGAAAGTTTTTGACTTAGCAGAGTAAAAATTTACGCAGAATTCCATGAGCTGTTATGTGTTAGTGCTTAAAAAAAGGTTTTATTTTTTTTGTTTCTATACTTCAAGACAAAAACTGAGCATCAGGAAGGGTGGGAAACATTTTCAATAAATAACTTTTTAGGGTTTTTTCCCCTAACTGGAACATCTTTAAATATTTGGCTTCAAAACAAAATCTGGTAACAACTCTTAATATTTGTAAGACATGCTGTTAGTAGAGGAAACTGAAAACATTCTTATGCAAAGCTTTAGGGTTTTTGTGTGATTTCTCAATTTTATGTTACTGTTGTGACTTTAAAAAGTTACTGCCTAGGATTTAGAGAATGCAGTGATAAGTAACAGGGGGAAATACTCATGTCCATGGCTAAAGAGGATTTTCTTTTTTCTTTAAGTGAGTTTGTGGATGGCTAAAAGTTGCCTTGACCGCTGAGCTGCTGAAATGTTTTGCTGCTTGAGAGCCGTGAGAAGGTATGGCATGTTGCTGATCTAATTTACTTTTGCCATATGTTTAAGTGTTTGCTTATGATTTGCATGTATGTAGAACTGGTTTTGTATTTTGTTTAATGCTTATTTCTTTGGCTTTCTCATCTTTACAGCTTGAAGCTTTCATCGGAGCATCCACAGTTGAAAATCCCCCAAAGCCATATGCCTGTCCTCGAGTGAGACATTAAAAAGGCTCTCAATAAAACAAGGGGGTTAAAATAGCTCACTTATGAGAAAGTGGTAGTCTAAATCTGAATATGATATCAAATATATTGCTGCATTATTGAGTTATTAAAGCTCAGTGTTTCAAAATGAGTGAACATATCTGTAATAATGAGCTTAATTTAACAAATCTTTTCAGTGCCAGCGCTATAAGCCAAAAAGTTAAACTTCAGAGACATGCAAAGAAAAAGTAAAAAGAAAGCTGAAGGGAATTATTTAATCAATAAATTAAATCAGTCCTAGAGTAAGATTGCATAATGTGTTTTTGTAGAGATTGTGTTTCGTATCTTTCATGAAGTGGAGACGGCTGTCCTCAAAGTTGTTATGACCTTGGTTTTAATATGAAGACTTTCTCTGCTCTTCAAATCAGAATGAAGCTCTTGGAACAATCCTTGCTCCTTGTGGGCGAAGCCATAATCATCTCTCTTGCATTTTTTCTCTCTAAATTCATTTTAATTAATTTATTTTGTCACTTCACTTGAAGGATGCCTCAGAGTTCTGTCTTTCACCTTCAGTGAATGAATTCTTCCTTCTGTCACGCAGACTAATTTTGGCCCTTGAGCGTTTCTCTTTTAAGCGAGTTCAAAATAGACTTTTGGCTGGAATCCTGAGCCTTCCTACTAGCATGACAGTGTTGTTTAGATACAAAACAAGGGAACTAAAGTTAACCATACTTTTCCATTTTTCTGGTAGAATACCAGATGGAAGTTTATGATTAATAAACTTGGAAGTATGATTCCTAGTGTCCAAGTATGTTGGAACTTTTTTTCCTAACTACTGGAAGCAGCATGCTGTACAGCTGGAGAGTGGATGAAGGAAATGGTGTACAAATAAGGTGAAGAGAAAACAGCTCCTAACGTCCTCCTAGCAGCTGGGTCTAGGAAGATGTGGATTTCTTGCATGGCTCTCAGTCAAAACTGCTATCAAATAGTTAGCTGCTTAATTTACTTTTTTTTCCTTTGTTGGAAAGAATGTTTTTCCTTTTTACCATTTTATGTCCACTTGCTGCCAAACAAAAAAAGACAATTTCTGCAATTTTTTTTTTCTCAGCAAGACAATTATTTGGGTGTTTCTGGATCCAGAATGGTAAAGCATATGACCAAGTGGACTTTTATCTAGTGTGCTTGGCTTCCTTTCTTGCCAGGTCAGGTAAAGGGTTTTTTTCCTGCATCGCTGAGCAACTCTGTCACGTTCTTGTCATTGAGAGCTTTTGCTCTCCATAAAAGCGTGACACTGCTGTGGTACTCACCTGCTCCATCTCCTGCTATTTTGAGTAGGATCCCGGGCTATAGTGATGACTAGTCTTAGAGTTTTTCTGAGACGCAGCCAGCAAGGAGGTGGGAGTGTTAGCCAGTAATTCGTTTTATCTTTTTATCTAAATCTTCCATTTAATCCACTCACTTAAAAGTTGCTTTTAGTCATAATGGTTTGAAATTTCATCAGTCATCTTACATTCCAGGTTTTTCCATTCCACTTTTCTACAAAAATTTCTCCTGTTTTTATCAAGCTGACTTTTAAGATCTACTAATTAAATATTTGCCCACCTCTTAGGCAGAAAACATTAGCTTTAACTGCTCTAATTGAAGAGCTGGAAAGGTTGACAGAAAAAAGTTAAAGTAAGGGTCATTGCATCTGCTTGACAACTCAGCTGTTGTCATTTACCATTTGCCAAAGTGAAAAATACTGCTTATTGTCTAAGCACAAATGTGGGGATTTCTTTTTTTTGATTAATGAAAGCAGTCAGGACATAGTCTCATATGTTTCTGTGTCCAGGATGATTAGTTGGGCTAGGATGCTGAACAAATATCTCTTTGTAAAACAGTCTTGCTTACTATTAATAATAAAGTTACTAGTTTCGTGGGAATTAGAGGCAGCTTTGCCTCCAATCTGCCATATATTGTCGTATTTAGGGCTAGCAATTTGAATGTTACTGTGGGGAGTGAAACAGCATTGTATTGCTTAACAGAGCAGAATCCCCTACCCTTCTGAGTTGCAAACAACAATGAACATTAATCACACAGAAAACGGTTGGTCCGTTGAATTTGTTAGCCTGTGAAATCAGCTGAAGGAGAAATCTATTGTTAAATATTTACCAATTCACATTTTCATGTTGCTTTTATATATACTGTCTCTTGGTAATTAGTTTGCAAACTTGAATATCAGCTTTGAGCCATGGCAGGAGCTTTTGGTGGTCTTTAATTCAGAACTTGTTTTTCCTTCCATTTCAGTCTTCTGTTACACGAGTGCGCTCGGTGCAGAACTGTTGTCTGATTTATGCATGATTGGAGGTATTCGATCTTTTGTACTTTCTGAACTTCCTAGAACTTTTTCAACTTAAGTTTTCCTTCTGTTCTTAGCTGAAACAATCTTCTTTTCCTACCACTGAAATTTCTTTTAGTCCTTGTTTTCTTCTCTTTCAGTGAAGATCAAAGGGCAGCAAAGTACTACCTTTTTACTTGATGCCTTATATAAAAGAATATGTTTGGGAAAGTAGATTAATTTTTATTAATGGACATAAGTATGTGGACCTCAGAAACTAATGCAGAACTTCTTCTGATTGAATTGTGATTATTATTCCTGGGTAAAATTTATTATTCTTTTGGCACTGCTTGAAAAAATACTGGGTTTTGCTTTTTAACTTGGAGGTTCAAAAGTATGTAAGGGTCGGCTTTTAAAAGGAGCTTCAGCGATAGCTACAAAAATACCACTAAAGCAAGTCTTCATCATTCGAACTCCTTGACTGGGGAACTTTTATTTGAGCCTGCATTGAGAAAGTAGAGGGAAAAGTTACTGTACTTATTTACATGTCTTTAATCAGCTGTTGCCATCCACCATCTCTCAAACCTGTTGGATTTATTTTGTGAGCCCCAAGGGGAAGAATTCAGAACTCGGACTTCTCACACCAGTTTTAAATGATTATACTGGAAACTGTAAATGTTTAGTCCATTCTATCACATTTAATGTAATTTATATGTTTGTCACTTATTGGTTGCATAGTACATGAACATTTTATTACTTTACTAGGTTGTGTCTTGAGAAGGTATTGGTACAATGCATTCTTCAGTCAAGAACTTTGTCAGGAGCGGATGCCATCAATGCTCTCAGACCTTTCTATTTTGCTGTGCATCCAGATTTCTTTGGCCAGCATCCCAAAGAGAGGGTAAAAATCTTTTAGTATGCTTTCTTTGTAAATGTATATCAAGGATGGAAATTTTCTAGTTTTCCTGCTCTCAGAGTAACAAAACTAGTGTTAGAATTGAATATGGTTGTTACTAGAGAACAGAAAGATGGACTTTATTTTTAAGAAGGATAGATCCCTTAAACACCCATTCTCTACTAGTCATGTTTTCTGTTTGTTATAAAGACAATACTGAATTCTTCCAGTCTAATTTATAATACATATTACTTGCACAACATTTCAAAGTCATAAAGCATTGTATTTGAATCAATAGGTTTCTTTAAGCTTGAAAGCCTTAAAAGCGGTGGTTTTGGAATATACAAGAATGTACATGTGTGTATATCATACAGTTTATTCATGCAAGATAATTACTCATGCTAAGAACATGAACTGTATCACTACTTGTTAAGAGCAGCTGGCAGTTTGTAGAAACTATTTCTGCATATAAGATTAGAAACATTTCGATGAAAAATGGCCAAATTCTTTGTTTGTAGTACTAGGCTTTTTCTTTTTTTTTTTTAAACAGGAAGTAAATGAAAACTCTCTGAAGAGGTTAAATGGCTACTTGGAGAATCTACAGAAACCAGGATTTCGCTCCTTTAAGCCAACCCAGCTTACTTTTTATGTAAGAGAAAGAGAGCCAAACTCTTCTAATGTTCAAGAATCCTTCAGTGCTTCAGGTGCTTTTACATCGTGCAGAATGTATCTTCCTGTATCTAAATTCTTTCAGACTGTTACTTAGCAGTCATAAAGACTTTTCAACTGAATAAAATCCTGTCAAATCATTAGATCAGGTGACTAGGTCCATCTCAAGTAATTAAACATCTTAAGCTTTAAAAAGCATAGAAAGCATAAGAAATTACAAAGTTGAGGTCAAGTTACAGTATGAGGAAGTCAAAAACATAAGTTGTCATTGTCATGGTTAACTGGAACAACAGCTGGGTCCTTGTTTTCGTTGCAGATAATGTGAAGTACACAGTGACAGGGTGCTCCTAGGATCAGTAGGAACTTACTCTGTAATCAGAAGTTGTATAATATCTTAAGCTTCAATTTACCATATTGTCTCTCAGCTTTGAGGCTACAGAAAATATTACTGAGTTTGGAATATTGTTTTTGATTAATTTTGTTCAACATACTGGTCTCTGATGTACCAACGTGCCATATCTAAGAGATGAGGTTTGTGTTCTCTATCCTGCTAGTCAAAACACTTGAGCAAATTTTGAGGGACTGTAGTCTAGAAAACAAAATCATACTGTTTTTCAAGAAAATAGTAGTGTTAAGTCCAATCTCCTTAAAATGACAGTTAAACTGGCAGCTGTGTTCTGCTCCTAATGCTTGCTTTCTAAGGGAATGGTTAGGCCCAATAGCTAAGTGATGGGACTTAATTGTAGCCAGTGTGCAAGTGTAAGGTTTTGTTCTGAAGCTTCTGTAGGTACCCTGTGGAGAGCTGCTGTAGTACTGCACTTCTACAGTAAATGATATCCAGAGTGATGATCAGTAATGATGTGAATTGTATAGAGCTGTTGGACAAAATTGCCACTGCTAAAGCGAAAGCATCCTTTTCTGGGTTATGCTGCATCTGTAGCTAGGTTTTCAATTTATCCAGTGATTCAGATAGTTAAAACATCTGTTTGTATTTTTGGACACTTAAGAGTTTTAAGGTTAAACTGCACATGCATTTTGCAGTGAGTATTGAAATAATATATTTTCTAACTATGTATGCCTAGTTTGGATTCTTGTAAGAGAGAAGTATGAATGTATTTAAAATATTTTTAGTTAAGTAATACTGATTTTGTGGGACTTGCATTTTACAGGGTTTCGAGCAGTCAGTTTTACATTACATACCAGGGATCTCCTGAGCACAGTATTAGATATTCTCAACTCCTGCAGTTTATCTACAGAGCATATTCAAAGTTTGAATGTGAACTCTCAGCCCCACAAGGAAGCAAAAAGCACACTGAGCAGACCTATCAAATGGGATAAGACTTATTATTCATTTACTGGATTCAAGGATCCTGAGGAGGAACTAGAGCAAGCCCAGAGAGTGGAAACAACTTTAATGTACGTAAGGCTTTTGTTTAACTGATATTTTGTAACCTAAATTGGTCTTATTCTAATGCTGAGGTTTTTAAAGGCAATCAGTAAACATTCTGAACAATACAAAACTTTATTGTCCAATGTGTAATTCTGTCAAACTTTTTATAATTAAAAAGAGTTCAGCTGAGCTCCTGGGTTAACTATGATGCCAGCTAAGCCAAGGCATTCTTGTCTCTTTGCCCGGCATTCATGTTTGGTCAATCTAGTTTTGGGTAATCTAGTTTTTCAGTTTTGTGGAATATTGGTGACGATTCAGAAGGAGGCAAATTTTTGACGTGCTCCGAATAGCTCCTTGCCTCTTACAGGACTTCTGTAACAAAAAACTATAAGGCTATTAACTTGATTGTTAATATTTCATTATCACACTCTGTTGGGGGGCGGGGAGATAATACCTGAAAACTAAGGTTAGAGGGTTGTAATTTGCCAGATATCTTAGTGTTGTGCTTCTGATTTGTTGTTCAGCTTACCAACCTTAATACATAAATTGAACTAAATACAAATACTGAACTTGCATTAAATGAAGCGTGTTGTGTTTTAGAAGTTGGTTGTTTATAAATTCTGTATGTGCTCATTTTGGGGAAGGGTGAAAAATACTGCCTTGAAAAACAATTTGTAACAACAAGGTTTAGATGCATTTGAAATAAATGCAGAACTGTGGTGGTAGTATCTTCAGAGCAAAGAATACCCCTCATCCTGCCTAGCACCTTGCAAATAAAAATACTATAGTATATGCTACTGTAGAATACTTAACTGAGGTTCAACTTACTAGAGAATATTTTTACTGATTTTTACACATTTATGAGAAATGCCACAAACAGTTACATATTAACAGTCTAGTTTTAATACTTAGCCATTTGGCATTGGGCCTCTCTCTCTGCTTCCGAGTTTGCATTTTTTTCACTTAAAATACAGTATGAGAATGGAAGTATTTGTTTGTAAAAATAAGAGCGTGAAAATAAATTTATACTAGGAACAAAGGCTAAATCTCTTAGAGTAGCTTTTTCCTAGAAAAAGAATGATGTATTTATTGAAAGTTTTAGATGTACTTTATGAGTCATGTTTGCCTGGTTGTGGTTGCAAAAGAACTGTAAAACCTTGACCTGGTTAATCTGTGTTCATCCCAGCTCTGTAAGAGTTACCAATCTTGGCCCTTTAGTACCACCTCCCTTATTTGATAGTCTATTATGATTTACTGTTGAGTGTTTTTCCTCCTCCTCTTTCAGATCCTGGCTAGATGGTAATGAAGCAAGTGCAGTAAAAAAGCTGAAAAAGAGTCTGCCACTTAGAAAAGAACTAGAACGTTTAAAATTTGAACTCTCTCATCAACTCCAGCTCTCGGATATCAGGTAATAAAGTAGATCAGTCAGACTTGTGTTGAGAGAGTCAAAGCAGAGAACTGTTGTGTAATACTATGCCATGAGCTTTAAAGGCTTATTCCAACAGACCTATATTTCATATATGTAAAAGTGTTATTGCACTGATTAAGATTTTTCCAGAAGAATTCTACTGGGACAAAAGTTCCCTGTTACAATTTGCTCAAAAGACCTAGTATTTGTAACTAAAAGCATAGGCTCCAGTTGAGGCAAACACATAAGCACTTGAGGTGGGACCTGTGTGTATGCATTAGTTTGAGTGTTTTGCTGGATGGAATTGCTCTTCCTGAATTCAAGTAAATGTCTACAAGTTTGACTAGATTGGCAGTGAAATGCAGCTTTGCATGTGGTACATACCCACATCCTGTGAAGACTTAATTAAACAATGTTATTCTTTCTAGTCTCTTGTTTCCCACACTCCAGAGGAGGAGGGTATTTCTTTGCTTGAAAGGGCTGAGTATAGTTGGTGACCTTGATTCTTCAGGATATTCTTCAGAAAATGATATGTGATCCTCTTTTAAATTTTGCCCCTTTGAATGAGGATGTTCTGAAGTGGGATATTGAGGATGGGAAAATGGCAGTGAGGGTATTCAACAATGGAAAAATAAACTTTGGGGAATTATTTCAAGGCCTAATCTGTTAAATTCTCCATTTAATCGCGAAAGAAAGAGCTGGAGCTTCTGATACATGCTTTTGTTCCTTTCCCCCTGTAAAAAGACCCTAGCTTCCTTTAAGCTGTACCCAGTTTTTGTGAACACAATTTCTAATCCTCTGCAACTGTGCTGTGGTGGGGGTTTTATTTAAGTTTCTGAAACAGTCTTCAGTATCAAAACCATCAGTTTGGTTTTATTCATGCCTTATATTTAATTTTCTTATAGCTTGTGCTTTGAAAATACACCAAAACTATTGGGCTCCTTGAAGAGTTACTCCTTCCAAGAGTTGTATTACCATAATTCAGAAAAGAATGTGAGTGTCAGGAATCTGACAGTCTCAATAGGAAACTACTACTAGCGATCCTACAGCCTAACGTTAGTATTCAGAGATAAGCAAAATAAGGGGCTTGTTGGCTTTATTCCATTTATAAGTTTCAGACAACTGAAGAGAAGGTAGGATCTATAAGCCACCTTTTTACATTCCTGCTTAGTGGTACTAAAAGCAAAGGGATATTGCTAGATAGCAGTAAATAGTTACTAGAATTACTTGTGTTAGAATAGATTGAATTGCCTCAGAAGTGCTGTGGCATGGTCCCATGATCAGCCTCCCAGAGTGGCTTTTTGCCAGGTAGATTTCCCTAAATGAGATGATGTGTGTTGACCCCAGCCAGCAGCGAAGCACCCACGCAGCTGCTCACTCGTACACCCCCAGCGAGATGGGAGGAAGAGAATAATAAAAGGAAAAGCAAGAAAGCTTCTGGATTAAGGTAGAAGTTTAATAGGTGAAGTGAAGCCAAGCTGTGCATTCGAGCAGAGCGAAAGGAGGAATGCAGTCACTACTCTGTCAGCAGGCAGGTGATGAGCCGCTTCTGGAAAGCGGGACCTCAGCATGTGTAGTGGTTGCTTGGGAAGGTCATAACCACGGAGGTCCCACTCTTCGTCATCCTTTCCCTGAACATTTATTCTGAGCATGGTGTCGTATGGTCTGGAATATCCCTTTGGTCAATTGGAGTCACCTGCCCTGGCTGTGTCCCATCCCAGCTTCTTGCCCACCCCAGCCTGCTCGTATATGGGGGCAGAGTGGGGGGCAAAAAGAGAAAACCTGGACGTTGTGTCAGCACTGCACAACAGCCAAGAGATTGATGTGTTAACACTGTTGTACTAAAAAATCCAAAACACAGGGGTGCTATGGAGTACATTAACTTCATCCCAGGCAGACCAGTACAATAAGGGAATGGAAATCTCCCATTATGAGACAATTTTATGTCAGCCAGAAGTTTGTAAAAGAATGCAATTTTTCAATACCCTGGGACAACTTTACAATTTAAATGCTTTTTGAAATTTAATAGTTTGTCTGATCTGTCTGTGACAAAAGAGATGTCAAAACTATAAGTCACCAATGTAATACTTGGCCCCTGTGTGGTTTGATATATATTAATATAGATATAAAAAGTATTCCACTTTAAAATATCATTATGTATATATAGCAACTTACCATGGGAATCATAGCAATGTTTTGGACTATGAACTGAAAGGGGGGGGCGGGGGGGGAGAGACAATGTCCTTAAATATAGCATTTGCTTCTCTAGATGAACACTGGGAAGTGCACAAACAGAAACTGCGTGCCACATGACTGAACCAAGCACTGGGTTGTCTGTTGCTATTTACTTGCTAATCTCCTCCTTATTGGGGGAGAGATTTGCAAGTTCTAGTCTGTCTACAAAGTTTGATGTTTATTTTTTCCTATATCTGTTTTTTTCCGTTTTATTTACTACTTTTACTTATTTGTATCTGATGTCATCTTGTTTCATTCCTTTTTTTTGTCTCACTTTAACATAGATTGTGAAATTTTATTTAGGTGTTTATGTGTTAAAATAGCACATGACACAGACAGCTTTTCAGTAGGTCTTTGATTTTATGACTGATGAAGAAGTGTTATTTTGTTTTCATTGTTGAGTTGGGTTTTTTTAAATAATGCTGAGAATGAAATGCTTTCAATTTTATTTTTATTTAGGTGGCAGAGAAGCTGGGGTATTGCTCACCGCTGTAGCCAACTACACAGTCTAGGTCGCTTAGTCCAGCAGAGACCTGAAGTATTAAAGAATGTTAAAGGTATTTCTGTTGCTTGTTTCATATGTCCTAGTATAGTATTGATTCAAAGATGAGCATGAGTCTTCTGTGACAAGGGAGCTCTAGTGCTTCTCAAGAATGCTTTTGATAACTGCAAAAAAACCTGCCAGGCTTACTGAAAAGCTGGTGAGAACTTACATTTTAAGCCTCTGAGTATTTTTTAAAGTGACCTTTCCTTGCAGTGTATTTGCTACAGTCAGCTTCTATTTTACTTCTTGATAAGTGCAGACTGAGTGAGTTGAAGGCACTAGACTTAGTACTAACAATGAAAGTAAAAAATCCAGACTGAATCTCTGAAAGGGGTGGAGGGAGCAACAGATTGTTACCCTTGGTAGATCCAAGACAAAAATGCTAGTAGCTCTCTAAAGAGCCAGTATAAGGAGGGTTTAGTAGAATACCTTTAAAATCATATTGTCTTCTCTTACCATGCATTTTCCATAAAATACCTATATTGAAGTCTGTATCTTGTCAGGAAAAACTGTAACATTCTGTAAACCTGACCTACCATCCTTCTCATACACCTGTTTGACCTGTGGCAGTTGCTGTTTACTCTAATTGTAACTCCCCATTTTATGCCTGCCTGCAGATACTCAGTTTTGAGCGGCTTTCATTTCAGGGTTCACCTAATCCTTTGTCAGAAGACAGAGTGGGTAGGACAATAAGTAGTAGTTTTAAATTGTATCAGGTTTCAAATTAGTTTCTTTACCGAAGCATGCTAAGGATTTAAAGTACTGGAGAAGTCTGTTTTGTGAACCTGCTCTAGTCTCCATCTTTGAAGATCTTTAATAATATACTGGGCAAATACCTGTCAGTAGTTATACGGGTACAGTTGATCTTGCCATGGGGTACAAAGATGGACTAGATGCCTTAAAGTCAGTGTTGCCCTTTCTTAAGGATTTTGGAAAGCTGATTGTAAGAGCAGAAGCAGAAGCATCTATTTAGGCCTTGTCTTGTAGATTAATAGATGTCACTGATGACTTTTGCGTAAGCTTATTTTGATAAATAATTGTGCTTTTACCCTAAAGAATTCTTAAAAATCTTTGTACTTTGCTTTAAATAAGAAAAAGAAAACAAACCTACACAGTCTCCAAACTGATTTGTCCTTTCAGAAAAATGAGCCTAGTATTATCCTTTTATGTTGTCTCTGTTCTTTATTGGAAAAAAAAAAAAAACCAAAGGAAAAAAAAAACCTCCGCCTAATGCGAAGGTGTTTCTTATGGCTTGCATATCGCAGTGAGTTCTGTGGGAGTAGTGTGGCTGTGCTAATAGTTCTTTGACCAACCCTTGATCTTGTACATAGAGCATGTATTTCCTACTGTATACATGATTTGTACAGATTCTTTGAATATGTTGTCTGCTGAGATTTTCTCTTATTTAAAAAGTAATCTTTGTAAGAAAAAAGTCCAGTTAACTATATCAAATTTAAACAGGGAGAAGGCAAATGCTAAGTAAAGTTTGTATGAAAAAAATTCTTGGAGTTGTCAAGAAGCACTTTCATATTTTGAGAGTAACGAAAGTACCTACTCCTTTGTGTTTGTGCTCCAGAAGTGTGTTTCTTGTGACATGTTAGTGGCATATTTAAACCTTAAATAGTTGTGGGAATAATTGCAATAACCCAAATTAGTAAGGAGCTTTGTTCAATCTTTAGGACGGACAGTGGTATTTACGGACCGTTCAGGTATGAGTGCAGCAGGCCACATAATGCTGGGGACCATGGATGTTCACCATCACTGGACCAAAGTAAGAAGATTTCAAAGTAAATGATAATGCCTCTTGTTATGACATCCTTTTTTCAACTATAGCCAAAATATTAACTGGTGCAGATAACTGATGAGTAATTTAAAGCAAACACATAGCTGCTATGTTTAGCATAACTGTACATTGCATTCTAAATTTAATCCTGTGATATACTGTTACTAACAACAATCTTTGTCAGATCTTGACTGCTGCTTTCACTAACAAATCAGTCCTCCCCCTGATTAGCTATAAAGAAAATCAATTTATTATGCAGTGTTGTAGTCTGTGCAATGAAAACTGGGACAGTGTTTCATTATCCATGATGAGCTTGTTCTCATGAAGAGTTTAGGAATTCTATTCAGATTTTTTGTAAAAATGGGACTTAAAGGGAGTTATGAAGCGATTGTTTCAGTCAATGGCTGCTAACCAACCTTGTCACTCCACTTCGTTCTTTTAGGCAGGTAATGTGGATGTTGCAGAAATTTATCTTTAGTGACTATGCAAATTGTGCTGCTTGCATAAGTTCACAGGTGGTAAGCTTTCTGACATCATAAATGATAAAGTATTGTATGCAAAGCCACAAATAAAATACATGGACATATCAGCATGTCACTTAAGGAAATCTTGAATCTTGATTGCTGGAATATTATTCATAGTTCTATCAAGAAATATTTCTTCGTAAGGGAGATAATTGGTGGAATTTCATAGATGGGAATTTCACCCAGCTAGAATATCAGAATATTCTATTTCTGTATTCCAATCAATGAATAATACAAAAATTTAGCATTCTGTCCAAAGTTTTCTTTGGTAGTTGTTTGAATTTTTGCCTGTGTCTGGGAGAAAACAAACTATGGTTTGTTAATGTGAACTGGTAATGAACTCTCTGTGTAGTTTAAGTTACCGATTGTAAGGTCCTAGTAAGAGGATGAAAGACACACCAATGATGAAAAAAGTTAAAGCTACAAGAGCTGTTTGCAGTTCGCTATCTGAGGTGGTTGGGCAAACACAAATAATTTTGCAAGTGTTTCTCACTGAAACAAACACCACGGAATGTTCATGGAAAGCTAACTTAAAAGTTTTGATTTGCATACGCTTGGTAAAAAAAAAAAGGTTTAAAAAATACAGACGTGTTAATGGATCTTTACAATATTGCTATTTGTTCCATTAAAACTGTCTAAATTTAGAATATCAGCAACAAAATGAAAGAAAACTTCTCCTACAAGGACAGACTGAGAGAGCTGGGGTTGTTCAGTCTGGAGAAAAGAAGGCTCCGAGGTGACCTTATCATGGCCTACCAGTATCTTAAGGGGGCCTACAAGAAAGGTGTCAGGTAATGGTAGGACTAGAGGGAATGGATTAAAACTAGAGATGGTTCGTTTCAGCATGGACATTAGGAAGAAGTTCTTCACCATGAGGGTGGTGAGGCACTGGAACGGGTTGCCCAGAGAAGCTATGGATGCCCCATCCCTGGAAGTGTTCAAGGCCAGTCTGGATGGGGCTTTGAGCAACCTGATCTAGTGGGAGGTGTCCCTGCCCAGGGCAGGGGGTTGGAACTAGGTGATCTTTAAGGTCCCTTCCAACCCTGACAATTCTATAATTCTATGATTTATGAAGAACTTAAATTGAGAAACTAAAATTTAATGCAAAACTTTCTACTCTGAGATTTGCAAGTGTTGATAGTTGTTGGGGAGTAAAAGTGTTCTTCTGATTAATACTAAAAAAACCACTTCCTTCCTTGAAAAGAGAAGTGCTGCTTCTTTCGAGCTTTTGCCAAGGGGTTTCCTCAAGGAGTCATATATCCACACAAAGCGTTGTACAGATGGGACAATATGTAGAGTTGGTTGTGGTTGTAGTATTTGCTTTGGAAGACAGAGGAGAGGTATGTATTTGAATCTGAAATCGAGGGGGTTTTATTTTAAAATGTACTGAATATCAGGTACAGTGATACGCTGAAAAGTCAATGAAAATCTCTGTGAGGTTTTTAGAGACCAGATTTTTTTTTTTTTGTCCAACTCTAACTCATTTTAGAAAGCAATACTAAGTGCTAGTACTTCTGTTACTAATTATTAGAAAAAGGAAACTGTAGTGTCCAAGCCAGTCTGTAGAATGCTTGGTCAAAGGCACAGTATTTAGAGGATTTTTGCAGTTTTTCTCTATGGCAAATGGAAATGACGAAGCAGTGGATTTCATTGTGCCAAAAGCTGCTCTGATTCTACTACTGCCTTGGATTTCTAAAGAGATCATTCTGAAGTCACTAGAGCTGTTCCAGCAGCATTATTTTTTCTATGGAGAACTATGTTCTAGTAATAACTGGGTAGATGTTAAGTAGTGACTATTAGTACAGACTTTCCTTTTTCACTTACTGTCCTGTTCCAGCCTTCTCCCTGTCACACCTTCTATGTCTCAGTTTACAAGTCTGATAGCTTCTTAACTTTTTCTGGTATAGATTTTGTAAGTTAGAGGTTTGGTTCAGTCTTCCTCTCTCTCTCCCTTCAGACTCAAGACAAGCTTAGTTATCACCCAAAGCCTTGGAAAGAACTAGTTCCAGCAACAGAGACACTTTTCTTTTTTGAGAATTGGTATAAATTAGGCTGAAAAACCACTGTTGATTGTATGTGGAATACCACTATAACTGTGAAGATAAACATTTTATGTAGGCCTCGGATCATAATATTTTTGGATCTGGGACTATAAATTTCTGTATATATAGAGATAAAGGACATGTGTCAATCTTGTGCCTTTATAGTATAAATACTGAAAATACTTATGAGCGTATTCCATTATATCTTGCCCCAAAATATATATACTTGATATTTCTGATTTTTGTTTGTCTTCTTTAATTATTTTTTTCCCCTTGGGTTTCATGTTTGCATTGTAAAGTGTCTCTTCTTTAGTAGTTTCTTGTTATTTTTTAAAATTTCTTAAAATTAATTTATATGCTTTGTAACATAGGAAATGTTTGTATGTGTGCACAGATTTTTGAGAGACTGCCAAATTACTATAAACTTCAAAAAAGGCTGCTGTTCTTGGAAGATCGCATAAGTCAGCTTCTGGGAGGCATACAAGTAATATATATTGAAGAACTGCAACCCCTGTTGACTCTAGAAGAGTACTACGAGACTCTGGACAGTTTCTATAATAAATTATGTGACAGTAGACTACCTTTTCATCCTCGCAGTCTGCGAGGCTTGCAAATGATTCTGGAAAGGTAGGTATTGGCAGGGAGGGTTTCTTCCTTTTAGAGCTTTTACTCTTTCTCTCTCTTTTTTTTTCATTACTCTGATTATTGTTCTCACTAAGAAGAAAAGTAATATAATCAAAGTCACTAATATGTCAACGTCTTTGTTTCTGAAGGTTTTAAGTGCCTTTTTATGGGGTAAGAAGAGTCAAATTGAAGAAAATCTGCATATTTAATTCAAGTTAGAATAAAAGTTCTGTCTTTATTTTACAGTGTTGTGTGGGGTTAAATCAAACATTTTATGCTGTCAGGTCAACACTCAGCTGTGTATGATGGTGCTGCTGTTTATATTTTTTGAGTATTGTCAACAGAATTGCTTTTGAAATGTAATTTTAAAAAAGCTTTGTGTGATGCTTCTGTATTCTCATAAACCAAACGATTAATATTTTATCAGTTATTCTGATTTTGTTTAATTGATACTCTTTTATCTTCACTCTGAAAGTAATTTATCTAAATACTTGTGTAAAAAAAAAATTATACCATGTTTTTGATTTCCATCATGTTTCATTAGTGACAGATATGCACCAAGCTTACATGAATTTGGACACTTTACGATCCCAACAGTCTGTGACCCAGCAACCCTTCAATGGTTTATTTTTGCCAAAGCACAGGAAGCAAGAGAGAATCTGAAAAGAAAGGAAGAGTAAGTACATTTATCTCATCAAAATCTTTGCATGTCATATTTTATTTGGAGGAGGAGGAGAACTTTGGAGAATGTACTCATGCTCTTTCAGTGGAAAAAATGTCTGTTTATAAAATAGAATTTTACCTATCAGCTTTACTAAGTTAAAAATTTCATCATTCGGCAAACACAAACTTGTACTTTATTCAGAAATAAAAGATACTTGCTTACAAGACAAAATTATGTCATTTTTTTTACAATTACTTTCCTAAAGGAGAGGTGTGGGGTTTTTTTAAGGAAGAGACCTTTTTACTGAATAAGAAAAGCAACAAACTTCTATTGATGTTACTAATATTAGGAGAAGAAAACAGTGAAATCTAAACTAAAGATGACTGGGACCGACTAGAGAATTATTGGTTCTGGTGGTTTGTCAGTTAGGTGAGGAAAAGATTACTTAGCAAGGGGAAGAAAAAAAATTGGGTTAGAATGATGGGAGAAATACCTCCTTGGTACTCTTTCACAGGTGTGAGTGAGGTGGGAGAGATGACAATAGTGAGTCCTAGTACCATACTTAATATTAAGTCTGTGACGTGTAATATCAATCAGAACTGTTAATTATGTTCTTGCTACCTTTTATCTTGTATGTGTCTTTGAGGGTTAAGAGCATGAAGTAGAGATACTGGTTTTATTTTGAATAAAGTACTGTGATAGGTAACTAGGTATTGCTGTTCTTCTAGAGGTTGTTACTACAAGTCTATTTTTCTGCTTTGGAAAGCTTTTAATGATTTGTTGAAATGCCACATTGTCATGAGTGTATGCATGGTGTATAGATCCAGATATTTTTTTTGTGAAGATTATTTTAGGCATGAGTCTTACTGAAGGCTTTATGGTTTTAGCTCTCTTAAGATCTGATTACTTGGGAGAATGTATTCTGGAGGTGGACTTCTGCAAAACATGGAGGTTTGGAATTTTTCAATAACCCTAGTCTAGCTTTGAAGTTAAGTTACTCTGTCATAATAACCGCTGAATAGCCCTCTATCTAGCTGTCCATATGTGACAGCTGGGAAAGTATTGTCTGTAGAGGATGGGAGGGATGATGTAGCAAATGTATGCATTTGGTGAGCGAGTTACCCAGATGCAAAGAGCCTCCCTACCCCACATGATGAAGACACTTATCCAGGAAAAACGTCATCTTTAGGCTAGCAGTTAAAGAATTGTGGGAATCCCCTCAGAGTATAAGCAGCTGTGTTGTAAGACTGTAAAAGCCAAGTTAAATATCTCAGCTTTTCTGTTGTGTGTTGGGTGATTGCTGGTTTGTATAAAATAGTAAACAGCAGCTATACTCAGTCATATTGAAGATCTGTTTCTATCATGTGTTAGCTTACAGAAAGACTGTATGAATGGAGCAAAAAATGCAGTGGGGTTTTTTTACTCTGTACTCCTTCCCAGTTTCTGACTGACTGCACTTGAGAAAATACTTGAAGCCTCATGTTAAGAGGCTTCAATAAATCTTCTTTTTTCCCCTCTTAATTGTCTAATTTAGAGACAATTTGCACTTTACGGCTCCAGAATATCCCGTGGCAGCAGATTGCACAGTTGAATTACATATAGCATGTGTATATAAAGGAGGGAAGAGGTGTTCTTCAGTTTATAAACCCACAGCCTGGTGATTTAATTTGGCATTCTCTTGTTCCTGTGCTGTAGGAAATACAAAACAGTCATTCTGTATTTATCACCTCTACTTACTTTTTTGTGGATATGTCATATTTCCCCTAACTTACCTTTTTATTGAAGCTGAAAACCCCTTTTCTACTTAATGTTTCCTTGAACAGAACCCAGTCTGTACTTCTGATTTTCCTTAGCCTTAGTGAAGGCTTATTTTCCTTAGATAAAGGAAAATATTTTGAAAAATACTGGTTATACTTTACCCAAGCAGATGAATGTTTTACATCCAGTAAATAGCATAGTGTAGCTGGAATTCTGTATGATCTGATGCACCAGGAGTTCAAACGCTGCTGCTCTAGAAAATGCTTTTACCTTTGTGGATAATGTCAGTCTTCTAGTAATACAGGATTTAGTATGAATCTAGTTCTCCTTCCCTTGCTTTTGTAAAGTATCGGTTTTATACTGTGGTAGAGGTCTAAACCTCCTTGTGGAGGTGACTAAATCTTTCGAGGGAGCCTGAGACTTCACAGAACAAGGAAAGCTTGGTGCTCCGGTATCAGAGATGGTGCGCAGGAGGGTGCTGTCGATACGGTCGGTAGATCTGCTCCGGGTAACTCACTGGCTCAGTTCAGCCCTGAGTGGGAGAGCTGGGCTCTTGCAGAGCGATCCGAGTGCCTCAGCAGAGCACAGTGCCATGCCAAGTGCACGGAAATCCCAAACTGAGCTCTGGAGAGTGGTGCTGAGCCCCTTCAGTAGTGATTTTATGTGAGTCAGATTGTATCAGTAGCTGTATCCGTGCTTAGCGTTGGCAGATTCACATCCCAGTGGCTCCGCAGACAGTGCTGCTGCTTTGTAACTCCTCTCACAAAGTCCGGTTGGAGTTGTGGAGCCCTCTTAGTTCAGGGTCTGTGTGGTAGGGCAGCAATGGTCCTGTTTCTATAACCAGGCTGGCTCTGGAAGAAGTATATAGCTATGCTGACGTGGCACGGTGCCTGAGCTAGTAAGTCTTGCTGAACCTGAACTGTCTCTGCATCAGATGATCCACAGTTCCACTGACTCTTAATTCATTCTGCACATTAACTTTATTTCTGAGTAGCTTGAGTTTGCCATGTGGTGTCTTACCATTCTTTTATCTAGGGTGAATGGAAAAAGTCATGTGAGCTACGAATTCAATATTCCATGCACTTCCTGCAATTAGTAAGTTATTAACACATTTCATATGCATCAGGTGGCTGTACCTGTCATCCATTGGTTTTGATGACATGCAGAGTATTGGTCATAGTTAAGAAGACAGTGTAGTTACTAACATGATTTTATTCTTAAGGATTACACTTTTAAGGTTATTTAAGTACTTCCATCCCTTACATCAAAAATGGAGCCTCACAGGATTTTTATTTTGTTTTTTTTTCCCCCATTACCTGATGAGCAAAAAAGACTTCATGGTGCAGGCTTTCAAACGTGATTCTGTAGGTGTGCTGTTGCCCATAGTCACGGAAGCATGTCCAGTCTAACCTCTGAGTTAAAATATGGTATCAACAAAAATCCAAAAAGTTTCAGCTGTACCATAGCTGTACATGAAGTGATGCTGTTGCTTACATACATATAACCTATAAATATACTTATTGAAGGGTTTCTTTAAGAGATTAAGTTCTAATTTTTTGTCACTGTGTGTTGTCTTCGTTTGCTAGGATGATGATTACAGAAAAAGAGCTGATCGATACTTCCACTGAAAAATTTTCTTTGGATCGGCTGTATAAGGAACCCAGTGTTTCCAGCGCACAGATGATAGATTGTTGTAAGCGACTGCTAGAAGAATCGTTGCCATACCTACAAGGCATGCACCTCTGCATTTCACATTTCTACTCTGTGCTGCAGGATGGAGACCTGTGTATACCTTGGAACTGGAAAAACTGAGGACATAGCTGATAATCAGATGAATTGTTTATTTTCTGTAAGAGGCTATAAATATGGATGTTTTTAAGAGTAAATTATTTAAATCTGTATTTTGATATCAGTATTCAACCTGCAAGTTTTCTTCTAACTGCTGCTCAAAAAGGATCGGAGTCCTAGAAAATTTGCACAATGCGCAGAATTGCCGGTTCTGGGAAAGACACCTGTACATTCTCCATACTGTTGTAGGAGTTCCCAGTGTATGGTAGCAGTTGTGAAACCGCATTTTTGTAGTGAGTTATGAAAATAAATTAAATTCCAAGTCTGAAAAAATGTGCATGTCTATTTTTAATATACATGAAATATTGCCAGATAGATCTTCTTAAATAGCGTACTACTGAAACCAGACGTTCCATGTTATCTTAAGGGATTAATTGAATGCAGAAGTTGAGTACGTAAGTTATCTGGTGGCAATATTGGCATTTCATACTGCTACCTGTTACTGAATTAAAAAAAAAAAGTCAAGGGAAAAAAAAACATCAGAGTATTTCTACTTTGCAGAAGAAAGCAGTAAGTTAACTTGGTCTCTACTGTAGAGTTTCACATACTGGTCCAATATTGTTGCCTTAGAATTTCAAAATATGCCAGTCTCGTACTGTCTGCACTTACTTTAAAAGAGATGTCATTCTCTTTGTTTTCCGGCATTTGCTCCATAAATACTGACAATCCTCTTTACTTAAGGTGTAACAGATTGCAAATCTCATTCACAATACTTAAACCTGAGTAGTTTCACGTGACATCTAAGGAGAGGAAGCATTGATTTGTGTGGGATTGTCTGCAAGAGTAAGTACTTCTCAGTGAAAGCGAAGAGTTTGCAGTAAGGCAAACACATGGATCTTTACTAGTACTTTATTCCTTTAAAAAAAATGAAATAAAGTGTGACTGTATGTCAACACTTTTTCATTTTAATACATGCCAAGAGGCGTTTTGTGTTTGGGTTACTACTTAGCAAAATATCCTTTGAGAAGAATGAGCTGCTTCATGTTTCTGGATTCGAATTCACCTATAACAACTGGCAAAAAAAAAACTGTCAAATGCTTACTTGCCTTGTATTTATATTTGTATTGAGCAGGGAAATTGTTGTGGTTCTCTCTTTTCCTCTGTTAAAAGACTAGGTGTCAAGTTGTTTGTTATGATGACAAACTTAAAACAAACCCCCCCACTGTGATCTCAAACATGTCTGTTTTGAAACATGGAGGCAGAAGCTGTGACTTTCTCAGGCCTTTAATTCAGCTGAACTATTAGTAATTCCTGTATAAGTTCTGCAGATCCATTGATAGTTTCTTCTAAGTAGTTACTTTCTATTGCATGTGACTTCCCTTCGCTCCACCTAGCATTGACCATACTGTCCGTGTCCCAGTTGTGCTGAGCAAGGGAGCCAGTCCCGCAATACTCCCTGTAACAGCTCTCTGAAAGTAAGCTGTCTTCGGGAATAGTAATTTCTATTTTTCTTAGTAGTTTCTTTTTTTCTTGCTTCAATGGAATGACCCCTTACAGGTCCTCAGGCAAGAAGCAGCTGTCCAGTTTGTCTGTAGAGGAGATGAAAAGCCTGAGGGAAGGTGAGAGTAGGCTCCGTCAAGAGCCTGATGTGTTTGCAAGGACTGGCACTAACGTCGCAGAGAGCAGTGACTTGACCTTCTCTTTGCGGCAGGGACCTTCTCTTTGCAGCATAGAGAAGACTGGAACTGGCTGAAGAACTAAGCTGTAAAGAGCCTTTATGAAATAGAGCACGGTATGTTTCCACAAGTCAAAACGGGCAGTGGGAACCCTAACCTGGAATTGGGGTAGGAGTAGGGAAGAGCAGGCAAGAGGGAACGGGACCGAGTTTAGATCTGGGAGCAGTGGAAATGGTTGCTGTTAGGCATTTCCAGTCTGGGATGGATCTGAAGAGTCTCATTGTTCCTTCTGATGGGGAGGTGGCCAGAATCCTCCGGCAACATGTCAGTCCTCAAAGGGTGGTGTGGTGCCTGTTCTCATAAGTTTCCTCCAGGCTGGGGTGTCAGTGCAATAAATCAAATTTCCAGTCCTGCTGCTCTCCCACCAGAAAGGTGGTCAGCTCAGGTGCTGTATGGGGAGGTCCTTCCCTTTGTCTGTAAAGTTTTGGGGTTTGTTTTCCTGAGTTATGAAGGAGGTGCACATCAAAAACTCTAAAACTGCTCAAAAGTTGAGCAATATAAAAACGAGGGTTGTATATAGTTCAGTAATTCAGCACGGTAAAGTCTGGGTCTTAATAATTGAGTTATTTTGCAGTTTACTTTCTGTAAATCGGTTTCACTGCAGAATGGCTGAGTTGACTTTACAAAAATACTGGCCTCCCAACATTTTTAGCGTATTTAGTGGTAAAAACAAACTGATAAAATTAACATGCATGTCACAGGCATTTATTTTGACAAGTTTGACTTATTTTGAACAGTCCTGAAAGTAACAGGAGAATTGTCCATTTAGGTAGCTGTAGATGGATTAAAGCTGTCAGAATTATATTTTGTTTTCCAACATTTTAATGGGGCGAGTGCGGGGGGAGAGATTCTGAACTCTGAAAGCCTTTTATCACAATGGCAGGGTGTAAACAGAAGAATTTAAAAATTTTGTCTGCTTTTAAACTGGGCGGCGCACCTCAAATTCTGCTCAAGAGACCATGCTATCAGCTCATTGTGGGGATAGATTTAAATTAATATTGACATCTAGCGTAGTTTTATTCAGTACAGAATTCCTTCTTGCTCTGTGGCCAACAACCAAAACCACGCGCAGTATGAAGTTTGGAAAAGCGTTCTCTTTAAAAACGAATCCTAATATTGAATTAGGTGGAGTGGGTGTCTTGCTCATTTAATCATTACTGTTTGGCTTAGGTTTGAGTTCAGAAATTTGCAATAAACATTTGAAAGATAAGTAAGAATCTTCTACCGGTGATCAAAGCCTTGAAACGCGTGTTGGTCATCCGTCATGCGTCAATAAACTGTGATGCCGAGAGCGTGTCATTCAGCCTCTGAGGATGGTTTAGTATTTTAGTGCAGCTGCCAGAAGGAAATTCAATGCTATGTTCGACGCTAGAATAAAAGAGATGGGGACTGAAGACAAAATTTATCGCCTTAAGGAGTTATTTTGGTGCTCTTTAATACTGTGGCCTCGAGATGAGCACATTGGCAAACAGCGATTTCCGTTTTGTCAGGTGTCGGCATGATGTTTTACAGGATCGGTTCTGTATGAATTCCGGTGCCGTGGGCTCCTGCGGGAGTTTGAATTTAACAGCTTGAGATGTAAGTTTTATTCTTAGAGCTGTATATGAAAATTGCATGAAGTTGTGTGAAATAACGCCTGTTTTGTCGCTCTTCTTTTGGCTGTTAACTGCTGTGATACAGCCTCAGGAAGGAATAGGCTTGTATTCGTGTTTTGTAAGGCATTCAAAATGGTCATAATGAATCTTGAGAATGACTCAAAAAGGGAAAAATCTTCCACAAGATTAGAGCTGATGTATCAAAGCGTATCCAAAATTCATCAGAACTTTTCTTGGAGAACATAAATCTCATCTACTTTGTGCACATTACAGCTTAAAAAACAAAACAAAAACAACCTTTTTGAGGAAACTGAAATTTTAAAGCTTATTAAGTTAAATTTGTCATTCTGAGAATATAGCATTTGTCTGAAGAGGTTTATCTCTGTGGTTCCTTGGACATATGTGTGTAGTACATGTATCCAAAACTGAGACTTTCCTAGTATTTCTTTGTAAGATTGACAGTATATGGATTTGTAACAGAGCAGGGTATTTTCTTTAAAAAAAAAAAAAGTGATGCAGCTGAGAAAGATAAAACATACCGGAAAAATGTCATTTTTAAATGAAACTTGTTTAACTATGAGATTAAGAGCAGGGATCTTGGTTCTGTGCATGGAAAAAATATTTAGGTCCTCCCTGGAAGGCCCTGTTAAAACTACGGTATGTATCAGAGGAGCAGTAAGTCAGCTCGTTCTGCAGTTTGTCCTTTACAGCTGCATATTCCTTACGCGAGTGCTTAAATGCTGAATAATTTAGTACTTAATTTTTGCTAAATCCCATGATGGGGCACTGTATGTCTAAGTAGCCAGACTGATTGATTATGATCTCAGTGTGATGTCTTAAAAAAAAAAAAAATCAGCTTTGGAAGGTATTTTATGTAGTAGAGATGAAATTTAGTATTTTCTTGACAGCTTTTACATTCTGAAAGTGTCTCTTTTTACGGTCTTCTACTTCCATAGCTTTTGGCTATTGTGTGGCTCCATATTTCAGCAAGGGTAAGTATTTTTTAAATCTTTTGCCAACATGTTTACCAAAAGAGCACAGGCTTAAATTGGCCCCATCTATGCCGAGGCCGGTGCTAACTACACCCCCCCCAAAACATGCCTTAAATTGAGCTGCTGCCCCCGCCTTGTAAACTTCTCTTGGATTTTAACAGGGAATAAGATTTCGGAAAAATGAGAGTGGCCAAAGTTCATGCCAAAGGTGAAGGCTGCAATGACAACATGAAATGATGTTTAACATCAAGGTTAAATAAAAAGAGCAGGGTTATAATTTTCATCTTAATTTAGTTCCAACATCCCCACCTAGCTGCTCAGGGAGGACAAAAGGCAATTTGTGATATAACTTAAGATAACAGCTTTAATTTCTTTTTTGATTATTTCTCTTTAATCATCTGCTTTGTCACTTGATTTTTATATGTTGTAGAGGCAGAGTTGAGCAGTTGGCTAATGCCTGTGGTAGCCGCACGCACCCTCTGTCTGTAATCGGATATTCTGGGACCATTTCCTAAAAGCAGCGGTCGGATGAGAACCTGATGTCCTCCCTCGAGGCGGCTCTGTGATCTGGCGGCCACAGTCCCAAGATCAAGGCGTTTCCTTGATAGCGCTTTGTCCATCCCACGCGTTTATTTTACCCATCGGTTTGTCGTGCTCCTGGGAACCTCTCATTCGGGGTTGGTTTTCTTAATGGGATGTTTCAAGTTCATTAAGCCCGTGGGTCATAGTTGCAGGCCGAGGTTTTGAATCCGGCTTGTGTTTTAATCCAAGGGCATGGGTAACTCCCGTTTGCAGCTTGCGCTGATTTCGTATGGTCCTTCGAGCTACAGCTGTGACTTCGACACAATCGCACAACGCTCAAAAAAAAAAAAAAGTAAAAGCGAATACTTCAATTTCACACTTAATTAAAATTACTAGAAAGTACTTAAGAAGGAGCACTACAGCTGACTTTAATTAGATTTCTCTCACCAATCTGCAGCCAAGGCAGTGTCGTACAGAGTCCGCACGATTTGGGGCTCGCGCTGCTAGCAGGGATCTGCGGAGGTGATGTTGGCTCGGAGAAGCAGAGCTGCCAAGGGCCAGTTAATGCCGTCCCCATCAGAACCGCCTGCGCAACCCCAGGGGAGGGCAGTCTCTCTGGTGGGGAGGGTCTGAAGACCCCTGCTCATTTGAAAAACAAAAAAAAAGGAAAAAACACACAAAAAACCAATACTCACCCAAACAAACAAAGTCCTCAAAAACAAAAGTGAGGAACGGCCTTTCTGAATTGGCTACCTGGTTTTGTAGCAGTGGTGAGAGCGTAACAGCTCGAGGTGTTAGGAGCCGATTCCAAACAAGGTGAGATTCCTGGAGGATGATGCTGCAGTCTTCAAAATGGACAATCCCTCTAGCCAGGTGATATTTAAACACAGGGCCGCTGGCGTATTGCACGATTGGATGCACATTCCTCTCTGTTTAATCTTTGAGCTTGCGAGACCTTTCTCCAAAGGTCACCAAGCATTAATCTAAGTGGGACTAACCAGTTCACAAAGGTTTTGGCAACAGGGAATCTTGTCTTGGTATTTGTATGATGCCTGGAATAGTCAGGTCCCTTGCACTCTATTACCACCAAAAAAATCAAATTAATGAGTCAGAATTTAAAAGCCTGTGTGGTTGCAAATCATTTTTCATTGCTCGGGTCTTTGCCATCCTGGTATGACAGACTTTGGAAGAAAAACAAGCTGTGCTGTAAATTGGGCGATGTACCTGCCTTCTGGTTTTAGCCAGAAATCTGTGCTGAAGCTCCAGATTCTCTGTCTCGATTTTGAGATGATGAAAAATGGGTGGCACAAAAGGCCCTGTGGGTCTGAACCCCTTCTGGACAAGATCAGGACTTTAAAAAAAAAAAAAAAGTATATCTATATATATCCTGCTATCGTATGGCTCACTCCCTCTTCACTGGGTATGGAAACTATAACTGTAATGTTCTGGCAAGAACCACATTAGTCTACAATTAATGCTCTGGTCTACAAATAAAGAAAAGGACCAAGAAGCTTTAGAATTTCTGCACCTGCAGGTTTTGCCCACCTCCCTCCTGATGCAGTTTGTCATGGCCACTACTGAATGGCAGAGCTTAAGAGCAGGTTCCAGCTGAGATTTGTAGGTTTAATTTAGCAGCATACCACTACCTGATTGGCAGCCCTTTGAAAGCCATGGAGACCTTCCTGCTTTTGCAGGTACCTTCAGCTGTCTTCGGCAGGTCCTAACAGACCTCAGCTCACAGGTCTCTCCTAGAAGTCTTAAAACTTACTTAATTAAAATTTGTCTTAACTTCAAAAATCAGTTGTGAAAAGATACTCTCTCACCCAAGTATAAGGCTGTATAGTGAGCGTGGCGTGGCTGCATGGCTGGTTGACACTGGAAGTTTCTTTTGGAGAAAAGGACTCCTGGCTTGGTATGTATCACGAGTTTCTCTTTCATCACGTTCTTCTCGGTAGGTACAAATGATAGACCACTTTATTCTGAATGTCTGTGTTCAAAAGTGGTTAAGAAGAGCGTGTGTCTTCCTCTCCTCTCCATTTGTCATCTCAAGCACTAGTGCTGTTGGGCAAAGGCTTCTCCCTTCTTGAGTGGACATGGACCATTGGCTGCGATGGTGACAAAGAGCATGTCAAGAAACTAGAAACCAGAGTCTCCAAAACTGCTTTCTGCTTCTGATGAAATAAAAGCTTCGCTGGGTACAGGCTGTCACTCCGTGTCTTAAACCCTCGTGCTCCATCATAGCGTTACGAAAGGTACTCGATTCTACCTGCATTTAAATACGTGCCAGCGTGCTGCTCATCCCAGCCGAGATTCTATAGAAATATGGAATTATTTGTGGCATGGGATATTTGGTAACTGCTTTGTTCTTTTTTGTTTTGAGGTTTGTGCTGTTTTGTCATTCTTAGTTGTTACCTTGCTTCGTTATGTTCATTTATTCCAAAGATAAACCGGCCTTTCCTGGGCGCAGAGTTCGGTGAGACACTATTATACGGCGATTAATGGAAGCCTAGGTGCAGTTAGCAATTACTGCAAATGGGCTGGATTTCCTAATGATTACTTTGTTCTGTACACATTTATTTTGCCGACAACTTATTATACTGAGTTTTTCTTGGATAATGACTTTGTGAAACGTTTTCAGCGTCACCCTGGGGCGCTAGCAGAAATTGCCTCCTCGCTGACCATGTGTGACAGATAACTAAAATGGATAGGATGTTGCCCGTATCCTGCACGCTTCAAAGGCCTGCACAATTCCTAGGTTTTTTGGAGGGGGGAAAAAAAAAAAGGTGACCATGTGAGTGAGGAGAACTGAGCTGGGGAATCTGAGCACTATGGTCATGGTGCACTGTTAAAGTCATGGAATATGTCTTTTAGGTTAGAGGTATGAACAAATGATATGCAAAAACCAAATTGGAGTAGCTGTAAGCTCTCTTAAGGTTTCCCTTTCTGCTTTATTAGTCATTATAAACCTCCTGCTACCCGGGTTGTAACCTTGGGATTATTCTTTATATGATGAGAATAGAGTGAAATTTTGTGTCCCATAACTTTAACTGTAGCATACGTTATTAAAAATTAATTTAATGGTCCTCTAGGATCCAACTCTGGAGGTAGCAAACAAGTGTCTCGGTTATATATTGTCTTCAATTATTCATTAAGAACTACGGGGATTTTCTAGAACATATCTCTAGCGAAGCTCAAAGCTGTTCTCCTCATGCCAGCCACAAAGCTCTGCTGCTTAGTTTAACAGAAACGGACATGATTTCCCTGTTGGGTTTCTCTGTTTGAACGATGCAATATTTTATCGCATTTAATAAAGTTTATTACAAACATGACTTGCTATAAGAAAAATCCTAGTGGTGAGGCTGAAGCATAATTTAATTTTGAATGGATATTTTGCCAACAAGAATTTTAATATATCACCCTGTGTCTGAGCGTAATAAATAGTATAGCACACAAATTACACAGCATCATTATGGGTAATTTTCTTGTATGCTAGAGCCATTTTCTCAGCTCTTTGCACTCCCAGTTATGCTTCTTCCATCATAGAATCATAGAATGTGTTGGATTGGAAGGGACCTTTAAAGGCCATCTAGTCCAACCCCCCTGCAGTGAGCAGGGACATCTTCAAATAGATCAGGCTGCTCAGAGCCTCATCAAGCCTGGCCTCAAATGAATTCTGCCTTCGATGTTATTCTGGTTTGGGTTTTGCTGTTGTTGCCGGTTCTTTTTTATAACGCCAGTCTGTTTTCCTCGAAGAAGCTGAATAATTATGGAGCTGCCACGGCCACCTCCTCACTCTGGGAAAGGGTCTCGTTCTACCTGGTGCATCAGATGCACAGTTGCACAGACATCTATAGGAAGAGTGTATCTGGGGAAACGTCACCAGTTTGGGAGCCAAGAGTTGAATTCAAGATACTTACAGCAGCGTAACTCCTTGTGTGGATACTTGTTCCAGTATTTCATCTTCTCTCAGTTGTTGTATTTCCTTAAGCACGTACACTCCTAGCCGTAAGTAAACTTTAAAAAGTGTATTAGCTGTCCCAGAAGTGAGTTCCCAGTGGAGAATTACACCAGAGTCACCATGAGTTAAATGTATGCTTATAATGCTATCACTTTTGCGATGACAAGCCTGTGCGTGGCTTTGGTGAAGCTGTTTCTGATTTACACCGCAGCTCATGTGCTTTAAAAATATTTTCCTGTTCCTAAAGGATCGCATTGGGGTGCAGTGTTTCTGTACTCCCTGGCGGATGCTTTGCATCCAGCAATCGCCGTTCAAACAATAGCGCCCTATGTGTCCTGGATTTCTTTTTGTCAATCTTTAATTCCTGCTATGAAGAGGTCAAATGCATAGACTTTGTGGAAAAACTTCCCCCCCACCCCCCGGTTCTTTTTCCTTTTTAACCTCTTATTTTGGAGGGTAGAGCTTGTTTTCTCCTGCGATTTTCCTGCCCTAACAGGAGGGCAGAGCCCAGGCAGAGGTATGGAGGGAGAAGATAGCTTGGTTCCATTTTCGGTATAATTATAACTGAATTTCCAACAAAAGCAATGTGACTTTTCCCTCCGACTATGAGAAGGCTCAGAAGTGAATACTGTACCACAAACTTCACGCTGGCAAACTCCCTCTGCGAGCACTGGTATTGGAAACCTTGACGGTCACTTGACTCTGCCTTTTTGTCATGCAGAGATGGGGTTTTCCTGCAGGATTCCTCATGGAGAAAGGTCCTGGCCGCTCATGTTCCCAGTGGTGTGCCGCTTCCATGGCAGAAGAGCTCGCAATAGCCGAACACTGAACTGAGCCCTTTCCCTTTATGTCTGCTCCGGGTATTTGCTCGATGATACCTCCGAAACCAGCTTATCTGCAGCCCTGCTGGCACCTGCCAGCTGGTACCTGTCCTTTCCCAGTGGCGTGTGTGTGACCTGGAGGGTGAGGCACTGGTGGCACTGTGTTGCAGGCTTTGGGGGGAGCTGCTCGACCGCCGTCTTCATCCATGCAAAGGCAGGAAGGCTGGAGCTGTGGAGGAGGAACCTGAGCTACTGGAGGTAATGACGCTGTGGTTGCCGATTAATTTGCTGGGAGAGGCTCTGGATGTCTGGACCCATATTTTCTTTGATAACCCAGATTCGTATTTGACATTGTGAGGATGCAAGACAACCCCCCCCTCCCATGTGCATCTTTTCTCAAGCTTGATGAGGCTCTGAGCAACCTGATCTAGTTGAAGATGTCCCTGCTCACTGCAGGGGGGTGGGACGAGATGACCTTTAAAGGTCCCTTCCAACCCAATGCATTCTATGATTCTGTGATTTTCAAATTGGAAAGGAGTTTTTAATCTTCCTGGGCAGATTCTGTCCCTTCCAGCCTTTAGGATAAGGGGCACTTACCACCTCCCAGGATGGTAAATGTCCTGCTTAATGATAATTCCTATACTTGCCTTTCTTGTCACTAGTTCATTAAGCCATTTTGAGGCAAAACCATCATTTTTAGACCAACTGGAGCACTCAAAGGGCTGCTTTTCCACACCCAGATTTTCCAGATGGGCCCTTATATTCTAGGCATGCATGAGAATGTGTGTATTTGCTACTCGTACCTTACAAAGCCATGGAACTGGGGCCATGCCTGCACGCAGCACACTGCCGTCACTCGAGGTGAGGACTCATTCTGGGTTAAGCGAACACCCCAGCGGGTCCCTGTACATACCCTGCCTATGATTCATTTCCAGTCCTTCTGTTTTTTTAAATAGCTGGATCCTCTGCTAAACTTCCATCAGGCTAAAGGTGAGTCATGGGGACAAGGGGAAGGTTTTGGTGATCCATCAGTCTGGTCCTTGTGGGAGGAGATTCGTGCATATTATTGGATTTCCCAGTCTCCATCATCTCTGTCACCTCCGGGAACAGCATGAACCAGCATCTGAAGGACCCATTGACCTGCACAGAAAGATCATGAAAGCAAAGGCATTTCTCACCCCTCATTCAGGTCATGAGCTCTGTGGAGAAACAGCGCTTGGTCCTGTGGCGTACATACGGCGGAGAGCAGGTGAGGGTCAGAGTCCGTCTGCAGGACTTGTGGAGCCCTCGGTGAGAGGAGAGCATTTCAGCCGTCCCTGCAGCGGTTCCTTTGGGGGTCCCCTTCCGACAGCCTGGCTGTGAGGGACGGTGCTGGTCGTGTTGGTCATCTGCAATGAGGATGCTACATCTGCTGCTGCTGAGAGTCATGGACCAGCAGGGCCTGGGGGCCTGCAGGGAGCGTGTATTTCCCACTGGGGTGAGGGGCTGGCTTCTTATAACGGAGATGCTTAGGCTTGGTGTGGGATAAGTATGAGAACTGTAGTTATCCCAGTATGGAGGGGTCACACCTGGAAAGACCACGCAGTCCCTGCCGGCCCGAGGCTGCCCCAGGCTCTGGGGATGGGGGTGCTTGTGGGGCAGAGGGGGGTGAGCAGGCTCCCCCCGTTTGCTCACACCTATCTCCGTAAGTTTGCCTTATCTCCAGGCCTTACAGGTTGCTTTTCCTTCCTGAGCAGCGACAGTCAGCATCCCTACGGGGCTACCAGATGAAAGGGCTTCAGGGGAAGTGTGCTGCAGCAGCAGAGCTGGCCACAGAGACCCTGCCCCACTTCTCCACTGCCCACCAGGGACCTCTCAGGGTGGGCTGAACACCCCACCTCTCCATCATCGCCATGTGCTGCCCTCCTTGAACGCCCACCGGGACACAGCATCATCCTCCCAATGCCTTCCTGCACTGTCACCGCCGCGTCCCCCGGGAGCACGGACGGGCCCCTCGGTGCCAGCCCTTAAGTGTCGGTGCAGGGCACGCTGTTTAGGGCTCCATTAGCTGATAAAATTAATTACATCGTCTTATTTTTTAATAGCACATTCAAAGACAGAATTACTAGGTTATTTGTATATCTTGATTTGTATTTCATCCGGTCCGTCTGCCCAGGTGAACGCTTTGAATCTTTCTAATACAAGGTAGAAAATGTCTATTTTTAGCTTACCTATTTTGAAGACAAATGTAGTGCAAGGTGTGGTCTAATGTGGAATGAATCTCTGAAATGTTCTAACAAAGGGGAGGAGGCCGTGTGAGAGCTGGAGCTCTGTCCTGCCGGAGGAGCAGCCCTGCCAGCGCCATGAGAGATACTCCGCCGGGGGATTTCGGACACACGCTGCCCCTGCGTTTCTGGTATTTATTATAGAGGGAAGGGAAGACAAAAGCTCAAGGGAAAACAAAAATCTAGGTCTGCCTCAGGTTATTATAAACTGAGAATTGATGGGCAGTCCCAATTGCCTGTTGCTAAGCAGCCAAGAGAATTGGTTGACCAAAGGCTGGG
>VXBO01012825.1:1035121-1048523 GCA_013400135.1 Rhinoptilus africanus
AAAAACCCCAAAACAAAGGAGAAAGGGCGGGGGGGGGGGTGGTATGTGTGAGTGTGTGTGTTGGCGTATATTAAATAACACGCAAATAATTGTATTAGCATACAAAGCCTCAACATTTTTTTTTGTTGAATGTGTTTGTGAGGCGCTGCTGCGTGGGGGGTGTGAAACAAGTCAGGCCTTGGGTGGACAGGGTAACCTTTCTTTAAAATAAGAGGAAAGAGAAGGAGAAGGAGAAAGAGGGCGATCATGCCATGTCAGCGAGGCCAAGCAGCGCTTTCTTGGGTTTTGAAGGATTCCTTTAGGGCGCAATCTTGTCTCCCCCTGAAAAGCTGCATGGTGGTGGTCATGGGGACCGATTCCGAGGGATCCAAATCCCTCATCTCCCAGCCACTGTCACCAAAGTGGCCTTCAGCGTTTTCTTCAAAATGGCAACAGAAAGCACTGGGGATCCCCCCATGACTAATCCCCCATGATTACTTTTGGCCGGAGCCGTGGGAAAGGCAGGATGCAAAATTCATACTGGGTGAAGTGACACCCACCCACCGGGTGCCGGCAGCCCCCGCTGCTGCCCCCGGGGAGGGAAGGGAGAGCCCAGCCCTGCCTGGGGACCCCCCCAGGCTGCCCGTCCTGCTCAGCTCCCGGCTTTCCCCCTTTGCGCTCCTGGCAGTCGGGTAGCTGGAGTGGGAGAAAACCAGTGTTGACCTGGAAAAATAGTCTACTAGAAGGATATGGGGGTGTTTTCTTGTTATTTTCTTATTGCTCAGCTAAGCCAAAACGGTAAAGTAAAATAGACGTTATGCTTGGTGAAGGGGGTGTTTTCTTGGGAGCCAGCTTTGCTATCACTACCTGTGATTATTTCACCCCCTTTTCCTTGTTTCTTGCAAGCTTGCTTGTTTCTGCAAGCATGATTTTGCCCGTCTTAAATGGAAAAAAACCCAGCGCCTACGTCGGTTTGCAATAATCAGTCTGTAAATCGATGATTTCTGTGTTATGCCTCTGCCATCCCCAAGTCCATTCTCCGCTCCGGTACATTCCCGGCAGTCCCTCGCTGACCAGCCGCGCACACGGGCTGCTCTCAGTGCAGAGCAAACACCTGGCAGCGCCCGCGCTCCTTCGCTCCAAACCTCCTCTTTCCCCTCACCAATCCCCAGAGCGAATCCCCTGGGAAGCTGCTCACAGCCGAGCACCTCTCCCAGTCCAAACCCGGGGATTTGGGATGGTGAAAGCATCCCGGTACCAACCCCAGCTCACTTGGGGTCAGGCCACCCCCCGCCTCCCTCCTTCCCCAAGCACGGGCCTAAAAATAGAGGTAATCGGGTTTCAAAGAGGAAAAGAAATGAAAAGGTCGAGTGTCGTGACCTTAGACATGCTCTGAGGCTGCTTTTCTCCCCACGTGGCTCGCCTTCCCTGGGCCTCCCCCCGGCGTTTCCGGACCAGAAGCGGCCGGGGCGCACAGCCATCAGCCGTTGCCTCTGGTCGGGGGGTTCTTCCTTTTTATCCCTCCCCATTCACCTTCCTGCTGCCTGCAGCTGGCTCCTTCCTCGCCTGGGGAAAAGCACGGGAGGGTGCCCAAGGCTCCATGCCTGGCTCCTGGTGGGTCTGACCGGCTCTGCGGGGGCTCCTGCCCAGAGCCACAATGATTTTGGGCTGCCTGAGCCCCATGCCGTGTGGTCCCGGGGGGGGCACCCAGCCTTTTCCCTTGGTGAGCCCACAAGCTTTGGATTGCCATGGCCAGCCCGTGTGGCCACGCTGCTCTGTCTGATTTTGTTCAAGTCATATTATAATGAAGTGGCACATTTCATGCTGGCAAGACCTGGAGCAGCAGGGAAGGCAGAGGGCATGATGTCTTTGCAATTACAATCTCATTTTTCCCGGTTGATGAGAAATCCCTCCATCCTCCTTTGCTTTTCCCTTGATCAAATAACTTCTGAATATGTTGGATAATTACTTTTTAATACATATGTGTTCTGTGCAGGCATGACTTGGGACGCACGCTTTGCCTTGTCTCCTTTTGGTGCAGCGAGGAGCACACAGCCCACCTTCCAGGTCCAACCAAAGAGCCAGGTAGACCATCCTCTGCCTCCGCCAGCAGCGGGTCTGCCCCAGCAGTCTGCATTTATGAAAGCGGTAGCAGAAGACACCATATTTCACCATTTATCAGTGTGTACCAGGCTGGCACAATAACAAAAACCCACTCTATGTTCTCCATTTGCAGATCTTCGTGTTTCCTAATCAGGAATGGCTGGATTTTCTTGCAGCAGGAGAATGTAATAGCGCAGCAAACCCAGCCCTTGGGTGATTTTAGCTTCGTGCATCCCAGGGGCAGATGAAATCTGCACCGAGCCCTGGCCAGTGCCTGCACATGCAGGAGCTGGTGGAGCGTGATTGCCGCAGGCAAAGCTCCCATACACGTTTCTTCTGCAGAGGGGAGAGGTGGGTCTGGGTTTCTGGGGATGCCACGCAGCGTCGCTGTGGGAGGAGAGCCCCTCGCAAACCGCCCCTGCTCCCTCCTCTCCAGGGCTGGGGGCAAAAGGGACAAAAAATGACATATTAAATACACCTCAACATTTCTGAGGCACCAGTGGTTATTCTAACCACTTGAGGGCTCTGGAGCCCTCAGCACAAGAGGGACATAGACCTGTTGGAGCAGGTCCAGAGGAGATGATCCGAGGGCTGGAGCACCTCTCCTATGGAAACAGGCTGAGAGAGTTGGGGTTGTTCAGCCTGGAGAAGAGAAGGCTCCAGGGAGACCTTATAGCGGCCTCCAGTACCTGAAGGGGGCTACAGGAGAGATGGGGAGGGGCTGTTTGCAAGGGCATGTAGCAGTAGGAGGAGGCACAATGGTTTTAAACTAGAGCAGGGTAGGTTTAGATTAGACATTAGGAAGAAGTTCTTTACAACGAGGGTGGTGAGACACTGTTCCAGTGCCTCACCCAGGGAGGTGGTGGAGGCCCCATCCCTGGAGACATTCAAGGCCAGGCTTGATGAGGCTCTGAGCAACCTGATCTAGTTGAAGATGTCCCTGCTCACTGCAGGGGGATTGGACTAGATGGTCTTTAGAGGTCCCTTCCAACCCAACACATTCTATGATTCTATGAAATATTCAGCGCTCTGTCTTCGGCGCTTTGCTGTCCCCTCGCTTTGTCCTTGCCCCCTGCTTTTATCCTAAAAAGCTCCAGCCACCACATTACCAGCACTTCCCTCTCACTTGCCTGTGCCTCCTGCCTCCTGCATACCTGCGATCCTTCCTCACAAAGCCCAGCTCAGGATTTCAAAGCCAGCCGTCTCCATACCAGTCCATCCATCCTTGCCCAAAATAACCGTGGCACACAGGGAGGTGGTAGCTGTTGTAACAAAAATAGCTGTTTTCCAGGAGCAGTGAGTAGCCATGAGCACAATCCATCCTGCTGGCAGGTAGTATCCCTAATGGATGCATGGGGTCTCACCAAATTTCCCCTTTAGCTTGCTCCTGCCAGGGCTCAGCTCCATTTCTGCATCCACAGGTGGCCAACCCCATCCTACATAGCTGCCCCCATCCTCTCCTGCCGGTGTGCTAAAGTTGAGTGAAGTTCTGCATAAGTTTATCATGAAAATAAGTAAATAAAACCATTATTGCATATAAGAAGAGGCAGCAGAAAACAAGAATTAAAACCAGCGAAGAAGCTGGTAAGTTAGAACTGAATTTGTGGCTGATGAACATGGGATTGATCTGTTCTGATTTGCAACTAAACATTTTTATTATATTGATACAAGTGATCAATAGATCAATATAGAAGTATACAGAGCATATATTATATACCAACAGTATAGGTGATAATCGTTTAAAATCCAAAATGTTAATACTAGAAAATCACTCTGAAAGGATGTATTCAGAATAACACCACTTTTTCTTTACACAAGAAGAAATGTCTACTAAAGAAGCACATTCTCTGCTTTAAGATGTTCATTACTTCTGCATTTTTTTTTCTGCTTCTGTACATTTTAAATCTATTCTGGGCACATGCCTTCCTCCATAATGATGTGTGGAAAACCTGCTGCATGTCATTTTACTGGTTATTTGCTTCATCTGCAAAACCAGGATCCACCATCCAAGGCAGGATTTGCCTTGAGATCCTTAAAAAACTTTATCTCAGCAAATAAATGAAAGGGCTGCTTTAAAAAAAAATTTAAAACAAGCCCTTAGAGTAGGAAGTTTCCCTGTCCCACATGGGATCTGCCAGGCAAACTGATGTTTTCTGTAGGAGACGGTCTCAGCCCAGCTGGTGGTACCAAGTGGTACCTGGAGGCATGGGGTGTCGCACGAGCTCTTGGCAATCCCGGTTAAGCACAAGAAAGTTGATGGCCATGGGCATCCTCAGACCTGTAAGGTGTCTCCAGGCTGCAAGTACCCCTGCTCGGCATCCAGGAGGATGTGTGTGTGCCATCAGCTCCGAAACATCCTACGTGACCTGGTGGAGGAGAGGCGAGGTGGTGTTATGAGACCGCAAGTTTAACACACTCACACCCTCTTGATGTGAGGTTTGTAAAATGAGATCCATTAATTATTTTTTTTTTAATTCTTTGTACTAATCAACTCTTTCTAGAGCTATAGATGCCAATACTCTTTTCCATTCCTCCCCCAGATCCACCTCTGGGACATCAGAAGTAAAACCACTTGGTGCCAGACCATGTGCAGCTCCAGGGAAGGACGTGGGGGCTTTGGGGGAGCCATTCCCATGGGGCTCTCACAGACGGTGCCTCAGCTGATGGGGACATTGTCAGCGAGACCCCTGCAGGCTCTCAGCCCCCCCTGCCCCGGGACAGCAGCACCCTGAAGACTTTGACGACTGGCTTTATGGTCTTGAGCACTGCGTGTGGTGGCTGAGCACACCCCGGCACAGTGCCCCACACCACTGGTGAGCGGGGAATGCTATTTGGGGGATCAAAATCTTATTCTTACCAAGCTGGGGGGGCTGTCACAGGCTCACTTTTCCCACTAGAGTCAGCAGGGGGGGGTCGTCTGCCACACTACACCTTGTCAGCCACATGACTGCCAAAGTGTGTGGAGCTGTGTCAGTGCTGGGAGTCACAGGATTGCCTCGTGTCTGGTCCCAAAAAAATCTATGGATTTTTATGAGCAGAGGTCGCAACTTCTCCTGAAAGTTGATGAAAATTTTTCCCGTAAGTTGGCTTACTCGTGCAAAGAGAACTTCCCTCTGCGTCTGTCTTAGCTGAGCATCTTGAGCAGCTTGAACACGGGCACCAAGGAGGCTGGACCCAAACCTTGTGGTGGGTGGCGTGACCTCTACAGGCAGAGGAAGAGCTGCACTGATGAGCTGAGCTCTGGATGCTTTTCTCGAGGTTTTTTTTCCACAGCGTTACCTTATCTTGGCCAGATCCTTGGGCATTTACCTGCAAGCGTCAGCAGGAGCATTGTGGAGCTCATGGCAGGGGAGCAAGAACACGGCAGAACGCAGTGCAGTGGGTTCTGGTACATGGAGCACGTGCCAAGAGCGTGGACCAGTGCAAATCCTGTGTCAGGCCTTCTGACACATCCCACAGAAGCCCAACATGCTCGTGCCCCATCTGCTTTGATTTCCTGCTCCAAGTGGCTCAATTACATGCAGACGGGGTCTGTGGCCCGAGCTATGAATTGACTCGGCGTACCCTGTGGCTCAGCCCAGGGCCTGTGCCACGAGACCGTCCCACCTCCTCTTACTCACCCTATGAAGAAAAATGTGTGCTGGAAATGAAAACTTCCCGAAAGAAGCCTGATTTAGACAAGACGGAAAATAACGAGGGATAAATCACACTGGGTGAAAGAGAATTGGGCTCACTTCAAAATATTTCTTGTGGAGACCACTGATTCCTCATGCCATTTTGGCAGGACCTCCTCAAGCTCCACCAGCTTCCCAAGCTGTGAGTTTTGCCTCATCAGTCCTTGAGAAACTTCATCTCCCGGCAGCCGAGTGGTGCTGCGCAGAGTACAGCCGTGGCGGCGGCAGACGGAGTTCAATTAGTTGGTGTGTTGCAACCCTGATTTGCGGGCTCCTGCTGCCTCACACCTCGAGCAGGAGGGTCGGGACTCACCAGCCTGGATGCAGTCTCCCTACTGAAGGGTTTGCACTTGTAGAACGGTAAATTAAAGCAAACTACTGGGGCCAGAGGTTTGTCTTCTGATGTTGTGTCCACACAAAGAGCTGTCAGCAGTTTAATTCCTCCTGGCTTGTGAATCACGCTGCCGATCCCTCTGTGCCTTTTTACCCATAGCAAATATAAGGTATCGTTCTTCCCAGTCCCTGGCTAGGTTGTTTTTCTCCCTAGGGAGATGTATGAGGTGTGTCCATGGGCAGTTACCAAGTGGTGATACCCGCGCAGGTAGTTTGGCCATATTTCCATGCCCTTCCAAAGGTGATATGGCTTTCTCATGTACACAGACCCTTGCTCAGCAAATTAAAATGTGACTTGGTGTACTTAGTTTCTCGTGTCGTACCACTGGGCAGAGGCTGGAAAGGATCTGGTAGTGAACTGTGCTTAAGAGAGGAACCAGGGAGAAATATCCATTTTGCATGGGTGACTCTTCCCAGCACTTGATGGGAGGAGTGTGATACCCCATGGAGCTCACATTTCTTTCTGCTTCTTGGGGCCGCTTGGCTTACAATGAGGGGACTTTCTTCAAGTCTGCAGAAGTGGGATTATCTCTGCTAATGTCAGGCACCCGGAGGACAGCACTGCTTACCTGAGACTGCACAGTCAGTGGAGGGATCTCCTCTTTCAAGGTATGATGCCTTGGGACCTGGCACCTTTGCTAAAATTGAGAGCCAAATGAGGGTCATCATGCTTTGGCTTTTTGACACGGACACATTTGTAAGCCACAATGCAACAAACCAGTGCCTCCAAGGTGTGTTCAATCCAGCAAGGGTGGACCTGTCATATTTTAACAGAAGTTTTTTAATTACCCTTTGGGGAATGCTGATGGATTATCAGAAGGAAAACTTCCCAGCTGGGCATCCTCAGAAGGTACAGAGCGTCGCCCAAGGAGGGTGACGGACAAGCCTTGCTGAGCTGTTGAAAGTGAACTGGGGTTAAAAAACGAACACTACATAGCAGAAAGTAAAAGAATGGCGACAGTGGGTCAGATCTGGTGTGTCCCCTCACCCCAGCCTCCCTCTAGCAACAATGAGTAGCAGATGTTCAAGGAAAGATGAAAAACAGGGTAAATGCGAAGTGATCTTCTCATCCGTCCTCCCAACTTTCAGCACACAGTGGTTTCAACAATCTGTAAGTCCCAGGGAAAAATCATACATGAGATCTTTTTTAATTGTTATTTCTGTGATGCATAACTACGGGATTTTTTTCCTGGAACCACATGAGCTCGTTCAGCCACTGAACAGGCTTTTCAGAAAGACGGCATTATCGCAATAGCCAGATCTTCTGCACGGCTTTCCACATGACTGCTGTGGAAGGGCAGCCTGCCAGGCTATCTGAATCCAGCCAGGAAGTCTACCAAATACCACTCAACAAGTCACGTCCACTCCAGTTTCCTGGTGGTTACGTTACTGGTTGCAACTCTGACCACAGGGGGAAGAGTGTATAGTCCTCTGCGGCATGAAAGCAGGGCCACCACGTTGTGGTGCTCAGTCTTCCAGGACTAAAGGGACGTTGACGTCCGCCGGGATGGCTGCAGGTTTCTCTGCGGCTTGGTGGAATATCCTAAAGGTTTTGTGGAGAAGGGAAATGCCTAAAAACAGAGAGGAGAACATTTTGTTTGCGTGGGGGGCTCTACCCCTGTTCTGGTGGACAGGTTTTGAATAAGCCGGCCTCCTGGGAGCCAGTTAATGTTCACCCTGCACATGGAGCAAAATGCTCTGTTTCAGCCCTGGGCTTTGCCCAGCAGAGGACAGGACGGGTTGTGAGTCGTAACCCCAAGGAGCTCCCGTCCCTGTGCCCTCAGAGCATCCTGGGGTCCACCCCCAGGCATCGGCCACCTTGAGCTGCTTGGAGAGGCTGCGGGTCAAGGAGAGGACGTGTTCACCCCGAGGGGCAGTCCCAGGCTGTAACCCACACCGGAGACCGCCCGCTCGCTTCCACGGGCTGAGCTGGTGGTAGGAGAGAAAAGGAAAACTTGGAGCAGCATAATCCAGCATTAAAGTCTTCACTAATTCTCTCCTTCCTGAGGACACCTGAGCCGTGGGGCTGGTGTGTGGGGGCTGGTGGCTGCCAGAGCAGTTGGCTTGAGCAGCTGCAGCCGTCTGCAGTACTCGTCTCCAGCAAGGTATGATTCCTGGGGGATGGATGGCCCAGGGTTGGATTTCTGCTGCTCAGGAGTCACCTCAAACCTGGAGAGGGAGGGATGCAGCTTTCTGATATGTCACATCAACATCTCTGGTGCCATGTGGGAGCTGCTAAACCTCTGTGTCCCTCCCGTAGCATTTCTTGGGAGGAGGGAAAAGTGGTTGCGGAGCTTTCCCCTTACCTGGGTAGTTTGACCTGCTGGGAGCTTGGAAAAACACAGATGCTGTATTGAAAACTCTGCAAAGGGCAGGCAGAAAGAAGGCAGGGAAGTCCTGTCCCATGGGGGGAACAGGGCAGGTTGTGTTGTAAGCAGCTCATATAGAGATTTTCTCCCCAGTTGCTGCCAACAACAAGGGAAAGTTTTGAGTCTATGAAAAGGTGTGATGAAAAAAACCTCAAAGTGGTTCTTAAACGTATGCTTATAAAGTAGAAATGATCTGTGAATTGTGGCTTTCCAGCTTTGGATCTTTGTAACGCAGTGATGCACGCACCCAGATCAAGCTAACAGTAATATAAACTGGCCTGAAAAAAATTCAGATCGAAGCAAAACCTAAAAAGGAAAAAAGGTACAAGAACAACGTGCTTCGCATTTCCCTGTCCTTTCGGGCTGTTAGACCCACTGAGGCTGAAGCAACTTTCAAAGTGCATAAACAAATCAAAGAACTAAAAATAACACCGAACAATTAACTCCTCCAGCTGTATATTCCCAAGTGACACTTACTTTTGAAATAAAAGGATCGAGATCGGACTTTTAAAATCCTTGCTACGTTATTTAAGTATGCCACAGACTGTGATGGGTATAGATATCTATATCCTTCATTGACTTTCCTTTCTGCCCTTCACAATGATTCCTTTTTTTTCCTCCTTATCTATATTTTCTGCTGCTTGGGGAATGAAATCAGCCTGGCCAGAGTAGCTTTCTGGTTCTTCTGCCTCCGCACAAAGTGGCTGGGCTGATCTCCACCAGGCCGTGAACATCCACCTAGGGGCTCTCACCAGCCCGAGGGGCAGGGAATGAGGTCCAGCCTGGAGGAGGCAGGCGAAGGGCAAGGAAGGTGACCAGGGCACAGGAGTGACTCCCACGAGTCTCAGTATGGGCTCAACTGCAGGATTGCTGAGTGCCCTTGGAGACGTCCCGGGCAGAGTCCTGGGCCACAGTCCCACATCTGTAAAATGGGGTAACATTTTCAACGCTTACATGGCTTTCAGGAGGGTCAGGACTATTAATGGTCATGAGAAGCTCCACTATGTCAGAGATGTGGACTTATAAGAGCTGACGTTTCTCTCTCTTGAGAAAAGGCTTAATTCCAATCAGCTGTCTCCTCTGATATTAAAATTGTTATCACCTTTCGTCTTTTAGCTGCCTTGGTGCAATCTTTTGCTTTTCAGAACTAAAACTGCATTTTGAAGCTTTAAACTGCAATTTGATCTCCAAAGCTTGGCCAGATTCCTTGAAAATAGGGGTTGGAACTTGCTTTTGATTTTCTTCTCACACTCCTGGCCACAACTGGGCTTTAAAACATAAATACCCGCCACCAGCATTCAAATAAAAATTACTCTGGAGTGCAAGGAAAAATGGTACCATTATTTGGAAGCCGTACTGCAAACTCCCAGCTACCCTCCATCCGAGCGATAAAACACGGATAGTTTTAGTGAAGAAGTAGAATTAGTTCCTGAGATTCTGGCCCGAGTTTCCTACCCCTGACTGCTATTCCAGACCGCAGTTTAATTCAGCTGTTTATGTGAAGATGCCCTATTGGGATAAGGCAGTGAATCTAGCCAATGTTGCGGAGATGAATGCCTTTATTCTTCTTGAAATAAAAATGGTGTCATGGGATCTTTCATGCCTCCCCGCAGACAGAAGCTTGATTTAAAATGTCATCCGAGGGATCACATCGCTAGAAGCATATATTACTTCCTAGCTCGGTGCTAGGGTGTTGACAGAAAGCAATAAAGTGTCCTCAGCCATGACGTGCAGTTAGACGTTGTGCTCCCAAGCGCGGCTCAGCACCCGGGCACCTGCGCCGCGGCGAGGGACAACCAGGCTCTTCGGCCCCTGGACCTGGATGGCAGGATTGCACCCCTTCGCTGGAGATGTTTTCCTGTTTGATTGAGTATAAGCTTGGCTTTGTAAAGAGCTAATGATCTTGAAACATCCCCTCTGCAGCATTTGCTCCGCTCGGCTTTTGACAGTGTAATTTACTTTTCCCCATCCACACTGCTATTTTCAGACGTGGTTAGTACGAGCATTTCAAGTGTAAAGATCCTTGCTGAGCAGAAACTTCTCTGTAGCTGATCTATTATCTAAACCATCCTTTGAAATGTGTTTGCTTAATGGTGTCAGCGACCTCCAGCTGACATCACTGCACATCATGAGCCCCCATCACACCCCCGATGAGGGCCGGATCCCGGGGCACTGGGAAGCAAAGGTGGCTGCTCCCACCATCAGCTGGGAGAGGTGGAGCATCAGGCACCACCACACCTTCATCTACCCACCGCTGCGGGACCATCTCTCAGTCCGAGCCTCCTGACCCGCCAAAGAGCTACAAAATCTCCAGGGGGCGTTTGTTTTTGCCGTGGTCCCCACAGAGTTTCTCGATGGGGGAAAGAAGGGAAGCATTTCATGGTTAAGAAGAAGGTGAAAGAGGGAAGCGTGAGGAGGAACGAGGCTTCGCTGGCTGGAGTGGGATTGCCCCGTGCAGAGCAGGTTTGCGATGGGCGTCCAGACTGTGCCCAGAGGTGGAGGGCAATCCAGATGTGGCTGCTTGGAGAAGAACTTTGAAATGAAAAGTGCTGCTGTTGGTAGTTTGTGACTCCTCAGGCTTTGGAAAACAGGCAGCCTGGGGGAATAGAGTGCATTGCGTGGCCAGGTACACTTGCAGGAGGAGTGACATTTTCACTGAAGTTGCTAAAACATGATTTTTGAGCCTGGCTTGACATCCTGGCCCTCCTGTTGCAATGCCTGGCTGTGCCTGGCTGGCAGCCAGGGCATTGCTCAATGAACACTTGGCCATGAGGAAAAAAAACAGCTTTGTCCAAAACATGGAAATCTTGACTGCACTGAGGTTACTACCAGGAATAGAGCTGTCTTACCACCACCACCCCCCAGCATGCTTGGCTTTCTGCCCTTGGAGCCCATGTCCTCCGGAGCAAACCCATTCTCTGCTCCTGCATCCATCCGCAACTTCCTTGTGGGAATTTGCTGCATTGAACACCAGCTTGGGGCTAATTTTTTGGCATGGGGCCTCAAGGTCAGCTCTGTTCTTTGATGGCTTCCTCAGGTGTCCTCCAGAGATGTTTTCAAGAAAGTAAGTGAACTGAATAGGTAAATTCTCATGAAAAAAAAGCGCCTTTTTTGGTGATTTGCTGTCTTTACAATAAAGGCAAGAAGTAAATAAAATAAGCAAATAGGCATATTTGTGAGGCCATTAATCTGAGAGGGAAGAAGCGGAGCTGATGGGGGAATGACCACTCGGCAAGCGTTTATCATGTGAAAGGGTTTAATGGCAGGGCACTAGCTCCTCAGCACAGGAAATCTGGTTCAGCTCCTGCACTGCTCAAATCACCCTGTTGGTAGGCACTGGCCTGCATCGCTGCTGACCCTTTCTGCCAGCGGGGAAAACTGATGGGCAGCAAACTTGCATGTCTGTCCGCAGCCAGACTAAGGCATGCATTTCATGCCTCTGCTCAGCATCGCTTGATCCGCAGGAGTTTCAGGGCAGCTTTTCCTCTGGGTCTGGTCCCAGGAACAGCTTCTGAGTCTGGTCCCAGCAAGAACGCCGTGTGAAGCGTGCCGGCAGAGGCCAAGGCGGCAGGATCCCCTCTTACACTCCTACAACTGCTGCTGCTGCTGCTGAAACACAACCCTGGTTTTAAATCAGCTGCAGTGAAACGGAAGGCTTTGAGAAAACAAACTCCCTCCAAACATATCCTTAACTTCATTTCCTCTGGTGGCCCTCCTTCTTTCTGGGCTAAGTTTCATGGGTCACTTTGTATTTTTTTTTTTTTCCCTCCTTCTAATTTTAATTCTTGTCCCAGCAGGGGTTGTTCTTTCATAGGATCCCAACCACGAATTCTCAGATGCCAATGAGAGCTGAGACAGGGACTTCCCTGTGTTCTCCCTGGTTTTTTCTCCTCTCTTTTTTTCTGGATTTTAAGCTGAGCCCTAACCTATCCCATATTTTATTCATTTAGGAGGATTCCTTTACACCACAAGAAAAGTAGATTGTCTGCCCAGTCTGTAATCATGCTAAAAAGATTAAAAACAATAATAAGTACAGGGGTTTTCATTCAAATATTTGTTCCACCAAACTCCACTTCTATTGAAATGCAGCCATGTGAGCACCATTTATTTATCTATCACATTTCTAAAACCACACTTGGATCATCCTTATCAACAGTCTCTTCTTACAAAGCCAGCAATGTTCAATGCCCCGAACAGGGGTAGGGTTGAGATCTGCTTGCCCTAGGAGTTCAGCTGCAGTAAAACCATTTCTCTCGGAGCTGTCTTCTGGATCAGACCTGGAAGAGGAAGATGAGTGACAAGACAGGTCCCTGCCCTTTGGTTCGCTCTCTCCTGGCTGCGTTTGGTGGCCCGTGGGCTCCCACAGCTGCATCGCGCTGGCTGCTTTCCCCACCTCCAGCTCTCACCCAGCAGACACCAACTGCGCTTTGCTGTGGGCTTTGGGGCTGCTTCACTCCGCAGGCATGATTCATGGGCTCTTTGTTATTCTAAGGCAATGGATTAAATGATTTTTGCCAAAAATCTGTTCTTAAGTGCAGTGCTCCCAAGCCAGGCCCTCCAGCAGACTCAGCAACTCTGCCAAAATGCCACTGACTGGGATTTGGGCGAAGTCTGATGGATTTTCATCTCCTCTTCCAGTTCTCCTGCTGGCAGAGAAAGCTGAGGTTTGTCCCGTGCAATCCAGCCCTGGAGCACCACTGTCCCCATCCCAGGAGGACTCCCTCAGGACAAAACCGACGGGTGGAGAAGCCCAGCTCTCTAACACTTGTCATAATAGCAAGATAAAGGTCTCACAGCGCGTAGCTCCATCTCTCCCCTCTCAGCACAAGCAGGAGCAAGCCCAGACCTTCCCTCCGGCTTCTTCAGGCCTTTGCCACTCCTTCG
>VXBO01012825.1:1048584-1066520 GCA_013400135.1 Rhinoptilus africanus
AAAAAAAGCTAGTTTACAAGTCCTTCCCAAGGCTGGGAGTCCTGGGCTGGAGCCCGGCGGTGTCCCCGGCGTTGGGGGGGAGAGTGGCGAGGGAAGCATCCCTGTGCTGGAGCCCCCAGCCGCTGGGTGCCACTCTTGTCCTGCCAAACTCTTGTCCTGCGCCGCCGCCGCAAGAAAACCTGCCAAAACGGGCATAAAAGCAGCCCTTCTGTCCCAAAAAGGCGGCTTGGGGTGCGGGTAGGTATTCCGCCCAAGAGCATCGCCGCGTTCCCACCGCCGGTTTGTTTCCTGCGTGCGACAGCCTTAGTTTGTATGTCCCATGTCCGGCTCCTCAAGGAGCCTGAGCACCCTGCGGCCACCCCCCTGCACCAAGGGGAGGGCCCTGATCTGGAGGGGGTTGCCCAGAGAAGTTGTGGATGCTCCATCCCTGGAAGTGCTCAAGGCCAGGCTGGATGGGGCTTGGAGCAGCCTGGTCTAGTGGGAGGTGTCCCTGCCCATGGCAGGGGGGTGGAACTAGATGACCTTTAAGGTCCCTTCCAACCCAAACCATTCTGTGATTCTATGACCTCCCAACCCCACCACCGGGGAAAGGTACAGGTGGCTCTGCCCAAAGACCTGTCGTGGTGGTCCCCGTTTCCCCATCGTTTCCCATCAAAAATGCAGGCTATGGCTCCAGGCAATGCTCACCAGGCCTAAGAGTCAAACCATGTGCCACAGCCCTGCCAGGGTTATNTGTGGTGGTCCCCTAAGAGTCAAACCTTGACTGAGTGTGGCCTAAGAGTCAAACCACGTGCCACAGCCCTGCCAGGGTTATGCACAATGAAAAGCTGGAGACCCTTAGACCAAGCTTTTATAATAGTATTTAGGTGCTTTACTCCCATTGGATTCAATAAGAGTTAGACACTCAGGTATCTTTGTGGATATGTGTTAGATTACGCTACAAAAAGGCAGAAGAGCAAGAGAAGTAGGCTAACATAGGCTCTTAAATTGTCAGCATCATTTTACAGCGTATTTCCATAAAGTGAGTTCCTTTCATCCCTCTGGTAACACCAGCTACTGCATTTTTTTCATGGCTTTTATTGAACGGAATTAACTTAATTAGATGGAAAACACGGAACTGTGTAGCATCCGGTTAATACTCTAAATTATCATCTTTTCATATTATTTGTGGATGTTTACTTTTAAGCTGGCAAAGAGCAGATGGGCAACTATCCGCAATTACAAGGTAGTGGCAAGAGCAGCTGGACAATGCATTACCTCATCTCTAGTAAAAGTGTATAAGTGGGACTTCACTATCAGAATTCACTTAAAAATGGGAAGCAAGTTCTCACTGCAAACGTCAAACAAATTTTCCTGTGTTCATCACTGGTGAAGTTCAACAAGCAGCCTTACTCATGGGCAATTCGGTCTGGTTAGAATATTTACACTGACAGTTTCCAAAGAAAAGAAGGAACAGGACATGGGCGCGACCATTCGGTAAGTATGGATTTCAGATGTAACATCTATTGAAAAATTCATTAAGTACCTACCTATCTGTTTGACCCCATGCCCATTTATCGCAGAGTGAAAGCTCTGACAACTACCTCTTGGTGTGGGCTTTCGGAGAGGTCTTTCTTCTTGGTCCACGTGGTCCCCCCCACAAAGGAAGCCCCCATGCCGCGTGTGCACAGCAGCAATGTCCCCGTGTGACTTTTATATCCACCGGAGATTGACAGACCCAGATCTCCACTGACTTATGGCCATTAAGCTCTGAGATACCTGTCTGTGTTGCTGCCAAATACGCTCAGTCAGAGGAATTCCTCCTGGAAATGTGTATATTGAGGGAGTGCAGATGGTATGGGATTTTATATGCTGTAGGATTGACCTTTATTCCCCCTAACTGGGGAGAAGGATTTAAGTGATGTGCTGGAAAACGTCCCCTGAAGATACTAATCTTACTCCCTTCTTTCTTATTTCACTTTAAGCCTTCTTCAGGAAATTGCCTGCGGTTTAAAGGTGAGATCTCTGATCTACCAGCAACTACATCTCCCAGGGGCCCGAATCTGCATTTCACACACAAAACCCACTTTAGCCAGCTCAGGTGTCTGTCAAAGCACCAGCGTTTAATCCAAGGTAAAGAAGAGATGCAGAGAATGGAGAAACGTGGTCCTGGAGTCACGGCAGAAGAAAGAGCCCATCTCCAGAGCTCAGCAAGTAGCTCTGAAAACCGGGATATGGCACTAGCGCAACAGTTTGAAAGGCCAAAGAAGTGATGATTTACCTGAATGAAAAATTGTTGAAGGTTAGGTACGCTTTTTCTTGGGCAAAACTGCATGTTGTTGTGCGGGTGGTTCGTATTTCTGAAGGCTGGATTTCCCATGTAGTCCAAAGACAGCCTGAGTGGGAGTCTGGCCATTTATCACTCTGGGAATGTAAATCAGACCACAGACTGCCCCCAGACTGCTTGTTCTTGTAGGGTAATCGTGAATGTGAAACAAGTTTACGTGCTTCAAAACTGAGTAGCCAGTACTTAGCATGGCAGGCCAAAGCGCATTTATTATCCCAAATCCTGCAATGAGCTGTAAAGATTTCAGTTGAATCCAAAACATATCATTAGGCCTTCTTGTGATTTTTGGTAATCGGAATCTTCCCAAATATCTCTGAGCATTTTCATTACTTCGTAAATTTTCCCCAAATAGTTTAGACAAATTATTTTCAGCAGATGGCTTGTCATGAATAGCTTGTGAATTTTTCACTTTGACATCTGTACTGTGTTTACTGGGTGGTTTAATCAGTTCCTGGGCTCAATGACTGAAATGTTTGCAAGGGAGGAAAAATGAACACAGGGTACTAAATAAGAAACAGTGCGTTTCAAGGGCAAACACATTCCGCTGACCGTATTCACAAACGCTTTCGGAGGTATCCAGTGATCGCTGACTGCCCTGTGGGTGTTGGATGCCACCATGTACCTCTGCCCACAAATAAAACTCATCTCATTCAGTCAAAAGCGTAATTGTGAACCTCTTCTCTTTTTTAGCAGCCGCATTAGGTAGTCAGAACTCATTAGCAGAATTTTTGCCCCAACGAGTTACATTTTAACGACATGCCCAATGCTGACTATCACAACGCTGATGTGGAGGTATTGTTAAGCAGAGCTGCATGTCCAAACAGGCTACTTCTATCTCCTTGCTTTGTCTTTCCCAAAATAACATTGGAAGATAAGGTACGCTCTTTCTTTGATCACTAATCTTCGGCTCTTGAATGGTGACCACAAAGGATAAGTATGCATTGAACAGAAGTCCTAATGATCAGCACATGATTACAGTTTCAAGGAATGGGGAAATTAAAACAGAAAGCAAAAACTTCAAACTTGGGGAGGCTGGAAAGGAGGGAAAAAGCGACGGTATAAAAACCTTCCAATATCTTCAGTAGAGCAAAACCATGAAGGAAACATCTGCATTTGCTGATGATAATTAGCATATCTTGCTTTAGTGGCATCCTCTCCTACCTAAAGATAGTTTCATTAACAAGAAAATCACATTAATAGGGAGCAAACCATTGAGACCAGGATTTTCTTTGCGGGATGTTCAATAGGGCACATGGTGCAAAGGGCTCCTGGCTCCTGGCACTGCCACCAAGTAAACCTTAAATAAAAAATAGTAGCGGGGGGGTGCAGCGGCAGGAGGTTGTGAGATGGCAGCACCGGTGGCAAAGCCATCTGCAGCGGGGCGGGCTGCAGCACGCCGCAGGCTCCAGCCATGCCTTTTCTCACGCCAGATGCTGCTGCGCCCACCACCTCAGCTCAGCCCCGGGTCCCCGGCACGTCTGGCAAGCCACGGCCGGCCTCGGCTTCCTTTGAAGGCTTGTGATTTTCTGCGCTGAGGAGTCGCCATCCAAATGGTAAGTAATAAACGCTTTAATAATTCATAAGCAGTCAGTAGCATCTTAAATAATTTAACCAACAATTTGTCATCTTTCCTTGTGATAGAAGATGCTGGCCGAAGAGCAGCTGAGAAAGGTTTCGTGTCCACCTCACCCCTCCCCAGGAGCGGGCTTTGCCCCAGCCCCAGCTGATCCAGGTGGATGTAGCCTTCAGGGGAGCAATGGGAGCCAACCCCAACCTCGGGGGGATGCGCGCACAGACCTGCCGGACAGAGGAACAGGAAGACACATGTCCAGCAATCTTCTCCCATAAATACTGGGTATGCTCAGAGATGTATTTCTGGAGCTGTTCTCCTGCCCACTGGCCTCCGTGACACTGAATTCCAGTCTCCTTTGTCCCTGCTTTCCTCCTGCAGAGCAGCACAGACCCTGGGAGCCACAGCTCCCTCTTCATCCCCCAAGCTGCTACAGGATCGCTGCAGGTCTAAGGCAGGCTGGCGAGTCAGACAGCCCTTCATTCCCACGCGGTTTAAGCAGCAAGTACCAACAAGGTGGGTGTTATCTTCCAAAGGCAGGGAGAAGACCTTGGAGCAATGCTTAAGTTCAGAGAACAACCTCAGAAGATAAAAACCCAAGAGAAATAACAGACCAAACACGCTTGAGACAAAACCGGTAGTTTTACCCGGTTAGACTGCGGCATATATCTGCAGCGTAACCCTGGCACCGCGTTAAACACAAACAGCATTCAGTGAAGCCGGCCAAGCTCTCCAGCTGCTTAAAATCATACGAGCACTTAAGATTGTTATTCAGCAAAGCACGTAAGGAACACAGGTGCTGTCAGTTTAGGCATAAGGAATATGTAATAAGTCATAGAGTAGCGGTGGTTTTAATATGTTTTAGAAGAAGTCTATACTCTTATTTCCGAGTAGTTCCAATCCTGATGATGGATATGATCCCCTGCACATAGGGGTTTTTTTCGGAGAAGATGCTGCATTGGTTCCAGTGAAGTTATGCTGGCAGAAAATGTGGTTCCCTGCAGCTCAGCTGTTCCCCAAAAGTCCCTCTAGCTAAGGCATTTGCCATATCTAAATATGTATTTTCATTTAATAGCGGCCACCACACTACTGAAAATGTTTTAAGATGACCCCAACCTTGCTGCGAGCACCAGGCTAGAGCAGCCAGCCAGCCCACTGGAGCGCTGGCGGGGGATGAGAAGGATGGCAAGGGGAACAGGACGGAGTATCAAAGAGCTCCACTGCCCAAAAACCGCACCAGAAAAGAAGCGTGGCCCGCTCCTGCCACCGCAACCTCCACGCTGTGCTATGAGGGCGAGAGCTCTGGCGTTTTGCAGGGCTTGCTCCCAAGGAAACGCTCTAGCCCAGAAAAGCAGGGGAAATCCAAGCAGCCTTGTTCTTACCCTGCAAACACATCTGCGGCTAATTGGCATGGCACAGCATTTTCAACAGCACCAAAGCAAGGCTTAGGGGCTTTACCCATCTCCAAACAGGTGGAAACTTCTAAGCATTAGATCACTTGGAAAATTCCCCCTGGGCTTAAAAGTCGCTTTGGTGACTCATGACAAGAGGCTGCTTTTTCTGGGCCTTTTTTAATGGTAACCCCAGGAGAAAGGAGAGCAGATGGAGACAAGCCTTTCCTTGCATGGGAGGGTGCTGGTCCACAATCTGCGGGGAGTCCCCTCACATGGAGATGCTTTTGCTGAGACCCGGCCGGTCCCAGCGACCCCTGGTCTCCTGGGGACAGCCTCAGCCTCGTGGGAAACAGCTGGAAGTGGAAGGCAGCTAGGCTGAAGCGGTCCTGGAGATTTCTTTCAACCAAAGGACTTGGACTTTACCCTGTAAAGCTTTCTCCATAGCAAGTGACATGTAAATTATGTCCCATAGCAGCTAGTATGTGTGTCAGTGCTGGCTGGGTGCTGCCATTTGCCCATGAAGAGAGCTTCGGTGGGAGTTTCTAAACGATTTCATTAATATATGCCCCTGCCCACAGATCTGCTCACCCACGAAAGGCAATGCAAGACTAATTAACTCCTCAGAAGTGCCCTCCTAGCCTTCAATTCCTGCTGTTTCTCTCCATCCCTGATGATGTTTCTTCTTTGATAGATTTTACTGTGCCCGTGAGAATCCCAACATTGCAGACACTGTGTGACGGCAGGGCTGTCCCAAGGCTCAGTCCCATTTGATGGCTGCAATAGTTTTTTACTTCTTTTTGAAGCGGTTCTTCCTCCCCCTTAGAGGGTTTTTTTTCCCTCATCAACCCCAGAACCATTTTTAAAAAGATACAAGCTGACACAGTTGGTTGATGTCAGGAAAACTGTCAGCTACTCTATGGGCAGAAATCAGCCTTCTGGGAGATGCAATACATTATTCATCATCTTCCGAAGATCATCTAAAGGTCAGGCTATTTTGGCCTGGAGGTGGATAAGATATGCATCCAGCCTTATGGGCTGGCTGCGGTTCCTGTACCTGGAAGCCTGAGGTGTTACGCAAGGCGCTTGCATCAGAAACCTGAAAAGCAGAGATGGCTTCATAGCTCTGCAGATCACTGTTGCTGGGATCAGATAGCTATTTACGGGTTTTCGGAGACACCCTCGGTCTACCATGCTGGGAGAAAATCAGCACTTCAGGCTTTGCGAAAAGCTAGCGCTTTTCTGGCTCGCTGCTGAGGAACTACAGGTTTTTTCACGTTTTTCTCCTAACTTTTGGATCTGTGCAGTCAGAGAATAAAAGCCCAACAATAATTCGTCTTAAAAGACAAATGTATGAATTCAATTCAGAGCAGCTATGTGCCAGGGCCAATGTGGCAAGGTGCCCAAGGACAGTCAGGGCAGGGCAGATGCTGCCTCAACTCTCAGCTCCCGCTGCCAGGGTTGGGTGTTTTAATTTTCCTGAGACATCCAGTTTTCCAGGGGTGCTCAGTGCTCTGGAAGTTTTGTTTTGACAGTCATGTAGTCATTCATCCCTCAGCCATGCTTTTGACCAATATTCAAAGTATCTTTGTAAGGTGTTTAACATTACAGGGAGTTTAAAACATTTTCATCTTAAAACCAAAATATAATTCCCCAGTTAGGTGGAAGCTTTTAGGGTGCTGTGTCAAGCAATATCCGAACAAAATACAAAATTAATTAAAAAAATTTAAGTTGGCCATATCTGGGATTTAAAAAGACAATGACTGAAAGAAGATCGGTTCCACAATAGCTGTTACCAAGTAGAAATACTGTTTGCATTCAGGAAATACAAAGCATTTCCTGGTACTTCCAGAAATATCACAGTATTCTCCATCTGCCTCTGCATTCACTCTGCGATACACGTGCAATCAAACGGACTAGCAAGTAGAAGCAGAAATAGAAACACATAAGGCTACTAACTGTAGCAATAGCGTAGGATAATGTGTCGTCTTCTTCCACTTGAGGAACACCTGTATATGAAATACAGTGATTTTCCCAATTCTTTGAGAAATAGAATCTAATACCGTGGATTGGTCATTGGTCAAACTGCAAGAGTTCTGCAATTCCAATTGCAGTCATTAACTATCACTGTCCTGTGTTGTCCACTATAAGCAGTATCTGGGGCTTTGCAGAGTTGCCATTCTCGAGGCTGCACAATGCTCATGGTGACACCACGAGCGGTGGCTTCTGCAGTGGTACCTATCACACTGCACAGGGGGCTGCTTCTGCTCCTTTTATTTCACTCGAAGGCTACTTTGTACATCCATCAGCTTCAACCAAGAAAGTGTTTGATCTGCCAATCGATGCCCAGTTTGAGGTCTGCTGTTAGCATCAGCCCATGTACTACCCTGTTTGGATTTGGTTGGTGAGACAGAAAATGATATTGTTGCGTCTCTCTGCTTCGGTAAGTGCAAAGCACAGAAAGCCATGATGGAAAATGCAATACAAGTGCACACACACCACCGCTGTTGAAGGGCATTATGTCCCAAATCCAGACTTAGGAACATGCTGACTAGCTTGGAGTTATGCTGGGGACCACTCTGCTGTCTCCCATCGTCAGCTGCAGACAGTTAGAGGGGTCTGGGTGCCAGGGGAAGACCCAAGTAATGAATTACCTGGTGCAGAGTCCAGCTGGTCAGGCAAGAACTGTAATGAGCTGCTCTGTGTTTTAAATGACAGCTAATTTTCTAGCTTGCATATGGGGCAGGCACCAACCCCACCAAGCTGTGATGTGCCCTGGCACACAGCGTCCTACCTAGCCGACACTTGACAACGGACTTGGAAAAGCCTCATTCAGTGCCTTCTTTGCCTTACTTTTACCAGTAAGGTCTCAGCCCAGTTCCACAGGCTAGGGGAGAGAAGCACTTCCCATGCTACAGGAGGGACTACAGACATAAGCTGCACATATGCAAGTCCATGCAACCAGAGGGGATGCACCTGGAGGTGCCAGGGTGATGGCCAATGTCACTGTGAGGCCATGATCTCTCATCTCCGGAGGGTCATAGCAACTAGGAGTGGTTTCGGATGACTGGGGAAAGATTCTTGCCTTCAAAAAATAAAAGGCAGAAAGGAGAATCTGGGGAAGGATCAGCTGGTCAGACTCAACTCAGTCCCTGGGAAAATTATGAAGGAAGTCCTGAGGGACTCTGTGTCCACATCGTGAAGGACAGGAGAGTGACAGTGAATAGCCAGCATGGGTTTCCAAGGGCAAAGTGTGCCTGACCAGCCTGCCTGCCCTGCTGGTGGAATAAGTGACCTGCTCTGCAAGGGCAGGGAAGGCAGTGGATGTTACTTTCCTCAGCTTTAGCAAGGCTTTCATCATGGTCTCCCATAATGTCCTTGTAGCTAAACTGAGGTGGTGTGGGCTGCATGGATGGACTAGAAGGCAGGTGAAAAACTGTCTGGATGCTTAGGCTCCAGAGGGAGTGGTCATGGATTCAGAGTCTATTAAGCAGCCAGTTACGAGCCGTGAGCTTTGGGGTCAATACTGGGGCCAGAACTGATTCACACCAATATCACCAACAACCTGCACAATGGGAGATCCTCTCCTCAGAAAATACACTGACAATATCCATCCAGGAAGAGGTCATTCCCCTGGAGGTCAGGGCTGCTGTTCAGAGGGATCTGGACAAGCTAGAGAAATGGGGCAACAGGGACCTCATGAAGTTCAACAAGGACAAATGTAAAGCCATGCACCTCATCTGGAATAACTCCCTGCAACTGTGGGAACCTACTACCCAAGCACCAGCTCTGCAGAAATGGACCTGAGGGTCCCAGCGAGCAACGGGTTGAACGCAAGCCAGCAGCGTGCTCCCACAGAGATAAAGGCTAACCCCAGACTGGATTGGATTGGAAAGTGTGTAACAGCAGGTCAAGAGAAGTGGAAACGTGTGTTTTCAGCACTAGTGAGACAGGACCTGGGGTATTGTGTTCATTTTGGGCTTCCCGATGAAAGAAAGATAAGAATATACTGAATCAAGCGCAACAGAGAGTTGCTAAGAAGGTTAGAGGACTGGAGCGTGATGTGTGAAGAAAAGCTAAGAGAACTGGGTTTATTTAGCCACAAAAGACTGGAAGGACAAAAGGCATCAGTCACAAGCTGCAGGAAGGGAAAGCCTACCAGGATGTAAGGAAAAACCTCTTTGTTGTGAGAGGTGGGTCAGACGGGCACAGAGAGGCTGGGGAACCTCCATTCTTGAAGATTTTCAAAACCACCCTGGTAGCCTTCTCTCTGCCCGCTACTAATGCAACAGCCACTCTTGCAGGGACTACAAGAAATAAACATTTTTACTTGGCTTATTCTTAAATGCCTAGCAGGAGCCAGAGCAACAAAAAGTATCGTTTACTGAGTGAAGACCTGAACACCTCCTAGGACCAGAGACACTGTGATGTAAGGGCAGGAAGGTGAGTGCCTGGGGCTGCAGCAACACTGGGTCTCATCGCCTTGGTATGGGACTTCATGAAATGATTGAGAAAGCTGCTAGTGGCCATGGTTTAGTTGGAATTTGGCCTGGAGTGAAGTCAGCAAGAAAGAAAAAAGCCTCTAACATCAAAGCTTTCCTTTCAGGGTCAATTTACACCCTCAAATTGTCTGTTGTCTGAGTCAACCTAACAGCTCGCTGATGAACAGGGAGGGTTTCCTTACCTCCAAGGACCCCAACCCTCTCCTGCTCTTCCAGCTCCCTGGTCCCACCACCTCCTCTGCTCAAGCACTCATCAGCTCCTGCTGTCAGCTGCCCGGGGTGTCCAGAGACGAGCAGCAAAGGGCAGGAGCTAGAGGGAAGGAGCAGGACTTGCCCCTTTCTGAAGTGTTGAGCTGTTAGATTGGCTCAGCCACCTCCTGTCACCTCCTGCCAAAGGCCTGGGTGGGAAGGAGGGAGAAGGGACTAACAGAGCTGTCTTGCTGTAAAAGAAAATCTCACCTTCGGAAATGCAAAAGACCAAATTTCCCTAACCTAGTGCTGGCAAGATCACTTGAACAGGCTCAGCGTGGAAGAGATATGTGATGGCCGCAGATGTAGCAGGGGTCCTCCCCAAATGCTTACCCTCTCATGTCACTGGCAGTGCCCCCAGAAGGGCAAAACCACAACTTCCAGATGGATGTTTTTCCTCCATCTACCTAGGCCAAGGAAGCAGGATCTGCAGCTACTTAATCTTGCCCAACATAGAGACTGGAGAGGGGAGTTTATAGACTAACCATTTATTTTTAGGTAAAAGAAGCTAGCAACATGTGCGGGTCAAATTGTATTTCCGCTTCATGCATCACAACCCAGAAGGCTGCTTTCCTACCACTGCTGCAAATCAATCCTTCAAGTTTCCCGGCTTGGTCTCCAAATCACTTATCTTTGATTATTTCTAGTTCCACTGTATAGTCCATTGTGTCTCAAGGCCACAGGACAAAAGCCAGGAGTCCTACAGTGCAACTGCTCACTTAATTCCTTGGGTGTCTTCCCTGCTGATACATAGCAGAGATTGGCAACTAATCTATATATAGTACAGCAGCGCAGCCGAGACACAATGGCTGCATTCAGCGTGCATACATGATGATGTCAGCAATGGCTGTTTAATTGCATCATGGGAAGTGAGGGGAGAAAAGAATTGGAAGAAAAAAAGAAAAAAAAAAAAAGGAGGCCCCTGGCCCCTCCACTTTACATAATTTCCTTCACCGCCAGATGGGAACGCATGGGAATGCCGGCCCCGCACCTCGGGAGCTCCCTCCCCGAAGCCTGGCATGGCCACATCTGTTTCCCTGATTTCCTACGCTTCTGATCTTCTTCACCTGCCCTGCACCCCACCACCTTGGGCGAGCTTCCTGAGATGCTGCTACTGCCATTTGATTTGGCTTCCTGAGGCTCGCTCCCTCCTTCCTTATTTTTGCTTCTCCGACTTGCAGTAGCATCCAAAGGCTGGTAGCTGTGAAACACTGAGGAAGGGTAGGGTCTGCACTGCGGAGACCACACAAGCCCCTTGGCTGCTTTTTTTTTAAACAAATGAGCATCTGTACTGCCAGGCAGTGGTTCACAAAAGGGGCTGTCAGGCTCAACGCAACTCCACTGCTCTGCAGCTCACAAACAGAAGATACACAAACTTCCCAGCAGCCATCCATCATTGTAAATGTACGTGGGTTTTATTTGAAAGGAGAGACAACACCCTGCTTTAGTAAAGCGAAAAAGGAAAAAGATCCTTGGAGCGACGTTCCCCTCTTCGAGACCTACAGCATCAGCAAAATCCCGGTCTTTTGGCTCAAGAGATTTAAAATTTCCCCCAGTCCTCGCCTTCCTTTCAAAGTTCCCACTCCTGCAAACAGGACCTGTGGTATCCTCCATTTTAAGAAACCTTCCCTTTGTCTTATCCCCCAGCCTATTTATAGCTCCCGTGGCGGAGGTATACTGGGAAGGATTTACACCAGCAGCCGCTCAGAGAGGAGGCACGCCGCAAAGGGACATTGAACAGCCTCCAAGACATACATGGCTCCTTGTGACACATTTTCTGGGAGGAGGCTCTCACCCAAAGGGTTTCAGCCATGTGTTTTCCCAGCGGCACCTGAGAGGGGCTTTGGACTGTGATGTGAGTGATGGGCTGCTTTCGTAAGTCCATTTTTAGGAAGGATGGCAGGGATGCCAACAGGGTCCTACATAGGAGAAGAGAGAGCCACCCACTCCCACTGCCAGGGAATGCTGCCCAGGCAAGAGATTCTTCCTCCTTGACTCCCTCTTGGAGTAGCAAGGAGGGGAAATGCCTCTTCATGGGTCACTTCATATTCCCAGAGACTTTGCGGAGAAGCCAGGACCTGAGACTCCAACCTCTTGCACGTCCCGCAAGCACGCAACAGTCTGATCCTGTAGCCTGAGTCTGGAGAAACCGCAGGATGCAAGGTAGCAAAAGCTTCCTCTGAGTCCATCTTACAGCTTTCCCTGCAGGAAACACAATTATAACCACAATATATACTCAAACGAACCAGAAACCGTGACTATCACCCTGCATGGCTGCTGGCTTCTTCATTCACTCTCGTAAAGGAGCATATTCCTTTTGTGTGTACTGACCCTGACCAGTTTTGGTTTCTACACGTAAAACTCTAAACATTTCAGGTCCAGATTAGCTCAAAGACTTTCCTGCTGAGGACAGTACCTCCACTTTTCTCTCTTGGCATGCAATTTATACCTCTGGAACTGACCTGCCTTGCTCAGAGCAGCTGTGGGAGAAAGCAGCACCTGAATGCGGGCCAGGATTACCACTACGCACATTCACGCATGGCACAAAACCATCGGAGGACACAAAATCATTCTGAGGGTCACAGTTTGCTGACGCTCAAGGAATTACATTGCATGGCCCTGGGGGAGAAGCAGTCTGTCCAGCTCCCCCAGGGAATGATGAGGAGGCAGAAGGGGATGGGCAGCACTCGGACACAGAGAGCCTTAAGATGTAGATGATGCCTCTTTGCAAACAGGTGAAGGGATGGAAGATACTAGTGTCCCTCTGAACAGGCTACACAAGCGTCTCTCCCTTCCTGGCACAAGGTCAGCCATCACGGTGCTGCAGCGTCTTCGGGGATGCTCACACGTCCCGGTTTAGGGGCTGAACTGGGGGGGGCTGGTAATGAATAGCTGAGGGTGCCAGGCTTCCCAGCTCCCGCAGCCAGATCTGGAGGGGAACAGCTGCCCGCGCCCGGAGTTTACACAGCTGTGGGGAAGCATTAGCAGCTGACAAGCCATTCTCCCTGCAGCGTAAGCGTATACCACCTCTTGCAGTTAAAAAGCACTCCCCCAGCTGAGTAAAAGGATCTTGGGGATGTGAACAAGAACGAAGGTAGGGCGGACTTTTGAGTTACAGACAAATTAACTGCGCGGAGAGGATAAATGCGAAGCGAAGTATCAGAGAAGCAGCAGTGGCAGGAAACGGGAGGGTAATAACAAAACATTTGCAATTATTAGCCCATAATGCCAGCACCTGCTTTCTACCTCCAGCTGCTCAGAGTCTGCATTTCTTGACCTGCAGAGCATGGTTACAAGACATTGCTATTCTGCCAAGCTTTTCCTGAAGGGAAAAGTGATCCAATGGGAGATTTCACTGAAGGTGAGTTTGAGAGCCTGTAAAGACTACTCCAGCATCAGTTTTTTTGCATTAGCCCAACATCCAGACAGTAAAGTCACTTCCTTGTGGGCCAAAGTCTGGATTTAGACCATTCTTAATGGCAGGCATCACGTTTGAAAGCTGTGACAGGGTAGGGGTAGAGCCAGGGGGAGAACAGACATTTGCATCTTCTGGCCTTGAGCCCATCCTGGAGGGCAATAGTCCCTCTGTCACCATCAGAGATTAAAGCCAACACAGGTACTTAGTCTAACAAGAAATCTGGTAGAACAGATGGTGAATAGAGAGAGATTTGAGAAGTCTGGAAGAAGAAACTAGTTTCAGAGATGCAGTCATCGGGAGGTAAAGGTGCTAAAAGTCCTTGTGATGCTGAATCCCACTACGTGGTTAGAAATGGATGATTTTCAGCCAGAATTTCTGAGCAGAAGAAGGAATGAATCAGGATGCATAGGGGGAAAAAAGAAAAAAAAAGAAAAGGAAAAGAAAGGTCACTTAGTTTCCTCTCAGATGCATACCAAGTAGTAGGAGAGCTAGAGCAAGGCTTGAGCAGAAAAGATGCTCTGGGAGACTCTATCAACACAAATGAAAAACCCGCTTTGTTTAGCACACCCAAAAATGACACCTTTGCATCAGTTGCCTGCAGAGCTCTGTGCTGTAAGGCGAGACAGTAGGTGTTCAAATCTCTCTGAGAATGGAGAGCAGAGGACCAATTCCTAAACCTGGTCGTGTCTCTGGGGCTAAAAGTAATGGCAGCTGTGTGAGCGAAAGGTCCCTGCTTCCCAAAGCCAGCCCTTGGAGGGTGTAGAGATGCAAAGATGCACACCAACAAGATCTATAGATTTGGCTTGCACGTGTGTATAGGGGAGGCAATCTCTCTTCCCCTCTGGATCCCATCACATCCTAACAAGCACATCTTTAAACTCAAAGTGACCCTGCTGGAGGGGAGATGGATGGGTGGAGGAGGGGGGTGTCAAGAACTTGAATTAATATGCTGAGCAAGCCCGTTCCCAATGATTTATACCATGGGGACAACACTTACTGCCTCTTTGCTCCCCAACCTTCCACCCTGCTCAAGATCCAGCATACCCATACAGGAAGCTCAGCAACACATGCAGAAAGTTGAACTTACTACTGTACTTACTAATGGATCCAATGACAGATATACGGTTGAGCCAGAGTCTGTATGCAAGAGCAGGCATGGCAAATTTGGAATCTGAGGCAAATTTAAAAGTTTGTGCTCGCAAGAGGAAAAATTAGGAAGGGGGGGTGGAAAAGCACAAATCAGCGCTAAAGTGGCTGGACTTAAGTGGCACAGTTGTCCGTGGAGTACAGTTGTAGTGAAAGCCAAAATAAAGATGGAAATTCCTCTGAGTGTAATGAATAAATTGCTAATAGCAAGCCAAAAAACAACAGCAAAACCTTCCTCTTTCATTCAACTGAGACTATATGACAAATGTGAAATCCCCAAAGACTACACCAGCATCAAGGTCTTGCTGAAGCCCTCCCTTGTGATAGACCTATTGGAAGCGCTCCCTTCGTACATTGATTTACTTGTCCAATTCTTGAGCGTGGGAGGCAAAGATCCAAGCAGGATGCAATGCTGTGTCTCTTGCCTCTTTGTAACTGTTAACAAATAAAGAAGGAAGGAGATTCTTGGGTGCACCAGGATAAGGAGAGTTTTAGGTCTTCATAATCTCTAGAAAATATTATGCAGAACTTGAAGTGATGAACCACTGCCTTGGCTTTTTATATCTGTGGACCTCTTTGGTATAGCAATACTGGAGATGAAAATGTTTTCCGGGTCCTTAGGCGCAAAGCAGTAACGAAGATAACAGAAGTTCAGCCCTATACGTTTATTATTACCTGTGCACGTTCGGGGACTTGCACCATCCACTCGGCTACCTCTGTTCGTGAGCCCTGCTGAGCTTTGAGCTCGCACGCTGCCTCAGCGCTCAATGGAGCAGGGCAAACACTATCTGGCTGCTGGACCGTTTCACGCAGGTGGTAGAGGGGAGAGCTCCTTCTGTGAATGTTTGCCTCTAAAATTACAGTAAAATATCCCCAAACCCACAATTACTGTACCTGGTTCTATTTAACAAAGCTTTTAACCTCCAGACCCCTGGCTTTTCCAGCTGTATTGCTTTTGGCAGGAACACCGTTCTGTTTGTCCTGTGGTGCTGGTGGCGGAAAGCAGATGCTTTCCTTCAAGCAAACGAAGCTTCCAAGTACGGACAGTGGAAAGCACATCCCGACATTGGAAGCAGATGCTAGAGAATGACTCAGGTGCAGTCGTCTGCCCCAGTGTCCTATTTTCCACTTAAATAAATGGGGAAAAGGAAAAAAAAAAACCAACGGATATTTAATGCATAGTTTAACTGCAGTGGCTGGGCAAGTTAGTCAAGGACAGACAAATGTTGCCAAATAGAGATTTTCCAACTAGGTGGAAGTTGGCCCATATCTTCAGAGCTATTTTGATGCTCGTTAGGTGTCTCTGAAGATCCGGCCAGTCATGCCCAGATCTTAGCGTTGTTAAAATATTTTAACGGTTAATGTTTTAACACAGTTCTGATGTGATCTTGACAGAGTTATGATTTCAACACAATTTAAATGATGGGCTTGCCTTTAGTACAAACTAGACCGTTTCAAATTCAGACCAGCAACAGCATAAGAATGGAGGACAAAAGAGAGATGAGAGAAACGGGTATGAAAAATAGTGGAGAGCAGGGAATAAATGCGAGAAATCTCAGCAGAACAACACAAAGGAGAATGAGCAGAATGCAGTGAAATGCCTGAGACGCTCACGTAAGCAGTGAGATTTCATTTATTTGGCACAGAGGGACAATAGCCCAGCTAACCAGGATAGCTATTGTTCTTTTGTTTTTAAGAAACAAAAAGGGTAAATGCGACGCACTGGCTTCCCAGGGAAAAATCATAAAAATAAGTTCTCATCCTGCTGTCTACCAAGGAACCAGAAGCCTCTTGTACTTCACCCATCGCCCTCACGCTGTTATTCATCCACGTGTTTGTGGGCTTAGAAAACAAATGAAATATACTGAGGCCTTGCTCTACCTGAGGAGAGCTGAGGGTTTTTTTACAGCAGAACAAGTTAATTGGATCGAAAACTATCGAGTCAATGCACTAAGCAGAAAAATGCACGGTGCTGTCTGCTGTGTAGTTGAGCGCACAAGTGCTCCAGCAGTTAATGTTTCAGAACGGGGTATAATATTGGTGTATTCCCTTTAGCTTTATTTGAGTGTTTTTCATAACGAAGATGGAAAGCCATCCATAATCAGAGGAAGCCTCAAAATTTCGCGTTCCTTTGGCGGTGGTGGAGAGAAAAGAAAAGGAGGACTTTGGTTTAGAAAGACAGAGGTGCTTAAATATGAGGATGACAGCTGGGGAAGAAGGACCCCACTGTTCAGGGACAGGGAATCGCTTATAGCCTTTTACAAGCTGAGGGAGGGTATAAGCTGTAAATGAGGTTCGGGAGCTTTGGCATAAATACAGTGGATCCTGTCAGCAAAAAAGGACCTTCCTCAATGTATAGGTAGGTTCATGAACCCGTTAGAGCCATTTGAAGCACAGACGCACAGAATTCCCCTCTTCAACCGGTTAGCTGGCAAGCAAACAGCTGTCACTGAGGAAGGCAGGGGTGTCAGATATGCCTCGAGACATGCATCTGGGAATTTCTGCCCAATTAAAATATTTCTGAGCGCAAAAGATGACGGTTTCTACTGAGGGAGTTAGTGGAAAGCGTTATCTGGGAAACCCAAACAGATCAACTGCGTATTTATGGTTCAGGGAGTTACCGTTCTTCACAATTAACTGGCTTCGTCTGGAAAAGGACAAGCTCCGCAGCACCATAACCCTCTGCGGCAACCACAGGACAAACAAACAGAGCTGAGGCAAGTATCGATGATTTTTTAACCTCTGCTAGTCAAAGCTGCGGTGGGTTTCACCTGCATGCTCACATGTGAACATATGGATACGTAATATAAAGAACGCAGCCCCCGAGCCAAATCCTTTAGCGGTACATAAGGCAAGTTCCCAGCTGCATATACTACTGAGTGGCATGATAAATATTCATGCTTGTTTACATCTTAACGCAGGTTAGGTGCCCGTGGATTTCATCGGCGATTCCCATTGCTCGGTCTTGCATAAGGACGTTAGCGCTGACGAGTTTCTCGGTTCTCTGAAGGGCTTTTGGGGGGAGATCCTCACTGGCATGGCTCATCGCCTTGTTCAGTACCTGTCAGCAAAAGACAAAAGACGTTTTTATTTTCAAGTAGAGGATTTAAGTTGGTGTTACTTGTGTGTCTAAGGCCTAAACAAGGAAGAGCATCTTTCAATATATTTTAATAGCCAGTGTTCCTTCTCTGTGGTGTTTTTGAAAATCTGTTATCGTTACTTAACAGTAATTTGTTTTGAGTTTATTTTGCTTTTTTACAGATGCTTTCATTCACAAATCTGTCTGTATCTTCTCCTGGTTTTATTCCTTTTGTGTTTTTGTTTTTTTTTTTTT
>VXBO01012826.1:0-14012 GCA_013400135.1 Rhinoptilus africanus
CTCATTGCCCCCTCCCGGCATAACCGCCTCGGTGAGGTCTCCGGTTCCCCCGGTCCCGGTGAGCTAGGGCAGGATGCTCGTCCGGGCCGCTCCGCTGGCCCGTTGCGCAGAGGAGAACACCGAGGCCGGGACACGCATCCCCGCGTCCCCTCTTGCAGCCCCGGAGCTGGGCCGGCGGGGGGGGGGGGGGGGAGCCACCACCCCCANNCACCCACACCCACACCCACGCGTGACGGGGACCGGGGCCACGCGGGTGATGGCGGAGGCAGATTGGGGCCACCCGGCGAGGTTCGGGCGGGGAGGCGTGCGTCAGCGCCGCCGCCTCCTTACTGCCGCTCACCCCCGGCCTCGGGGTGCCGGGGAGCCCCGGGAAGGGGCTGTGCGGGATGCTGGGGGAGGCCGGAGAGCGTGGGGCTGTCGGTGGGCCCGTGGGGTACCCACGACCCCGGGGCTGTAGCCTCAAGGGCAGGGGGAGCCCATGGGTCCTGTGTTCACCCCCACTGACACCGCCCTGGTCCCCAAGCCCCCCACTGCCAGCCACAAGCTTTGCACCTGCTGTGGGGCCACTTACCCTGTGCCCCCCACCTCCTGTGGAGCTATGTCCTGTCCCGGGGTCTCCTCCCAACCTGTGCTGCCCACGGGCGGTTTCTCTGTCCCCGGCACATCTCTTGAGGCAACCCCAAATCCTGGGTTTTACCTCCTGGCTCTTCCAAGCTGGATCATCTTCTCTTTGGGCAGCAACACTGTGGGGCGTGGGGTCCGTGGTGAGGGTCTGCTGGCGCCCTGGCTGCTGGAGAGGCTCCTTGCCCTTTCATCTCCGCTTTTTATCGTGTTTTCTCCCAAGGCTGACGTGGGTGATGCTTTTTCCATTAATTTCCTTGTGCTTATCAGGCCAGACTGCTGACAGAGCTGTTTCGGGCACCTGCATCCTACTGCTGGATTCCATGGGTACCCAGCAGTGATACCAGCCCGTATTTGGGCTACCATGGCCTCCCGAGGGGCAGCGGCACTGGCTGACCCCAGGGAGGAGATTTTAGCCTCAGCTTCCATCAAAGGGATCTTTGGGGGTGTCGGATCCTGAGCCCCTGGGGGAGAAGCAGGGGGTGTGAGCCCCGTTGCCCCTAGCCTGGCCCCAGTGGCTCCTCCTGCCTTGGTGCAAGGGCAGTGCCCACCCTGGGGCTGGGGGTGCTGATGGGGGGCCCCCTGTTATCCTGCAGGGCTGGCATGGGACCACAGCCCTGGGGAGGCAGTGTCGGAGGGGCAGGAGAGAGTGGCTTTTCCCATGGGAGCCGGGCTGGCAGGCCTGGGGAAAAGGGTTTTGGGGATCTGGGTTTGGGGTCCGTGCTATTGCTGACAGCCTGCAAGGCTTCCCCAGCTCGGGGCTCCATGTGCCAGAGCGCTCTGCAGGGGGGGAAATGGGGAAACTGAGGCACGGGGTGCTCTCTGCTCGGCGCTGATGGCTGAGAGACGCGATGGTTGTGTCTCGGCTGCTGTGCTGGGGTGTGAATCCTCCCTTTCCCAGGCAGGGGCTGGCGGAGAGGAGCCGGGGCCAGCCAGGTCACACCGCGGGGTCGTGGTGGAGAGGGCAGAGGGGCTGCCCACCCTGCCGCTGCTCCTGCCCTGCCTGGGTGATCGGGGCAGAGCTGGGCACAGGCCCTGGCACGCTGCCCGCTGCTGCCCAAAGCTGGGCTGCCTGACGCCCCCGAGCTGCAGGCAGGCTCCTCCCCGGCAAGTCTGTGCCGGAGCAGTGCCGGAGTCGGAGTCGCAGCCGTGCGCGGGGGTCGCGTCTGTGGTGCTGGGCTGTCCCCAGGACCTGGCTGGGGCAGCAGCTGCCCTCCCCAGCTCTACCTGCCCTTGCCTAACGCTGCCCCTTCCCTCCCCAGCTCCGGCGCTCGGGAGCAGCGGCAGCCCAGGAGGATGGCCTCCTGCCTGTGCCTTTGAAGTTTCGCGCAAGGACGACCGCTGCGGGGACACATGGCTACGGCTAGCAAGGGTGAGTCCCTGGCCTCTCCCGCCCGCCTGCCTGCTCCTCACCCCCTAGCCTCCAAGTCTGATGCTCCTTCCCAGCGAAGCCCCTCTGCCCGTGGCCCTGCTTGCAGCCAGGGATGCACAGGCTGCCTGAAGCTGCGCGCTCCCCGTCCGGGGAGCAGCTGAGCGGGTCAGAGGCGGTGGTGGCGTTGCTGCTGTTTTTCTGCTGCGAGTTGGTTGCAAGCGAGCACCTGCTGAAAGGGATTGTGGCAGGCTTGGGGCTCCGGTGGGGTGCTGCTGGCATCGCTCAGCTGCAATTCCCCCCCCCGGGGATCAACACAACCCTCAGGCCTCCCGCCCCAGGCGGGGCTGCTCTGGGAGGCTATGGGTGCTAGATGTTCCTGGGGTGCTCCTGGCCTCGCCCAGACCCCAGCTGCTTCCCTGAAAAGCTCTGGCAGTGCTAGGCTTGGGGAGCTGGGTGCTTTGCTGGTGGCGGGAGGGGACCACAACGGGCCGCTGGTGCGAGGTGCCCTGTGGCGGCAGTGCCTGGCTCTCCACCGCAGCGAGACAAAGGCTGGAGAGGCTCTTTGTGCTGCTGCTGGGCGTGATTCCGTCTCCCTTTGTGTGCCCGGTCACGGCTCTGGCCTCTGTGGCTCCTTCGCTGCTGCCGGCAAGTGGGGCTGCCGGATGGCTCCATCCCGGGGGCTTTCCTCCCACTGATGGTGAAGCCTCCTCTGCCTTCCCGACAGGATGAGGGCCAGGTGAGCAGTCCCTCAGTGGTGATGGCAAAGAACAGGCAGATTGCTTGCTGTGGGCTGCCTTGTTTCTAGCAGCGTGGGGGAGAGGGGCTGGGGGTCCCTGTGGGGAGCAGCAGCATACTGGGGCAGCCCTAAACCTCCTGTGCTTCCCTGCTCCCAGCCCTGCCTCCCTGGGGACGCTGAGGGCTGGGCATCCTCATTTTGGGGGGATGTGGTGACTCTGAAGGTGGCATCTGCTTCCAGAACTTGAGATTGCTGTTGACACGTGTGAGGCAGGTGGCCCCCCCTCTGTGGACTGCGTGGGTTGGACCCCCAAACCCACCCCCTGGGTGCCCAGGGAGCGTGACGCCAGACTGGCTGCCATCATGCTGACTGTGTAGGGTCCAGCAGGTCCCAGTGACCCTCCTGCCATGACTGTGGTGGGACCTGGGGGCTTGAGAGATAGAACACACCAGCTCCGTGTGATTTTCTGCCCAGCCTCTGCCTGTACCTCTGCCTGCGCCTGCCTTTGCTGCCGGGTGTTTGCAGGACGCACAATTACATTTCGCCCCTAATGAGATCTCTGTGCTGGCTGACTCACGGCAGGCCCTGCATGGGTGGGTGCCCCTGCCCCTTCCACTCTGCCCCACGTGCCTGGGGCTGCGGAGGTGCCACCGTCACCCATCTGGGCTCTGCCTGGGGCAGCCCCCTCCTGCCAGGGTGAGGACTGTCCCTGTCGGCTCCTCCTGAGCCGGGACAGGGGCACCGCGCCGTGCAGCCTCTCAAGGTCACCGGGGTGTGTGCTGGCGGGTGACCTGGTTCTTGGGACAGCCGGTTCCCGGGACAGCTGCCCACGGTGCCTGGCTGCCACCTTCGCCTTATTCTGACCTCCCTCTCTCCCGAGGGTCTTCAGACACACTGTGCCGGGGGGCCAGCTGGGCACTGTGACTGCCTGAGTGGACAGTGGCTGGGTGCCCTCCGGAGACGCTCGTCCCCAGGAGCCGCCAGGTTTCCCAGGCTCCATGCTGGGCATCAGCTGAGCTGCCTTCAAGCACTGTGTGATGAAGACACATATTTGGGATTTTCCCTGCTGGTCTCCTGGCAGGTGTTGGGGCTTGGGTCATCCAAACCCAGTGCTGGCATCAGGATGCCTGTCAGCAACAACAGGCTGAGACCTTGTCCGTTATCCGCAGCTCCCAGCCGGCTTACAGGATCCACGTGGGTCCCTGGGCTCATCCTGCCCTTTGGCACCCATAAAGGCGTTGTGGAGCAGCGGGTGGCTGTACCTTGTCACGGGGGGGGCCGGGGGCTGCCTGTGTTTTGGCAGGGAGGGTGCCATCTGTGTCCCCTTCCCCACCGCAGCCACGTGCAGCTGCATCACTCTGCAAGCAGCCGAGTCTCTTGTTTTCCCCTGCGTGCGGGGAAGGGATTTCTGCCGAGCTGTTCCGGCTGAACAATGCCGAGTTATTAAATCTCCGGCGTTTCCAGCCTGCCGAGGCACAAAGAGCCTTTTCTTTAAGGAGGCGGCAATCTGCTCCCGGCCGCTGCCAGATGGATGCAATCGACAGTCGGACCAAGGGGTTTCTTGGGGTGTACTAGGGAGGAGGAGGAGGAAAAGGAGGGTCTGTTTTTACTCAGAAGCTCACAGAGAACGTATTGCAAAGGTGCAAGCAAAAGGGCACGTAGCGTTTGTGCATCTGTGCAGGCTCCTGCTGGCCGTGGGGACCTCAGTCTCCCCAGGCAGGTGCTGTTACGTTTTTGGGTTTCTCCAGGTCACTGCGGGGTTTGCTCCCCAACATACTGGCCAACTTTGCGGCACCAGAGAGCCCTGCCCAGCCCCCTGGGACATGTAGGAGCCCTTCCCTGGGGAAGCTTTCCTTCCCCCGGGTCCTTGTCCCACCTGTGCCCCCTTTCCGGCAGTCTGTGTCTCTGCTCATCCCTCTCCTTTGCCCTGAGAAAATCACTGGAGTGAGCAAATGCTGCTGAGTCTGGGCAATGGATGGGATCCTCACAGCCTCTGGGCATCAGCTGGTCCACGCACTCCCCACTTGCTTGGAGAGTGAGCCCTCTGTGGCCACTGGTCACCTGTGTCCGTGTGCTCCCTCCCCAGCCTGTGGCACAGGGTGTTTCTGAAATGAGAGGGAGGAAACTGGGGAAGCCCCTCCATGCTCCAGCCTTGGCCCATCCCCAGGGGCTGCGGGGGGACACAGAGCTGGGGGTGAAGGGGGTGAGTCCCAGGTGGGTAGAGAGTGATGCCAGGCTCTATCCTCTCCTCCCCACGCAGGCAGCAAGACAAAGGGTGGGGGCGTGCGCTTCGCCCCCAGCCAGCCCGCCGAGGGGACCCACGGCCACGTGCACTTCGATGAGAAGCTCCATGACTCGGTGGTGATGGTGATGCAGGAGAAGGACGGCAGCTTCCTCGTCAAGGTGGGAGCTGGGGGATGAGGGGGGGACTGGTGCCACGCTGGTTCTGTCCGGGTCAACCAGCACCACCCTGGTCAACCGGCAGCAGGGCTGGGTCTGTCCTGGGGGCCCTGTGGGGCGGGTGGACCCCCTCAGTGCTGCCTGTTGTAGCCCCCTGGGCTGTGGGGCTGCTGCTGCCTGTGGCTTCTGCCTGCAGCTCTGCCTGTTCCGGGGAGGGTTCCATCGCTGTCTCTCTGGACATCACTCCAATCGCTCCATCTCCGTTACAGTTCTAAGACTTGGGGATGTTTCTGGCCCCGCTCACTCCCTGGCCTTCCCTGGGGACCTGGGAGCACCCCAGGAACCTGAGTCCTTCCCTGCGGCTACAATGCTCCTGAGGGCACGGGTATAAACGTGGGTGCTTTGCTGTGGATTTGCCCTTTTAGCACCTGATTCCCGTGGCTGCCTCCAGCCTCTGCCAGTGACAGGGGTGGTTTTGGGGCCGGGGGGGAGGGCTCCCAGGCTGTGTTGCTGCTGCCTGGGCTGGGCAGCGTTTGCAGGGCTGTCACACCAGGTCCAACAGGCTGGGGTGGGATGCTGGCCCCCTCTGGAAATCAGGGTCTGGCAGGGTCGCAAGCAGCAGAGACCAGTCCTGGCAGGCTGGGCTGGGAGACCCACTGTCCCTGCTGTGCCCATGGCAGGGGGGGGATGTGGCACTGTGCCCTCTGCCTCTGTCGGGGGGGAAACAGGGCTGAGCTGGGTCTCACCCTCCACGCCAGCAGTGCCGTGGCTTCTCCTCGCCCCTCTCCAGCCATGTGCCTGTGGCCGTGGGAGGGTGTGAGCGTGGTTTCGGGTTTGACAGTGGCTCCCAAGCCACGCAGGGGGCCGGTGATGGCAGTGGGGACAGCAAGCCATCTTTAACGACGCCTTATATTTCAGCCTGGCAGGTTTGCGGACTTGAGTGTGCGCTGCCTGCCCTGTCCCACGCAGCAGGGCTGAGTGCTGCGAGCGGAGGCTTTGGTGCTGATGTGCCATGGGCTTTGGTGGCAGCGGGGACTGGGTGTAAGATGGGTAACTTGGCAGTGATTCAGAGGCGCAGGTTGCCAGTCCTCTGCCTGGAGCTGCTTTATTGTGGCTGCTTCACCTGGTGCGAAGCTGGCCCCTCCATCCCAGCCTCTCCTCCGGGGGCCCTTTTTTGCCAAGAAATAAAACCCCTCGGAGAGCATCGGGGTTGCTCCGGTGTTGTGTGCAGCAGAGCAATCTGAAACTCCCTTTCAGCTCTGAGTCAGTTATTTGTACCGGGCGGATGATGGGTTATCACCCTAAAAACGGCAGTGAATTGCTTAGCAATTGCTGGTCTGTGGGTGGTTGTTATTATTTTTCCCACCCGTGCCGTGCAGCGTGCCGCGGGCGCCCCGGCACTGCACGTGCCTCTCCGGGGAAGGGGGGGGGGGCAGCTGCCTGCTGCCCTTGGCGCTGCCAGCCCCGATGGCACAGCGGGACCGGCCCGGCTCAGCGTGCTGGTGCCGTGTGGGTCTGTGCCAGGGCTGTGTTTAACCACACAGCTCTTCCTTCTGGGCAGGTTTGGGGTGCACACTGTGCCCCGCCATACGTTTCAGAGGCAGGAGGAGACTCTCATCCTCTCCCCTCTGGAGAAAAGGCTCGTTAGGGCCAGTGACCAAATGTCTTTCCATGGTCTTAAAATCCTCGAGGCGGCTCGTTGTCATTTCTTGTTGCCGTGATGCCTTGGAGCTGCTCGTGGCCAGGAATGTGCAAGCATATGGCGTGCAGCTTATATCTACGTGTGTATAGATAGATATGTATGTGTGTGTGTGTATTATATATGTATTTATGTGGCGGTTGAGGTGCTGCTTGGAGTGGGCTGCACGTGTGTGCGTGGAAGACCGAAGGTGCCCAGGGCCAGAGCTTACCCGCTGCTGCGGGCAGGGTTTGTGGCAGTCGGTGAGCACTGGGTACCCTGCATCCCCAGGAGGGGATCGTCCTCTTCTCCAGGCCGGATCCTGGCTGTCCTCTGGGCTCTGCCGCAGGGAGGGTTTTCAGGCATGTCTGGAGCTTTGCAGCAGGCGGGGAGCCTGCCGCTCCCTTCCCAAAATGGCTTTTGCTGAGTGCAATGGAGATGGACCCTGCTTTGGAGGCAGCTGGCTCCGAAAAGGGCTCTGGTTTTCATCGTGGCAGTGGATAAATGAGGTTTGAAGGCATGCTCTTGGAAACATCTTGGCTTTTAGAGACCAGAAACAGCATCCAGGAAAATTGGTCTTGGCTCCCATGACACTGAAGGATGGTTGTTCCTGGGGCTTTGCCCCAGAACTGGTTGCTTTTGCTGCTTGTTTTGTGCAGCCAAAATGGACGTGTTAGTTATGTTTTACCATTTATTTATTTGGGTGGCCAATGCCTGGTGGGTCCCTGTTCCCAAGGTGAGATGCGGAGAGGCATGGGATGGGACAATGGCAGTGTGGGACCACCTCCTGCCACAGCTCATTGCCCACCCCAGGCATGGTGTGACCCCCGCTGTGTTCCCCCCCTTGCAGGTGGGATTCCTGAAGATCCTCCACAAGTACGAGATCACGTTCCTCCTGCCCTTGGTGCAGAGGCTGGGGAAGGACGTCTGTGCCGTGCCTCTCCCCAACCTCAACCTCCGAGTCATCAGTGTCACCCCCCTACCAGAAGGTAAGGTCCCCGCTTTGTCCCCCCGGCAGCTTCTCTGCTGGATCTCAGATCTTGCTCTCGCTTTGCAGCCAGAGAGGGGTGAGCAGTGAGGGGAGCACTGCCTGGGTCAGGGGGCTGCCAGACCCAGATGTCCACCTAAGTGCCCGTGGGGGTGGCAGGGGGTGTCTGGCTCATGCTGGGGCCATGTGGGAAGCATGAACCAAGTGGTCCCATGGGGCAGGAGGCAGCTGGCAGCTCCCTGGTCCCGGGAGCACCTGTGGCTATCTGGGTTGAGCCCTTGGCAGGCACAGGATGGTGATTCCTCTCGCCTGGGGAGCCCAGAGCTCCCTGTGAGCCCGCAGGGATGGCTTTTATTGCCAGGGAGTTTCCTGCCTCTGGGGAACTTGATGGACCAGTGTTCTCCAAAACGCTTTCCAAACCCCAAGCCTCATCCTTCACCTGAGCACGGCAGGGGTGGTGGCAGGCTGATTGGGCTGTCCCCATCCCGCGGGGCTTTGGGGACAGGTCCTGCTGCAGCTGCTAGCAATGAGGGGGGCATTTGGTCCTGGCCATACCTCTGCTGGGGCCGCATCCCAACACCCGTCCCTGCAGCGCTGCATTGGAGAGCTTTACCCCGTGGGGAAGGAATCCATGTTTCCACTGTGCCTCCCTGGAGACGCCCGACCCCGACCTGCACGCTTGGAGAGCGGCTTTTGTGGCATTTTAATCCAAGAACCTGCTGAACAGAGTCCAGACGTGCTGTTATTTTTAGCACTTGCTCTGTCTGTTCTTTGCCTGTACCGAGGGTCTGCCTAAAGAAGAGGCTGGAGCCGAGGGGGGGGTCACCTCTCCGTCTGTCTCCAGTCTTCATGCTAATTCTCTTCTTGTGGAGGACGAGAGAATAATGGCCTGAAACATAAGCGCCTGATGTGGGTCTGTGCAAAGGAACTACCTGGGCTTTGCTTTGTTCTGTGTCTGCAGCAGCTCAGCCCCATCCGAGGCCGTGCTGGGGGCTGGGCAGGTGGCAGCCCCTGGCATGGTGGGTGCGGGGCTGGGGGCCCCACTGGCTGCTCTGCCTCCTCCTTCCTCCCCTCCTTGCTCCCCCCACCCTCGGTGCTGCTGGGTCGGTCCCATCCCCACTGGCAGCCTGTTGCTCCATCCCCTGCAGACCCACGTCTCTCCATAATTTATCAGCTGCAATCGGGAGGTTAAACGCTCCCATTATCCCAAATGTTCATCAATCAGATGCTCTTTCTTGTCTGTTCGGATCAGTCTGGGAGGCGGGAGGTGAAGAGCCGCCATGGGTTTGTGGAGCAGAGCCCGCAGACCAGTGGGGATGGGGACAAGACAGGCAGAGGGTTTGCTACAGGAGGCACCAGGCTCATGTGCCAGCTGGACTCTGTTCTGGGATCAGTTTGCCGCTGGTATCGGTGGGAAAAGGGAGCAGAGCTGTGCTCGGTGGCCCTGGTGCATCGTCTGGGACAGCTGAACATCACCCTGGGCTTGGTGGCAGCTGTCTTGGGGACATGGGATCTGCCCTGAGGACACAGCAGGCTGCAAAGCGCCTTGGGGCACCGCGACTGGTACTCTCCCAGCAGCTCTGGTTGACAAGCAGCTGGTGGATGCTCTTTCCCGCATCCCTGTCCCCTCTGTCTCCCTGGGGCTGCAGCTCGCAGTCTCTCCCTGTGCCGCCTCCCGGCAGCCGGGGGTCCGGGAGCGGGGCTGTGGCTGGCAGGGCTGGGCTGCGGCTCTTCCCGCGCTGCTGCTGGCCACAGCCCAGCAAAGCACTTAAGCTTTGTTTGCTTGAAGCTTCCCACCTCGGACTGGCGTGCCCAGCCTGGGCTCAGGGCCAGGGCTTCCAAGGCTTTGGGGAAAGGAGTCCTTGGGGGACCCTGAGCCGCTCCGGTGGGACTTGGAGGTGTCTGGTGCCTCGCAGTGGTTCAGCGGTGTTTGTCCCCCAGGTCCTTGGGGTCCTGGTGACAGCCAGGGCTTCCCTTGAGGTTCTGCTTCCTACATCCTCGGCTGTGGGCAGGGATGGAGCTTGCCAGGTTTGCCCGGCCATGGGCCAAGCCCTGTTCCTGTGGTCCCGGGGCCGCCCAGCCTGGGCAGAGCGTGGTGCCTGGCTCCTGGCTGTGGTGACAACCGTGGCGGTGCCGGCGAGCGGGGCTGTGATGTGGCACAGACACAGAGACAAAGTGGCCCCAGGTGGGTGTGGGTTGGAGATAAGGAGGCTCCTGGCGTTTGGAAGGAGGAAGTTCTGCCACCCTTTCTCTGTCCTGCTTCCAGGTACAACCTTTCATCCCCGTTTAAGGTGGAGCTCCCTGATTTGAGCAGAGAAAGTGCTTCCCTGCCCCAGGCTCTCCTCCAGCTCCTGGCTTTGCTCCCCTCTGGCTCCTCAGCCCTTCACTGGGGACCCAAGCCCCATTCCAGGTTGGGGACTTGGCGGAGCAGTCAGGGAAAATTCATCGTGCCTGTAGATGGTTTGCTTCCCTCCATCCCACTGCGCTCCCCGTGTTCCTGAGCCCTGGGGCTGAGCTTGCGGAGCTGACTGCTGTGTGTGCTCTGGAGCCTGGATGACGCTCAGCGTGTTTTTTATTTATTTTTACGTGCCGTCGCAGCACCCCCCTGTGCCAGCCGTGCTGGGGTGCCTCCCGCTGAGCTCTGCGGGGGGGTGCCCGGCCGTGTGCTCACAGCAAGCTCATGTCCCCCCCACTGGGGTTTGACTGATGCCTTTCTGCAACCGAAAGGCCAGTGTTGTTTAATTTGCCGCCTTTCCTTTATTTTTTTACATTGTGCTTTTTTTCCCTCTGCATCAAAAGCAACTGCCTCCTCTGGCCCTGCCAGCTCTGTCCCTGTGCTGGGGGGGAGCTGGGACCAACCCTCACCTGCTCCGAGCTGGGGGTTCCAAGGGGTGTTTCCGTGCCCCCATTCCTCTGCAAGGAGGAAGACATGGCAATTTTGGGATGGGTGTGCCTGGCTGGTGGGAGAAAGCGGTGTTTGCCTGGCCAGGGCACTGCAGGCAGAGCAGGGCAAAGGCAGTGCCGTTTGTTATGCTCTGGGGCAGTGTGTGGGGCTGGAGGGTCGGGGTTTGGGCTGGGTGGGAGGTGGGACCCCCTCTTGGCTGTGACTGGGGCTGCAGAGGAGCTGTGGGGCTCTGCAAACCCCCCGTGGCCTGGGGCAGGGTGATGGGGACAAGCAGGTCTCAGAGGTCTCAGGGCATTGGGGGATGCTCGGCACCATCACAGCAGTGCCCTCAGCCCAGCGCTGGGAAAAGCAGCGTCTTGTGTCCCCCAAAACCTCGCCTGCATCTCTGTGGAGCTTTATGAGTTTCACCACAGCTCAGCATCCTTGTTTCTGCCTCATGGGTGGGGAAACTGAGGCACGGGGTGGGGAGGGAGCCCAGCAAGACTTGTGCCCAGCACCTCGATGGTAGGGACGGGACTAAATTCAGCTGTGCCCCCGGGTCTGCTGCCTCTGGGTGCCTGCGGTGAGGAGGGGCTCCTGGGGTGGGGTAGGAAAGGTGTAGGCATCTCTCGCGGCCGGAGCCCAGCTCCCAGGGTGTCTCTGTCCCCAGGCTACAGCGTGAAGTGCGAGTACACGGCGCACAAGGAGGGGGTCCTGAAGGAGGAGATGGTCCTGACCAGCGAGGCCGGTGAAGGCGCCTGTGTCAAGGTGGTGGTACAAGCCCGCGTCATGGGTAAGGGTCTGCCAGCGCCGGTGGGCATCGGCGTGGGGGCGCCTCACGCATTTCCTTGGGATTCAGAGCAGCCACTCCTCCTGGCACAGCCGCTAGCAGGGAGCGCTTGCAGACCTGGCTGGAGACTGCCTGCTTTCTGCTGTGTCTGGGGAGCCGGGGATGCTCCATACATACCCTGGATCCCGCGCTGTTCTCCCTCCTGCCCCAGCCCGGCTCCTTCCAGCTCTCCCGGCCCAGCCGCTGCAGATGTTCCCCACCTGGTGGACACTTCTAAGAAATTGTCTAAACCTGACGACTTTCACCCCGAAAATCCCCAGACCGCGGGATGAGGCTGAGGGGCCTCCCCGGGGAAAGGGCGCACGGAGCGGGGCTGCAGCGGGTGGGTCGGGGGCACCCCTGAACCCCCCCATCCTCACCCAAACCCAGCCCAGGAGCTGTGGCCAAGCCCACTGGGGTCCCCCTCTCCTCCAAACGCCGCTGCTTGTTAGGCAGCACGGCAGTCTTTAATTTTAATTCCTTTTTCCCCTCCCCCACCTTGCTGCCTAATTTGAGTTTGTTAATTAGAGCAGCGTTTCATAGCTCAGCTTCCTCTGCTTCCTGTGACGTGGCGCCTGCTCTCACTGGCGTTTTCCACGTGGCTGGTCCTGGGGTCCATGGGGCTGGTGGTTTCCTCCCAAGCATCGCCCCTCCGTCTCATTGTGTCCCCCATTCCATGTCCCAGCCTGCCATCCCCACCCTGTGTCCCAGCCTGTCCCCAAGCACCCCGTATATTGCAGCACCTGAGCCTTGGCACGCCGGGGGCTGAGCACTGTCCCCAGGCAGCACCCTGAGGGCAGCAACCACAGCGGTGACCTGGGGACAGGGTGCAGCATCCCTGCATCTCCCAGCCCCCTGGGCATCCCTTCTGTGGGGACCGTAGGTGAGAGAACAAGCACCGATGAGCCTGAGAGCTTCCCAAAAGGGCTCTCCGAAAGGTGAAGCAAGCCCCCTGGGCCAGCCTGAGCCCACACGTGGCTGCACCCTGGCTCTGTCCCCATCCCCACTGTCCCTTCCTGTCCTGCAGACCGGCACCACGGCACGCCGATGCTCCTGGACGGGGTGCGCTGCATCGGCGCGGAGCTGGAGTACGACTCGGAGCAGAGCGACTGGCATGGCTTTGACTAGCCCCCCCTGCCCTCCACTGCTGCCTGTGTGGCCCCCAAGGACGAAGCTCAATTTTATAAAAGAAGAAACCCACCCAACCCCCCCTGCCCCGCGGGCTGCAGCTCTGTGGCCACCACGGAGCTGGGGGGGAGCTGCTGCGTCCCCCCTCCCCAGCCGCCATCGCCACAGCAGCACACCTGCCCTCCCCATTGCGGGGTCGGGGGGGGTCCCTGAAGTGCAGGAGGGGCTCCCCAAATGCTGGAGCATTTCCGTCCGGAGCCTCAGGGAGGGATCCCGCTTGCTGCCTCCAGCTGCTGCTGCTTTCCCCTCGCTTTTCTCCCCATCCTCCCTGGGAGAGGTGGCATTTGGGGATGGCGGAGCCCCAGCTGAGCTCCCCCCAGGGTGAAATTTTGCCCCCTGGGATTTGGAGCTGAGCTGGGCTGTGGGTCAGGGCAGGATCCAGCAGCAGGAAGGAGGCTGGGAAGCCGGGTACCCGATAGCTCCGGGACTAGTGCCAGTGTCCCTGTGGCAGTGCCCATCCCTGTGGCCATGCCCATCCGCCTCCTCATGTCACAGCCATTGCCTTAGTCCCCTTCTGTTTTTCCTCTTTTTTTTTCCCCTTTTTTTTTGGTAGGACTCATGGTACAAGGACCAGGAGAAGTGGCTCAGTTTTGAAAGCAACAGGAGGCTTTATGTGCCTATATATATATATAAAAATATATAGATATATATATATACACGTCTGTGTGTATGTGTGGGGTTTTTTAAGTACAAAAATCCATAGAGGTAAATAAGAATCTTCAGCTGAGAGGGGGATGGAGCTCAGTTTGCCCCCATTAAAGTTCCTGGGAGCATTGGAGCTAGTGACTGCGACCCACAGACATGGAGGGGACCGGACGCTTGCTGGGTGGACAGGGACACCCCAGGGGTACAAGGCTGGCCCTTCCCTGCCGTGCTGTGCTATTTCAGAGGCTGCTGGGGGTGGTCACGTCCATTTATTTGTTCACCCCTGGGTGCAGAGGGCTGCACGAGCCCATCCCTGTGGACACGGATAAACCCGGTTGGGCTCTCTGGGTGAGGATTCCTGAATGTGGTGAGGGCCTTTGTGCTGCAAACTGCCCCGATGTCTAGTTAAAAGGGGGCCAGGAAAGGGCGAGGGTGGGCTGCTGTCCCCGTCCTCCTGTGCCACTGTCCCCGTCCTCGCTGGGCTGCGCTGGCCACGTCAAACTCTGCCGCTCGGGGGATGCCAGCTGCGAGAGTGACGTGCAATATACCTTAAAAAAGAGAAATGTGGGTTTACAGAAAGTGTGTGCGTTGGTTTTCTTGGGAGCTGGGGGTGCTGCGGGCTCCATCAGTGGCCTTACTCATACTCGGGGATGGGGGGCAGCCTGAGCCCC
>VXBO01012826.1:14179-27459 GCA_013400135.1 Rhinoptilus africanus
TTTTCCTCTTTTTTTTTCCCCTTTTTTTTTGGTAGGACTCATGGTACAAGGACCAGGAGAAGTGGCTCAGTTTTGAAAGCAACAGGAGGCTTTATGTGCCTATATATATATATAAAAATATATAGATATATATATATACACGTCTGTGTGTATGTGTGGGGTTTTTTAAGTACAAAAATCCATAGAGGTAAATAAGAATCTTCAGCTGAGAGGGGGATGGAGCTCAGTTTGCCCCCATTAAAGTTCCTGGGAGCATTGGAGCTAGTGACTGCGACCCACAGACATGGAGGGGACCGGACGCTTGCTGGGTGGACAGGGACACCCCAGGGGTACAAGGCTGGCCCTTCCCTGCCGTGCTGTGCTATTTCAGAGGCTGCTGGGGGGGGTCACGTCCATTTATTTGTTCACCCCTGGGTGCAGAGGGCTGCACGAGCCCATCCCTGTGGACACGGATAAACCCGGTTGGGCCCTCTGGGTGAGGATTCCTGAATGTGGTGAGGGCCTTTGTGCTGCAAACTGCCCCGATGTCTAGTTAAAAGGGGGCCAGGAAAGGGCGAGGGTGGGCTGCTGTCCCCGTCCTCCTGTGCCACTGTCCCCGTCCTCGCTGGGCTGCGCTGGCCACGTCAAACTCTGCCGCTCGGGGGATGCCAGCTGCGAGAGTGACGTGCAATATACCTTAAAAAAGAGAAATGTGGGTTTACAGAAAGTGTGTGCGTTGGTTTTCTTGGGAGCTGGGGGTGCTGCGGGCTCCATCAGTGGCCTTACTCATACTCGGGGATGGGGGGCAGCCTGAGCCCCCGTCCCCACTTGGCTGGGCAGTGCTACCCCTGTCCCGCTCAGTAATGCCGGGGGTGCAGTCTCCCTTTCTGACAGTCAGACCCCGACCTGTTTCTGTGGGCAGGTGAGGAGGATCTTTGGGGTGTCCCATGAGGAGAGGGGGCCACCAGCATGGTCGCAGCGGGGTCTGGTGGCAGTGAGCCACTTGTTCCCTCTCCCCAGCTCCTTGCACCCATGGGAGTCCCATGAGGCCAGAGCCCAAAGTGGGTGCTGGTGGGGGTCCGGAGCGGGTGGCAGGTTCCCAAGGTCCCCATCCCTCCCCACACAGCCCCGTGGAGGAAGGGGCTCAGTTGGAAAGGAAATCGATGGTGGCTCGGACCGTCTTGGAGGTGCGGATGTCCATGGCGGTGACCTTGATCTCCGTGTCCCCGAACTGCATGCTGGCGCGGATCTCCCGGCGGCCGCGGGCCGGGCTGCCGGCGTCGCCCAGCGCCTCCAGCTCCAGGCTGATGGTGCCGCACTTGCGCACGCCCGGGTCGGTGATGTAGACCACGTCGTCGGTGGCGCAGCAGTAGATGTTGATGATGGTCTTGCGCTGGCCCGGCCGGGCCGGGCAGTAGCTGCGCTGGACCACCTCCCCCAGTGCCACGGACTGGTCCACGGAGACGAACTTCTCGAAGATGTCGGTGCACCAGTTCTTGCCCTCCTTCACCAGCAGCTTCTCCCGCGGGTGCTTCCCCTCCACAAACTTGTTGAGCACCCCCACGCCGTAGGTCAGCGGGGAGCGGCGGACACGGACGATGGTGGGGTCGAGGCCGAAGAGCACGGCCCCTTTGAGGATGGTCAGCCCCACGTCTTGGGGGATGATGACGCGGCAGATGTGGCCGAAGGCCGCCTGGACGGCGCGCTGCAGCATGGCCGACTCCGCGAAGCCCCCCACCAGGAACAGGAACTTGATGCCTTGGACCTCCGGCTTCTTCAGGAGGTCGTCTGGGGAGGGAGGAGGGTGTTGGGCAGGGCTGGGGGCTGCCTGTGATCCTCCACCCCCACCCCAGTGAGGGTGGGCACTGAGCAGGGCTCAGGGTGACACTGCAGGGCAAGGGGACCCCCCCCCCTTGCAGGGGGGGCAAAGGCTCTGGCAGGCGGGCTGCTCCTGCCCCAGGACCTACCGATGTGTTTGATGATCTGGCTGATGGTGGGCTGGAAGAGCTCGCTCATGGCCTCCGAGGACATCCGCAGCATCCCTTGGGACGACCACTTCACAAAGTTGACGCTGGGGAGGGAGACAGGATCTGTGGGCTGGCCCCCCTTGGTCCTTCCCTGGGGATCCCCCAGCCCGGCAGACCCAGGAGCAGCACACCCCACCTGCCCTTGCCCTCTCCCCCTCCCAGTTTAGGTCCCTCTGGGGCCATGTGCTCCCCAGGGGTCCCCAGCTCCCCCCCAACGTGGGTCTCACTTGCTCTTCTTGAGGGCTGTCTCCACGTTCTGGCCCCGGTGCTTGCGGTAGAAGTCGATGAAGGAGAAGGGCAGGGAGATGTTGAGGGGGCTGGCGCGGGAGGGGGCTGCTGCCCGCTTGCGGGCTTCGAAGGCGATGGTCAGGTCCACCCAGGCGGCGGGGCGCTTGGCTTTGAAGGTGGCGATGAAATCCTCCCCGAAAATGTGGCACAGCAGCTTCTCGAAGGCCAGGTCCACCCCCACGGCCCCATAGGGACCTCCTGGGGACCAGGGGGGGCTGGGTCAGGCAGCGTCCCCATGGCACACAGGTACCCATGCCCTCCATCACCATGTCCCCAGACCCACACCGGCATCACCTAGGAAAGCCTGGGGCACTTTCTGTGCAAGATGGTGGCCCCCAGCCCCACTGTGGCTCTTCTGCAGAGGGGTCAGGGTGGGGGGACATGGGTGGGAGCCCCCCCACCCCAGGGCTGGACCAGGGGACAGAGATGGGTCCTGGCATGGAAACACCCCCCTGGGAGCAAGGAGAGGGCAGGAAGCATGGCTGTGGGGACAGCAGTCTTCTGGACCGTGTCAGGGGTCCCTCGGGGAGTCTTGGTGCCTCCCCCCACGGCGTGGCTCTGCCAGGCAGTGCCGGGGCTTTCCAACCCCATGCCCAGCTCTGCAGGGAAGCCCGGGCTGGTGGCTGTCACTCACGAGCCCCCGTTTCTCCAAGGGTGCACGACCATCATGTGCCAACATCTCACCCCTGGGATGGGCTGAGGGCCCAGGACACCCCACAGCCCTCAGTCACCCCACGCCTTCCCTGCGTGCCCGGTGGCACTGGGTGCTGTGNCGGCTTCTCGATCTGGTGCACGGTGAGGTCCACCGTGCCACCGCCGCAGTCCGCCACGATGTAGCGGTCACCTGCGGGCAAGTACAGCAGCGAGTCGGGGTCCCGGGTCCCCCCCAACCCGCTGTGGGGGTCCCCTAGCCCCCCACTGGGGCTGACCCCCTGGGGAGACCCATCCTGACGGCTCTAAGCAGCTGCTGGGACGGGGACCCTGGGGAAAATGCAGCTTTAATCAAAATTGGGGGGGGGGGGCTGGGTTTATTTTTTCCCCACCCAAAAAACAGATGAAGAAGTTTTGGAGGGCAGGGGGGGGGGAACAGACAGACCGTGCCCTCACCTGCATCGTCTGGGGGGGTCAAATCAAGTGACAGATGGGAGCTGTGTCACCCCCATGGCAAGACCCTNTGTCAGGGGTCCCTCGGGGAGTCTTGGTGCCTCCCCCCACGGCGTGGCTCTGCCAGGCAGTGCCGGGGCTTTCCAACCCCATGCCCAGCTCTGCAGGGAAGCCCGGGCTGGTGGCTGTCACTCACGAGCCCCCGTTTCTCCAAGGGTGCACGACCATCATGTGCCAACATCTCACCCCTGGGATGGGCTGAGGGCCCAGGACACCCCACAGCCCTCAGTCACCCCACGCCTTCCCTGCGTGCCCGGTGGCACTGGGTGCTGTGATCCACCGCACACGGGGACCCCCGTGGGGTTTCAGGTCCCCAAACCAGGCTGCCTCACTTCTGCCCCTATCCCACCTGCAGCCACCCTGGTACCCCTCCGCACGCCCACCCTCTCCCACCCACATCCCTGTCCCACTGGCACTCCCCCAACCCAGCATCCCTGTCCTTCTGTCACCCCACAGCCCAGCACCCCTGGCCCACCGGCAGCCCTGTCCCACCTGAGCTCGTCCCCAGCACACCATCCCTGTCCCACCGAACCCCCCCAGCCCATCACCCCAGCCCTACACCCCCCCCCNGGTTTATTTTTTCCCCACCCAAAAAACAGATGAAGAAGTTTTGGAGGGCAGGGGAGGGGGAACAGACAGACCGTGCCCTCACCTGCATCGTCTGGGGGGGTCAAATCAAGTGACAGATGGGAGCTGTGTCACCCCCATGGCAAGACCCTTCCCGGGTGCCAGCAGGACCATGCTGGGGCTCTCTGGGGGTCTCTGCTCTGGAGGGGACTATCCAGCCCCCGTCCCCTTGCCCAGGGTGACCCCAGGGGCCAGGCAGCACCAGTGGGGACTCCTGCTTGCCCCCCACCCACAGTGAATCCTCCCCGGGGGGCTGGGCTCTGCTGGGGATGGGGGCACTGTCCATAACCCCTCCTACCTGCCTGCATCTCCGACCAGAGCTCCCCCACTCCCGACTCCACCAGGAAAGTGCGGCTGTGACGGGACCGCCGGAGCTGCTCTCGGGCTGCGGGACAGAGCGGAGGGGCTGGCGTCAGGCTGGGGGGCACCAGGGCCAGGATCATCCCTGGGATCCTCTCGGTAGGTGGGGAATGCTGTGGGGGGCTGCACCGGCAGCACTGGTCGCCCTCTCCCCTCCAGCTGGAAGTCCCAACATGGCCCCAGCTCCATCGTGGAAGAGCTGGTCCAGCCATCCTGCTGCTCTGCCCGAGATCCCAGAGGATCCCACCTCATCGTGTCCAGCCCGCAGTGCCCTGGGCTCAGAGGTGGCCCTGGGCGATGCCGCCTCTTCCCCTGTTCTCCCCAGCCTGGGTGGGGTTTCCTCTGCTCCCCCCGTTCCGGGCAGGGGACATCAAAGCAGCCCGGAAGGGCAGGGAGCTGTTTGGAGAAGGTGGGGTTATCCCGGCCTATTTTCAGCACGCCAAGATGGACACAGCAGATTAATTTCATTAGCTTTAGCCCCAGGATGCAGGTCAAGCCGCTCCATAAATCTGGATGCGACCAAAAGCAAGACAAGGGCTGCGGATACCAGTGGTGGTCCCAGTGCCGGGGCTTGGTAAACCAGCTCTTTCCCAGTAAAGCCCCATCTCTGCAGCTGGAGTGAAGGGGATCCTGGGGCTCCCATGTATGGGGGTAGCATCCACACAGGCAGATCCGCAGAGGGTCTCAGCTGACCTCGAAGCAGCGGGTGGATCCTCTCCCTGTCCCGGGGTTATGGTTATGGCATCGACTGGAGAGGCTGGTGTGGGATTGGGAAGCCTGAGGGCTCAGCCCATACGGAGGGGCCGGGCTGGAGGAAAGGGGAGGAGAGGAGCTGGGGGTGGCCGAGGCCAAGAGGAGCTGCTGGAAGGAATCCAGGACGGCTCCAGCTGAGCAAGCAGAAATGGTTCCAGCTGAAAATGTAGGGAGAGGGAAAGGGAGAGGCAGCCCGGGGACCTGGGCTAGTGTGGGCAGATGTCAAGGGTGGGTTTGGCAGATGAAAGGGGCTGAGACCATGGGGGACACACAGCTTGGATGCTTCCTGGCTCTGTGGGCTTGGGAAAGGGGGAATGAAGGGAAAAAGGGGGGAGCGGGGTTCCCCAGGGCCGTCAGAGCAGGGAGCAGCCACGGCCTCCCACTCGCTCCCTTGGCACGGTGTCCCACTCGCCTCTGCCTCAGTTTCCCCCATCACTAGAAGGTCCTGTAGGGGGGGAAGCAGCCCTGCCCTGTCCTCGCATGGGGGATGCAGGATTGCTGCGCTCGCTTTATGGCCGCTGGCACCCTCTGAGGACTCGCCCCCGCACACACCAGCGCTGCTCAGAAACCCAAACGGCTTCTGCCAGAGCCGGTCTCGTTTGCCAAAGTGTCAGAGAAGGGAAAATTATAGGGAAGGAGATGGGGAAGCGGAAAAGAGCCGGGAGCAGAGGAGGACAAGAAGGGAGACAGCCCCTCAGCAAGGGGCCATGGCGGGAGGAGATGAGGTGCCAGTGCCCAACCCAGGAGGGGAGCATGGAGGGGTCTCTGTGGAGAAACACCCAGAATGGAGAGCCCTGAGGGGGCTGCCTGTGTACCCCCTGCTCGGGGGGGCCAGGACCGCTGCAGGCAGAGCCAGCCCGGGAAGTAGCAGCACCTCCCCAATAAAAGCCACCACCCTAATTGCTCTTTTGCCAGCTGTGGTGGTTTTGCTCCATCCCAAAAGCCAAAGGAGAGGCACATGCCGGGACTGTAATTCAAACCAGCTCCCTGCCAGGGCTGGTGGGGACCCAGCAGGGTGCCCGTCCCCATGAGAATGGGATGCCCTGGGCGGAGGCTGCCACCAGAACCCCTCTGCTCCCTGGGCAGGGGCTGGAGCTTGGGATGGGGGTGTGAGAGCACTGGGATGGGTGCACTCCGAGTGCTCACCCCACAGACCCCACTGCTGCAGCCTGGGCTGTGCCCCAGGGCTGCTGACGGACCCTCAAGACCTACCATGCTGGGATGGATCCCTGCCTGCTCCATCTCCTGCAATTCCAGCCCCCCACCCTGCCAGGACCCGTCTGTCAGCTCCCCATCCCCTCTGGCGGCTCACCCTGCCGAAAGCTGGAGTCGATGGAGTGGTCCGGTGCCAGCCCGTTGGCTGGGGGTTTGCAGCTCAGGTCGATCAGTTGGTGGAGGCGAAGTTTCCTGCAATAAATGGAGGCCGCTTCGGGCTCCAGCGCAATCAGCAGCTGCTCCGGGTTCTCCGGGGATACCAGACCGGCCTGTGGGGAGGACGGGGCATCAGGAAGGTGACAGTGCTCCAGGGTGTCCCTGCGTGCTGCGGCCTCAGGGCTGTGCTCTGTCAGGGCTTTCCCATCCCTGACCTCGGTGGGTTGCTTTTGCCTGTATGGCCACTACGTATGGCACAGCGGTCCTGCATGTTATGGTGGTGCATCACCCGTGCTGTAGGGGTGGTTTAGGTCCTGCCCATCCCAGGGACCCAGCGGTGGCACCAAGCACCCAAAGGGGCACTCTCCATCCCTGGAGGAGCACATCTCCCCATCCCCAGCCTCCCCCTTGCTGCACACCCAGCTCGGAAATCCTCCCACCCCACCAACACCGGGTTTCAAAGCCAACCCATGCCCAACAGCCAGAGACCAGCTCCTATTAGACTTAGATTGGATATTAGGAAGAAATTCTTTACTCTGAGGGTGGTGAGGCACTGGAACAGGTTGCCCAGAGAAGCTGTGGATGCCCCATCCCTGGAAGTGTTCAAGGCCAGGCTGGATGGGGCTTTGAGCAGCCTGGTCTAGTGGGAGGTGTCCCTGCCCATGGCAGGAGGTTGGAACTAGGTGATATTTAAGGTCCCTTCCAACCCAAACCATTCAATGGTTCTATGATTCTATTCCCTGGGCTACGAGGACAAGCCAGAAACCCTTCGTTATGTGGGCAGCACACAGAGAGAGGGGCTGGGGGGAAAGTGGTGCTTCCCGGAAACACTCCTGTAAAGGTAAAAACAGCCACCCTGGGAGCCCCCTCACCTTGTAGGCAGCCTCCCGCATGAACTGCTTGGCCGGCTGCTTCCAGATGGCGGGCACGGTGATCACCCAGCGGATGGCATCTCTCTCGGGCAGGGACGGGCACTGGTCCTTCAGCTCCTGCCGGGCAAGAAGCAGCAAGTTACCCACCCTGGCTGGAGCATCGGAGCGCTTGGTGAATGGCCAGGAAGCAACACATGGAGAGGACGATGTGTACAACTTGGGGAGGGAAAGGGGGGCTCGGGTGCCGGGGTGCCCTTACCTGCACGGCGTGCTGCTTGAAGAAGCGGAGCGCGTGGGCAAACACCTCCAGCGCTTGCATTTTCTTCCCATTGACAGCTTCCAGTTCAGTTTGCATGGTGAGGTCCTGCCAGGAAGAGCAGTTAAGAGCAAACGGATCATGCAGGGTGCTGGGACGTGGTTGGCATCCCATCCTGGCTCCATCGGCAAGCCTCGGGCAGGGTGCTCATCCCCTCATGCCAAAGGGACCGGCTGGGGCATGCGCACTCGAAGGCCCACTCTGCAGCTGCATCCACCTGCCCTGAAGCAGCTTGGATGAAGGGAACCAAAAATTCATCCCCCTGCAAAGGGCTAAAACGTTGCTATGTGCGAAGCGTGTGTAAAGCACACAGGGAGCTGGGTGCGCTCGGTCAGGATGCTGGTGATCAGAGGTTTTGCTTGTAGACCCCCTTCAGCCCTCCCGCGTTTCTGCTCCCCCTGGTGAACCCCTCTCTTTGCTTTCTGCAAAGTGGGATAAATCCCTGAGGCCAGCTCAGCTCACATCCAGCCCAGCCAGGGTCCCCATGGCCACCCCTCTGGGGAGGTTGGGATGGGAAAAGGGACTTACGCTGGTGCTGTGAATCTTCATCTTAAACTTCTCGAAGTAGAGCCAGTCACGGGCTTCCTCGGGGTCCAGGTCGTGGTAGTAATCCCGGGCGGTGTAGCCGAAGCTGTGGAAGACGCCCTCCGGCGTCAGCAGGAGGCTGGTGGGGGTCTTCTGGTTGGCCACCCCCGGGTCCCCTCCTTCCCATTTCCTGCAAACAGGAGCCGGCAGCAGCCTGTGAACCTCAAGGCCAGAGAACGGGTCCTGCCCCATTTCATTTATCTGTGTGGGCACAGCCTCAAGCACCTTAAAGAGGCGCAAAGAAGGGACCAATGTCCTTGGGAAGGCTTTACTCCCTGTACAACCTCTCCAGGTCTCCTTTGCACCCATGTAGGTCGTTATAACAGAGTGCTAAGGAAGAGGTGCTCTCACCCCATCCTCCCGCTCAATGGAAGACCCATTCCATGTGCTCCTTCCACCAGCTGCTCTCAGGACACATCCCTCAGCCCTGATGGTGTGGGTGTTCGTTGCCCAGCCTGGCTCCATCCCTCCCTCCCAACACACTGAATTCCAGCCGCCTTGGGCAAAAAGTCCTTTAAGAGCCCTGGGAGCAGCTCTCAGGCCTCCCAATGCTCCTCACCTCATCATATGGATGGCCTCGGGGTCGCTGGAGAAGCTGAAGGCGTAGCCACTGGACGTGGTGCCGAAGTCGATGGCCACCACCACGGCGAAGGAGGCGGTTTGCTGGGAGCGAGCCTCGCTCCTCTGGAACACAAGGGCAGCTGTTAGGGACAGGCTCTCTCCTGAGGGTGAGCATCGAAGCAGGGCTGGCTGCTTCCAGAAAAGGGGTTAAAAAACCCCCTGTGATGGGGTTAATTTTTCCTGGATTGGGCCCACCGGGACTGTGATTTCTGCCTCGGCAAGAGACACAATGATGCTGGGGTTTTCTCTGCAGCGATGCCGACAACATGGGGCAATTCCCCCTCTTACACAGCTCCGAGTCAGCCAGAAGAGGGACGGCCTGTGTTGGGTTCTGGGGGGTCCCTGTTGCAGTTCCCAAGGACAGGCTCATGGGACAAGGGGATTTGGACAGCCCCGGAGAGGGATGGATGCCTGCAGCCTCTGCCCATGAGAGCTGTGTGGGGATCTCTGTTTCTTCCCAGGCTGGGGTGGTGCTGAGCCCTCCACACTTGAACCCTGCCAAGTTTTAGCTGAGATTCCCCAAAACCTTCCTTGCTTCCAATCTCAGTCCAAGGGACCTCATGCCAGGTGTCCCCACGGGTGACCCAACCGAAAACCTTCCCGTCCCGCCTGCTTTGAGGGCTTCCCGCTGCTGCCTCCTACAGCTGATGTTTTTCTGGTCCTGCCTGTGGATTCCTGTCTCCCACCTCCAGTCTAGCTTCCATGGCGGCATACGGATGTGGTGGGGAGCGTCAGCACCGAAGGAGCCGCAAAAATGCTGCTAATGCTCAGTGTGCCCCTGCCCCGCGCTGCCGCCCTCATCTGCCGCAGCCCCCCCCCATCCCACCAGGCAGACACGGAAAGCTAAAAGCCCTCATTAACTTTTAAACATATCCAGGTTTGATAAGTGCAGCCATTAGCTAGCCGCCAAAAAAAGCCGGGGATTAGCATGGGTGAGGTGGTTGTCTCAGAAATGTGCATGTTCGGAGAGCTGCAAGGACAGCGAGCGCTGGGAAGGAACCGGCTCCAGCACGCTCCCCGCCTGCGTCCTCCCGCGCCCAGCAGCCCCCTGGGATGTCCAGGTAGGAGCAAGCAGAGACCAAGAGCTTTTGCAAAGAGTTAAACTTATGCCGGTGTTTCCTCTGGCTCCTTTCCTGCTTCCTGCGCTGGGAGAAAACTCCGTCCCATAAATCCCACAGCTGAGGGGCGGATTAGAGCCCTGGTGATAGACTGACCCATCCTTCGGCTGATAGCGGGGTGTGCAGTGGGGATGGCAACCAGTCCAGGAGGGGAGGCAGTGGGGGGTGACCACTGGAAGGATCAGAGGGGACAATGGGGGGGCAGCCCCTGGCAGCCCCAGGGGACCCCAATATGGCCTTACCGGTGACTGGGAGGGCGTCAGCGGGGCGATGCTGCAGCTGTCGTGGGGGGTCCCTGGGGAGCCGGGAGGGGACGGCGTGGGGCACCGCTCGGCATTGGCACCTGGGGACACAGCAGGGTTAGGCTGAGATGGGAACGGGCCCCAGCCCCTCCTGAAGACCCTTCTCCCAGGCAAGGGCAACACTTGACATCCCAATGAAGATGCAGCCAGTGCAGATGTGGGTTTGGCAACAGAGGGGGGTCAGAGCTGCTGGAGGGGCAGCTCCTGGTGGCCTCTGCACAGGCCACTTCTGGGCTCTGGAGGCTTCCCACACTTTCGTCAGCCATGTGTAAGGAAGGATCTAATCAGCATGGATTAAACTGGCAGGTGAGGAACCCCTCAGAGGTGTCATAAGGAGGTGCAGGAACCAGTTGCACCTGGTTATAGCACTGGTGAGCTCACAGGGATCCCTTCCTCTGGGTACGGGACTCACAGCCATGCAGAGGATGGGGACAGTGGCCAGAGAAGAGCTGCAGGACTGAGGAACGTTCTCCTGTGGGGCTGGGGAACGTCAGCTCTTGCTCAGCAAGAAGGTGGGTCAAGGTCAGTTGGTCATGGTGTTTCAGAGAGGGGTTCAGCTCGCTGGTGCGGTCAGGCTTTGGTGATCAGATGCAGGCTCAGTGTCTTCTCCATCATCGGGAAGGATCTTGCATGCAGAGGAGGAGTCGTCTCATTCTGAAGAGAGTATCTAAAATAAGTCAGGTGAGCCTGCCAGCCCAGCTTCTCCCCATTGACTCTACAGAAACTCCTTGGGGGCAGCTGCAGATGGAGACGCTTCCCCTGTAGATGAGCAAACCAAGGTGGGGTGGATCCTGCTTAGCACATCTGAAGGGGACCAGAGAAGTGGAAGTGCAGTGGTCTTTGACCGGTGAAGGAGCAGCCGGGTCTAATTCCTTGCAGCTGACGACAAAAGAGTCAGGACTGAAACTCCATGACGTCTTTGCAGCAGTAAGGGACATTGTGGTTCTCCAGAGCTGCCTATTTTTAAGTCAAGACAGCCATCATCATGTAAATACATGCTAGTTCAGCTTGGCCAGAGCCTGCTCCGAGCAAGCAGCTGAAATGCTTGTATCCAGCAGAAACACGGGGGGAAAACTTGGGAAAGAGATGCTGGTGAGCTACTGAGGCAGAGGAACGTGGAGACCCAGCTTCTCAGCCCTTGGTGAGGGGAGGTGTGCCCGGCTCAGACCAGTGGCCATGCCACAGAGCAACCCAGTTTGCTGGGGACCTGGTAACTCCTGCGTGAGCCTGTGATATCTCTGGGGCGTCGAGGTTTAGCTGTGTGGAGAGCTCAGGGAGGATCATGCCGTCCTGTACTGAGTGAGACACAGGGACCCAGTGGGGCTTTCCTCCTCCTCGAGACACCAGCCAGCTCTGCATCTCCTCAGCTGAACCCCCCACCAGCAGCAGAAGCCTTGTCCCAGGGATCCTCCATTAATCCTGGTCTGTCGGCCCGGGCTGGGGCCGCTGGAGAAGCCCCGGTGGGATGCCTGGCCCTGGGCCCAGACAGTGTTGGGATGGAGTGAGCCCTGGGGCCGCCCCACACACCCACGGCAGGGGCTGCCTGCGCTCCTCTTGCCACATGGCTCCAATTAGCAGAGGGGATTAATCATCCACCCTGCAAAAGCATGAGCCAATGGACGGGCTCCAGCTGCCGGTGGGGGGCAGCTGGGAAGGGGCTGGTGTGGCTGATGGAGTGGGGCCACCGTTCTCAAGGGGCTTGGCCGGCCCTGGCTCTGGTCGGGGTATGGCTGTGCTGGGAATGGGACATGGGGTCCTGATGGTGACACTGGGGAGGCTGAAGGACTGTCCACCCCACAGGCTCTGCTGAGACCCACACTTTGGGCTTGCCTCCCCAGCCAAGTGGCTCCATGCCGGGACCCTGCCGGGATCTGGACCCATGGAAGCAGGGACACGCAGCACCCGCTCCCAGCGGGACTCCAGAGAGGTTTAGGGCTGAAGGATGCTCCTTGATCTTTCCTTAGGAAAGTGTAAAACTCCAGCTCTCCTCTGCCAAAGGATGCTGGCAGCTGGTGTCTGTGTCCAGGAGAATCCACCCCAGCTCCCACTGTGACCAGTTTGCACCGGGACGCCCAAGGGGCAGCTCCCTAAATCCTTCTGGCAGCTTGGCAGCCTGCGGCAGGGGTGCTCTGGGATGCCTCAACACCAGCAGCCACGGGGCTGGGGTCAGGCTTGGCTGTGCAGGCACCCCCCGTCATGGCAGTGCGGGTCCTGGCTGATCCCCAATGTTTCATCTCCTTGGCTGGCCAAGAGCCGAGCCACCAGCACGTCGCTCACCCCGGACTCAGTGCTGTGGTGCCGTAGTGTTGGGGACAGTGCTGTGCAGTGTGCCCCTGGGAGCTGTGACGGTGGCTTGGCCATTCCCCTCCGCCACACAGCTCCTGTCCCTTCACACCTGCTCCGTAAGTGCCTTTTGCTGTATCCCGTGTCTATGCCATGAATATTTGATCCCTGACAAACAGGAACGTCCCTCCGGGCATCTCTGTGTGCTGGCAGAGTCCTGCAGCAGGGGGAGGCCGTTGTCCCCCCACCATGGGGGAAAAGCATCCCCCAGGCTGGGCAGGGAGCCGGCAGCTCGGATGGGCTTCGAACCTGGGGCTCTGGAGACCCAGCCCTGGTCCATGCACATGAAGCATCTTTCCTGCTGGTCCGGAGCTGGAGCTGTCACCCACCGGCGTGTGGGCACCAGGCTCCTAGTGGTGTGGGGGGGACCCCGCAGGGGGTTATTTCTTGCAATCACCTCTTTGCTGGGGCTGCTCCCCAGCTTGTGTTTATGGGGTCAGGTTTCCTCGCCGCCGCAGATGGTTCTGGTTACCCCAGCGCAGGAGCAGCACGGGCGGCTTCTCCAGGACGCAGACAGGAAGATGATGGCGGGGGGGACGGGCAGCTGGGGGAGC
>VXBO01012826.1:27482-40370 GCA_013400135.1 Rhinoptilus africanus
GAAGGGAGAGGGGCCCACAGCATTGTCCTTGCGGAGAGTTTGTCCCTGCCAGTGGGGAGATGGGGGGAGACAGGGGACCCCCCACCCACTGCCATCCCTGCCGGGCACCCTCCCTGAGGAGCAGCCTTACCCATGCGGAGACTCTGCATCCCGGGCTCCAGGAGCATGGCCATGGCGGCCTCGCCTTCCTGTCTGCAAGAGAAGGAGGAGGGACGATGGGATGAGGGTCTGTGTGCCCGGAGACGCTGACTGCCCCTTCTGCAGCGGGGTGCACAGCGTGCCATGGATTGGGGTGTCCCCACGGTCCCCTCACCCCCCTGAGCATTACTGGGTGATCCCAGGCTCAAGCCCCCCTCAAAGACCTGGCAGGGACAGGGATGGCTGTGACCTGGCATCCCCCGCGACCCCGCAGGAGCTGCAGGTGGGAGACCCCAAAGCCTGTGGGCTCAGGTCACAATAGGGTGCAGGGGGGTGGGGGCTCAGCCTGTACTCCCCCTGCCTGTCCCAGTTCAGTGCCCACCCGATCGGCACTGGCCCAGCCTCTGTGGGAGGGTGGGAACTGGTTCCTGATGCAGGTCAGGCAGATGTGCGTGATACAGATGTGTGCACAACGCCCTTCCACCAGCGTGGGGTCCACGCTGCGGTTTTTAAGGCTTGAACAAAGAAAGAAACTGAGGGTAGGGCCATCCTTTAAAGTTATTTTCTTAACCGAAGCTGTCGCTGCCCAGGGCCAAGCTCCTCGCAGCATGGTGGCTGCACCGCTAGGAGCAGGAAGAGCCGAAGGCATCCCCGCCTGTCCTAGAGGCTGTGACCCAGCGTTGACCAGCCCCAAAACTGCTTCCCCAGCTAATAAACCGGCTCCTGGCTCTCTGCCTGACTTGAGAGCATCCCATGGCCTCCGAGGCTGCCTGCCCTGCACCGGCCGCTTTCATCCTGGGGAGCTGCGGGCTCGGGATGAGGCTTAGCTCATCGGGGAGAGGCTTTGCTCCAAGCCAAACCCACCCACGCGCTGACGGCCAGATCCCGTTCTCAGCAGCCTCCTGAGAAAAACCCTTGTGCTAAAAATGGCAGGTGGTGAGCCTTTCCATGGAGCCGGGGGGTGGGGTGGGGATTCTGCTCCGGCCACCCCGACAGAGTGGGTGGTGAGGGGCTGAGTGAGGAGGAGCTGAGGGCGATGCAGGCTGCAGGTCAAATCCCAGTGGGGAATGTGGGGCTGGTGGTCCTGGTAGTGGTTACGGGAGTGATATCTGTCAGGCTGAGGCTGTCAGAGGGGCTTCTCCACCAAAACTGGACTTTCCATGAGGCTGTGAGGGTGCCGTGCAAGGATGTGCTCATGCTGGGAATCAGTGTTTTCTCCGGCAGAAGCTGTGCCCAGGGCTTAGTTTGCATTTTTAGAGTCTCTTTGTCCCGGCTGCGGGTCGGACGCCACTCGTGCTGCACCGGGGACAGGTAGGGGGTAACCTCAAGCCTGTCACCCCAGAGTCCAGCCTGATGGGGGCTGTGCAGGGAAGTCCTCTGCAACCCTGTCCCTGAGGTCTGAGCTCCTGGTGGATGTCACCAGCATCCTGCTGATGCATGGGGCTGTCAGCCCGAGCAGGAGGGAGAAACAAGACGATGAGTTCTGGTGGCTAAATGATTTTGTTTCCTGCTCCTCCGTGTCTGTGGGATGATCCAAGCAGTTGGTCCGGAGCCTGTGCAGAGCCTCAGGCTCTGGGTGGCTGAACTCCTCCATCTCAGCAAACCAAACTCCGATAGCACATCTCACCGGAGGGGCTGGCTAATGGCTGCCTTTGTCCCCAAGCTGCCAAGCCCCTGGCTGGGGTCCCGTCGAGGAAGGTGAGTGGGCTCAGCCCACCCTGGCAGCCGGTGGCAGCACACCAAGGGGCCGAGGTGTCCTCCAGCCCCCCCGAGGGGTTTCATCCAGCCGTGCCTCCCCTCACGTGGTGCTGGAGACCTGCCCTCTGCACCCTGTGCCAGCCGGGCGCTGGGAAGGTTTTGGGGTGCCCAGTGAGCCCAGCACCCCCGCAGTCCTGGCTGGTGGGTGCAAGTGGATCCCCCCCTTCCCATACACACGCCTGTGGCGAGCCCTTGTGCCCTCCAACGCCATCCCCACACGGATCCTGGGCAGGGATCGCCCTGCCTGCATGTGAAGCTGCCTTGCACCCACAGCCCCTCCCAGGGACACGGGTGGAAGCCCCCGGCTCTGGGGGTCCCTGCCATGATCCCGAGCAGAGGGTCCCGGCGGCTCCCAGCGCTTGCTCTGGCAACTTGTGCAGAAGCAGCGCTTTTGAGTATTTTCCACCATTTCCGCCTCTGCAGGGGCTCACGGAAATGGGGAAAGGAAACAAGTTTGGGAGGGCTTCAGGGCAGCCGGGGTGGGCAGCTGGACAGGCAGGGCTCTGGGGCCCCGGCACGGCCTCGCCGAGCGTGACATGGGGACGCCGGCTTGGCAGGGCAGGGTGTCCCCGCGGCTGGGGCTGCCCCAGATGTGAGGGGAGGATCAGGGCAGCTGTGGGGCTGGGCTCCAGATGTGCAGGGAGCGGGAGGAGGCGTTCGTCCCCACAAGCTGCCTGTGCCGGGAGCGAGCACGTCTGCGGGGCTGGGGAGCTCCTAAATCCTCTGGGGAAAGCTGTCGGGTTTCCATGGCTGTTTGTGGGTGATCTCCCCTTCCCGCTGCCATCGCTTGGCCATGGCTGGGAGACAGGAGACGGTGGGATATTCCAAAAGCTTGCCCCAACACAGGCTGACACAGCACTTGCCCCTGCACGGTGCTGGCACTATCCCTGTGGTTTGCGGTGGTATTCCCGCCAGTCACAGCAGCATCCCCCCAGGACAGGGTGCACTGGGAATGGGGGTCATGAAACCTCAGGAGGAGCTCAACGCAGCGATCCCCGCTCCCACCCATGCCTGCAGCCTGCATCCTTGCTGGGGAGAGCCCCCTGGAGCCCTGACACCCCTCACACCCCAGTGCCAGCGTGCTCACTCTCAGCCAGCCGGGGTGGTGACACCCTCGCCCTGGCCAAAGGGAAAACCAGGCGATGCCGGGTCCCCACTTGTCCCCACACCTTGAGTGGTGCCTCTGCTGGTCCCCAGCTCCCACGAAGCCCCACAGCCGCTTACCTTCGGGGTGGCGGAGGCACACAGGTTGGGGACCCCTCAGTCCAGCCACCACCTTCTTGCTCCAGCCGTGCCGGCCGGGTGCTGGCTCCCGCCGCCACCGGCAATGCCCTCCTGCCCGCGGCTGCCAGCGATGCCCAGCGGCTCTGTCGCCGGCCTGCCCACGCAGCCGGCCCAGCCGCGCAGCCCCCCGCTCTCCGGCTTCCTCTGGCTTCCCCGAGCGCCTTCCTCCCACTCCCACTCCCGGCCGGCGCCCAGCCCAGCCAGCGCCTCAAATTGCAATTCCAGCTGCAGATGTGGGAGCGGGAGGAGGAGGCAGGGCCAGAGCCGCCGGGAATGAAACCTAAACTCTCCACTCGGCCCCAGGCTCGCCCCAGCCTCCCCAAGCCAGGGGACCACAGGCTGCCGAGGGGGGATGCACCCCTGAGGGGGACGAGGCTCCCAAAACAGCTGGGGATGGGAATGCTGGGGAGAAGAGAGCAGAGACACAGACAATCCTCCACCTCTGCCGGTGCTCTCACACCATTAATTTGTCTTTTCCCCGTCCCCACGTGTGTTTCTTTCCCAGTTTTTGTCACTCTCTTCGTCCTGGCTGACACATCAGACATAGCCCCATGGCTCTCTGCACCCACCTTTGCCTACTGCTGGCTCTCTGCCCATCTGTCTGTCCTGCCTCTCTGTCCATCTGTCCAGACTTCACAGACCTGTTTCTCCCAGCCCCGCAGCTCCCCCCTGAGCCATCCTGCTCTCCAGACGGGGCTCTCCTGGCTCGGGCTGTGCCGGGGAAGCAGTGCCGGGGTGTCCCGAGAGGAGGAAGCAGGAGAGGGCTCCATCCTGCGGCTCCCAGAGGTTCTCCATGCCCAAAAAGAAACCATCCATGGAAGACTCACAAGCACGGGCAGATTGTCGGGATCATCAGGATTATTTGGATCATTGAGATCACTGGAATCATTGAGACTGCTGGGATCAGTGGGTTCATTGAGATCATTGGGATCATGCCTTGAGATCAAGAAGCCCCTCACCTGCAGATCGCTGCAGGCTGGAGGGGTGGTTTTATCAAAAACCTGCAAAGGTATATAAAATTATGGTACATAAAATTACCACAGGACACATAAATTGGATCTCAAAGGAATCTAGGAGGCCCTAAACTGTCATGAGGAGCGTAGGCTCCATGCTGCTGGAGTCATGCCAGGGGAAAACTTGGTATCTTTGCTGGCACAGTCCCCACGGGACATGAAGCTTTGGAGGGGCCCAGCTGAGAGGCAGGACCATGGGCTGGGTGCAATCAAAGGATGGGCAAGGAAAGCCCCGTGGCTGGGAATGGGCATTGGCTGGGGATGCGGTGGCCTGGAGGAGGACGTGCCGGATGATCGGCTGCGAGCAACAGGCTGACATTGGTGGGGGACGCACGGGCGGGAGCAGAGGGACCACTGCATCCCTCCTGCCTACAGGCAGACGCATTTATCTGCCCATTTGCTGCCTGCTCCCTCCTCCTCTTACTGTAGCAGTGCCCAAGTCACTGGTCACAGTTTGGGAACTGGGAAGAGCCTAGAAGGTGCCTGGACGTGTGCTGGGCTGGGAGTGGGATGAGCAGGCAGCTCCTGCAGGCAGGTCGGGCAGGAGCTGGGCAAACTACGGAGTTAGGACTAGTCGCCGTGGGTCCCTGGGCAGGCTGTGCATGCCCACACACACGTGCACATACATGCACACACATGTTGCATCCTGGTTCCTGTAGGCTGGACAGAAAAAGCTGCTTTGCAGGGCGCCCAGCTGTACTGGGGCTGTACTGGGGCTGTACTGGGGCTGTACCGGGGCTGTACCGGGGCTGTATCAGGGCTGGTGGGGGTCGAGGTTGTAGGCTGGGTGGCAGGAGCAGGGAGGTCTCCGTCCCCCCTGCAGTCCTGCTCTGCATCGCTGCAGCTCCGCAGCCAGGGAACCTTCTGGAGAGAGGGGAGGAGGAGGAGGAGGAGGGGAAGAGAGGGGCGGAGGGGGCTACGCCTGTGTTTTCTTCCCTGGCGCCTCATCAAGAGATGAGGTAGCGCTTTCCGGTAATTGAGGCAAGGCCCATGGAAATGCCTCGGTGAGACAGGAAGCCCGGGAGGAGAACGGAGAACCGGAGTTGGGAAGCGAGCACCGGTTCCTGGCCAGGAGGCAAAGGCTGTGCTCTGCCAGGGGGAAAACAAACCCAGGGACAGGCCAGGCTGGTGTGTCCCCTACCTGGGCACCTCATGCTGCTCCTGGGGCCGGCATCAGTGCCCCCTCCCTGTGATCCGGGGCAGCTGCCAGGGGGTTTGCAGGCAGCCTGTCCCCTCCTGCCCAGTTCACCTAGATTGCTCCTCCAAAGGCAGGCAGCATCTCCTGGGTCAGGCAAAGCAGAGACCTGGTCCGTCCTGTTCCAGGACCTGCATTGTGAGGAGGGCAATCTTCTTCTTCTTCTCCTTCTCCTTCTTCTTCTTCTTCTTCCTCTTCTTCTTCTTCTGGTTCTTCTTCTTCTTCTTCATTGTCATCATCATCTCCCATCCCCAGGTGTCCCTGCATGGGGCTGGGGGAGTGGGATGGAGAAGAAGGGGAAACAGGGGTGAAGGGAGGTGCCATGAACCAGACCAAATTCTTCCCCTTGCTTGCCAAGCGGCTCCCACAGGGAAGGGGCTGCTGCTGCCCGTGGCCCCCCCTCTCCCCGCGCCGGCACACCGGGAGCAGGGAAAGAGCACGCCCAGCCTGGGAAGGTCCAGCTCGCTTCCTTCTCACAGCACAGCCCGTGCTCGCAGCCAGGGGCAGAGCTGCCGGCGGGGCCAGCACTTGCAGGAGGCCATGGTGATGACGGCCAGGCGAGGTGGGTATGAGCCAATTTACGAAATTTCCCGTGGTTGGCCATCCTGTCCAGCCCCGCTCTTCCTCGCAGAGTTGCTGCCCCCTCTCAGGCTGTTTCATGTCCCTCCAAGGTGGCACAGCCCCACTGCCAGCATCCCCCCCCCTGCCCCATCCCACCGCGCTCTCCCACCCTGCTGCGGTGGCTGAGCGCTGCCCCGGGGGGAAGGTTTTCGTGTTGGCAGCCCCCGCTCCAGCTTCCCACGGAAACCACGGGGAGATGGAAAGCACCGGAGCGCGGGGGCCATCTGTGGTTGTTTTGCACATGGTTTGGGACGGGCTGTCAGCAAACAGCTGTCAGCAAACAGCCCCAGCCTCGTTTTCCCTGTCATCCTCGTGCCGGAGGTGTCGGGGAGGGCTGGAGTGGGCACCGAGACATGGCTCTCATCAGATGGGCCCCACAAAAATGCCTGTGGCTGCCCCCCAGACACCCCTCCCTGCCCGCTGGGGGCTGTAGGGGCTGCTGAGCAGGGTTTGGGATGCAGGTGGGGATGAGCCAGCTTGTGGCTCCAGTATTTTCCTGGATGCCCACACAACCGCCAGCCAACGTGCCGTCACTGTGGCTACCCGCTGGGTCTGGTTCCAAAGTGATAACATCCCACCTGCCCTTCCCCAGGATGCTGGGAGCCCCCCAGGCCCCGGGTGTTCGGTCTCAAGTAAATGATGGGGTGCTGTGCCCCGCCCCCAGGCATGATCCATGTGGTCCAGCTGTGACCCCAGCCCAGGCGTGATCCACCTGGTCCAGCCGTGACCCCATCGGCCATGATCTACTCAGGACCCTGGCACGGGGCTGATGCTGGGAGAGGGGCAGGCCCCCGCGCACCCTTGTAGGCAAACACACAAACACATGTTATTACACACACACACACACTCTTGTGTGCGCACGCACACACACACACAGAGCAAACAAAAGCCCTGCACAACTGCCTTTTCCTGCCAAACATGCCCTGGGCACGCATGCGTATAGACACACGCGTGTGCACAGGCGTCCCCAGCTTCCCCAGGAAACCGCGTCAGCACACAGCGTCTTCGTGGTCCTCACTGGGCCTTTCACCTCCCCGTGCCTGGCATTGTCCCCCGGCCCGCGGCCATGCCAGCTTCCTTCCCAGCCTCTCCCCTTCCCCTGCCCGGTGGCTGAACGCCCAGTGGGATCCCACCCACCGACCCAGCCAGACCCCCCGGGTCCTCGCCCCAGCCCTGAGGTCCCTGTCATGATGGAGGAGGAGGAGGATGATGCATGGGGAGGCAGCACTGGGGCAAGCTGACACGGGGTGTGCGGTGGTGCCTGTCCCAGCCCCGAGCCCCCATCGGCTGGGTGTCTGGAAAGCATTAGCCAGCCGGGCTGGTGCGTTAGCCGCTAACGAGGAGAGGACGTGAGTGCTGCTCCGGGTACGGAGGCACGCAGAGAGGAGACGGCGCTGCACTCCCCCCTGGCTCCCCACGGCTCCTGCCACCAGTCAGCGAATATTTCCTGAACTGGGTCAGCTGGAGTTCTCCGGGAAAGGAAAATAAACCCGGCAAGAGGGCCCGGATGAGGGGCACAGGGCTGGGGGAGGACAAGAGCAGCAGCTATGCCTTGGGGATCTCTGCACCATCCCAGCCAGGGATGGGGGGGGCAGGACTCTGGGATCCTCTCCTGGTGTCCAGCTGTGCCCTTGCGTCTACCTCCATCACTCCCTAGTGACAATCCCCATCTGGGTGGCCCTCATTTGCTGGTAAAGCCATCACAGGGCTGTGCACGCAGGGCTCCTCATCCCCTGTCTCTCTGCTGGACCCCCAGGGACCCCCATCTGAGACCCCATTTCTTCTATGGGCACTGTGAGCTGGTGGCCACAGGCATGTGGGGACGAAGGAGCCAGGACAGCTGTTGGACACAGGGACTGAAGCAGGGAGCTGCTATTTCCTTGGGATTTTTGCCACCCCTTGGGGATTTGGTGGCTTAAGCCCAGAAAAATCCCATCACGCAGTCCTGTGCATGGGGAAAACATTTCTCCCTCCTTGTCTCCAGGACATGCGCAGAGCCCTGCCATGGTGTTGTCCTGCTATAGCCTCATCCTGCTGAAGCATCACCCGCCATGGCATTGCCCCACCGTGGCATCACCCCACGACGGCATCGCCCATCATGGCATCACCCCACTGCAGCATCACCCCTCCACAGCATCCCCCGTGCTGAGCCTGCCTGGCGGCTGCCTGGGATTCCCAGCTCTCCGATGTCCTTGGGGAGACTCAGTCCTGGGTGCCATGCCGTGCTCCATGGCAGGGCTGGCAAGCTGGTCCAGGGCTTGGGGCAGGGATGGCAGACCAGTGGTCTGCTCCTACTGGGGCTGCTCAGCCCAGCCCTGGACTCTCCCTGGAGCACCCATGGGTGCTCCTGAGGCCACCCTGGGTAGTCTCCTGTCTCTCCCACCCTCTGACTGGGGTGGGCAGGGCAAGGCTGGGGCAGACCAAGGGCACCCGGCACCCACGAATCCCTTTAAACGGCGCTGCTAGGTGAGGCCAGAGGGATTTGGGCTGCCCTGAATTCCCTTGGGATCTCACACCCAGCTCCTGGCCAGCTGCCTGGGACCGAGCGAGGAGAAGCCCCTGCAGAGGTGCTTCCCCATGGTGTCCTCAGCTGTCTGGGCCATTGCCGCACTCCCTGGGAAGGAAAACAGAGGATTTGAAACCATAATGGACCTTTCCACCCTCCTGTGTCCTGGGGTACTCCACATCCTGGCCCTGCTCAGCACAGACCCAGCAGCCCCTGGCAGCAGAGTGGGAAGGGGGGTGCTCCCGCCGGCCTCCAGCTCCAGCTCCTGAAACTGATGTTTCAGGTCCTGATAACCGTGAGCGGCGAAAAAAAGGATGAGCAAAATGCAAAATGATGTAGCAAAGTGGCTGCAGCCAGGAACAAGGGAGCTGAGCGGCGCGGGAGGGATCTTTATCCTCTTCCCCGCAATCTCGGCCGCTGTTAGTAATGCGATGCAGGCGAGAGCCGTGTCGGGGACATCATTTTGACAGTGGCCGTCCCTGAGCGCTTTTAAACATGTCCTTCACTTCGGGCTCAGCGTCCTGCCCCGCGTGCGGCGGGAGGGATGGCTGGGAGTGCGGCGGGAGTGTCTCGCACCCCCACAGCAGCCGAGCGTGGCCCTGCTGGTTCAGCTTCAAGCACTGGGGCTTTTTGGGGGAAAAAGGTGCCTGGATGGCGGGGGTCACTGTCTCCCAGGCGGTGACAGCCCCAGAATGTCCTGGGTTGGCCCCTCACTGCCCTGGGGATGGGCAACAGCGGGGTGAGGGCTTCCTTCACGGGAAAACCGTGTTGTGTGCCTTAAAAATTCCCCGAGAAGCTGCTTTCTCTTAACTCCCCCTGCAAGCCTTCGGATTTTCTAGCCGACATTTTACTACCAGAAGTTTTGGCAGAAACTGCCTTTTCCCCTGCCAGAAAACTGAAGAGAAACCCCAAATCAGAATGTTTCCATCCGGAGCTGCTGTTGCTGTTCTCCACAGAACCTCTCGTGAATGGGACAGCCGTTTCTCGCCCCGCGGCAGCTCTCGCAGCAGGCATCGCTCCATCCCTTGGCCGCCGGCGTCACCAGCGGCAGGATCTCCTGGCGCCAAGGGGCTCACCCCGCAGAGCCTGAGCGGCTCCCGGGGGTCCAGGGGGTCATTGAGGGGACGGAAGGGAGGGACATTGCCAAAGCCCTGGGGGAGATGGGTCCCACTTTCTCCCTGGACAGCCGTGGCAGGGCTGTCTTTGTGGGGTGGCTCACGAAAACCGATGGTTAAGGCTAAGATGGAGAGCCAAGTGTATTTTCCATCTTAAAAATGGGTGTAACAGAGGGGGACTTGTGGAGCAAGGAAGGAGAGTTGTGCTTGCAGCCATCAGGGATTGCTCCCTGCTCCGGGAGAGGAGGGCAGGAGCAGAGCTGATGCTCCCTCCATCATTTATGATCCTTCCCGGCTGCTGCCCGCTCACCGCCCCCCTTCCCAGCCCCGTGTCCCAGTGGGACTGGTGCCGTCTGTCCCCCGCCGTGTTACAGCCCTTCAGGAGTGCTGCATCTCTGGCGCTGACAGCGAGCAGGGCTCCTTGTCAGCTGCAGACAAGAAAGCTTTTAGCCCGGGACATGGGGGCTGCGGGCACATTAAGGTGGCCAGCCCCCGCCACGCTGGGGGCAGGCGAGGCTTCTGCTCGCAGCAGCGAAACCCTCTCTGGGCCTGCCACTGCCACTGGGAAAATGCTTTCAGCCCATCCCAGCATTGCAAGGTGGCATTTTGCTCATTCCAGGGGTGCCCGGCTTCCTCAGGGTGTGAGAAGGTGGCTCCAGCATGTGAGTCCTCATCCCTGTGGCTGGCTCTGCCCGGAGCTGATCTCCATGTCTTCTGCGGAGCTGCCAGCAAAAGACATGGAGCTGGCCTGGCCCTCATGCCTGGGAAGGCAAAACCAAACTCAGGATCCTGGCTGGGATGGGATGAGGGTGGCTCAGCACCTCCTCCCAGGACAGGCTTTGCACTGTCCTGGGGGATGCTCGAGCATCCATGTGCTCTCATCTCATTCCCTGTGTCCTGGGGGCAGCTCGAGCGGGCTGGAAGGGGGAGATGAGGCGAGAACTGAGCTGGACCTCGGCTGCCTGCCGTGGGAGGCTGCAGCAGCGTTGGCATAATTTGATTTCTTCCCTGTGGAGCTGAGAGGCCCCCAGGAGCGCCTCCAGGGGCTCCACGGAAAAGCTCTGCAGCCTGCCCTCCGCTCAGCAGCGCGAAGGGATACTGGGCAGCTCCTCTCCCCATCACATCCCCGTGTGCACAAACACTGCAGTGGGGGGCAGCTGTGGGCTGGTGGGGACCTCAGCGTCCCAGAGCTGGGCGAGGGCAGTGGCATTTCCTTTGCACACAGCCAGGACCCTCTGGGTCCCATCCAGCCCCTCCGAGCTCGTAGGAGACAGGATCTGCCTGTGGGGATGCAGTGAGGCCACAGCCGACCCCAGACTTTGGAGTATGAGGCTCCCAAGTCCCCTCACTGCACAGTACAGGACCTGGTGTGGTATTTAGAAGCTCTTTGAATGCTGCTGCACAGCCTGGGGCTGGAAGTACCCAGCGTTCCCGGGAGCAGTGCTTGGACCAGGATGGCCTCGGAGCATCCCGGCTGCCTGCGGGACAGTGCTGCCGAGCTGGTCACTGCCCGTGCCACACACGCTGTCGGCAGGGATGGAGCATCGCCCCAGGTCAGGACAGGGCAGCCATAGCTTCAGACCTGGGGGCGTTTGGTCACTGAGGGAGAGGGGAGGACACGGGCACTGTGTTCAGGAAAAGCAAACCCTCGGGTTTAGGCTGAGCTGGGCTTTGGGTCCCATCTCGTGAGGACCGCTCTGGTGGGCTGCTGCAGCGGCCAGGGTGGGAGCGATGCCGCAGGTAACCTGCAGTCCCCAGGGCGTCCCTCACCTGGCCTCAGGGCTGTGGCGGCTCATGGCCCATCTCGCCTGGGCTGGCTCCATCGCTGCCTGGCAGCAGCGGAGACGAGCCACGGCTGCGGGCGCAGCTCCCCGGCAGCGCAGCACGAGCACGGCCATGTCATATCACATTACATTGTACTTTATTGCTCATTGTGTCACAGGAATAATTTAAGTCGCTTTTCTCATCTGGGACTGCAGAAAACCCTGTCTGGCTCTTGAACTAATGAAGCGTCTGGGATCAGTGACTCGAAATGCTTAAAACACTTCAGTCCAGCATTTCCTAAATTTAAAAGTCAGATTTCTGCATTTGAAATTGATTTTTCACTTGAAAGCTTACTTTGCTTCTACATATGTGAATGTTAAAGTCTCCCGGAGATGTTGAATCCAACCCAAAACATTTCCTTTGAGTCAAGGAACGGCTCAGCCTGAAACTTCTGCTCTCATAAGCACAGAAACCAGCAGAACCTTCCAGGGCCATCCCAAGGCAGGGCTTTTTCTTTTAGCTGGATGCTTGTGCAGACCCGGACTTAGCAGGGGCTGGGTGGGTGATGCTCTGCCCATAGGCATGAGCAAAGGTTTGAACCTGTGGCACAACCCCAGTCATCAGCCCCATAGCATGCCCTCGCCCTGGCAGGTCTCTCCTGCCCTTCCTGCACTGCCCCTCTGGCTGCTGCCCCCCCACCCCAAGCTGTTGTCCCCCACCTCTGCCTGAGCCCCACAGCCCCTCGTCTACAGCTCTGCACCCCACCAGCAGCCCCCATGCCCTGCCATCTCATACCATACCATGCCATCTTATCTCATCTTATCTCATCTCACCCCCACTCAACCATCTCATGCCACTCCATGCCATGCCGTGCCACGCCATGCTATGCCATCCCATGCCATGCTATGTCATCCTATCCCGTTTCATGCCGTGCCGTGCCATGCCATGCCATGCCATCTCATCTCATCTCATTTTATTTCATGCCATCCAATACTGTACCATGCCATTCCATGTCATCCTATCCCATCTCATGCCATGCCATGCCATGCCATCTCATCTCATCTCATTTTATTTCATGCCATCCAATACTGTACCATGCCATTCCATGTCATCCTATCCCATCTCATGCCATGCCATGCCATGCCATCTCATCTCATCTCATTTTATTTCATGCCATGCAATACTGTACCATGCCATTCCATGTCATCCTATCCCATCTCATGCCATGCCATGCCGTGCCATCTTGTGCCATGTCATGTCATGTCATGCCATCTCATCTCATGCCATGCCATGCCGTGCTATGCCATTACATGCCATGCCATGCCATGCCATGCCATGTTGTGCCATCTCATCTCATCTCATCTCATCTCATCATCTCATCTCAATACCAATCATCTCAGTGCAGGGGCCCCTGAACCAGCCCCCTGGGTGAGGGCTCACCCCCCCTGCTGTTCTCCTTCCTCTCTTCCCATGCTGTTGGGGTGAGAACAAGAC
>VXBO01012826.1:40465-54999 GCA_013400135.1 Rhinoptilus africanus
TGCTTCCAAATCTTCCCTCCCAAAGAAAAATAGTCTTTGTTGACTCAGGTGCCAGCACTGAGCGTGGCGACGCCGGGCCTTGGCCGCAGTTTTGTAGCCTGTCTCCCAGTGGAGCAGCTATTTATTTTATTTGTCCTTTTCTTTCAGCCTTTCACCCCAGGAAGGTTAAGATGGGGCTTCGGGGTGGGGGGGGCAGATTTGGCCCCATCCTCCAGCACCGCCATCTCTCCCGCCTGCTTTCTCCAGCTTCCAGTGACGTCCCGCTGACAGAAAGCCAAAAGACAAATTTTGGAGGGGGGGGAAAGCAGGGCTTTGCCCCGTTCCTGCCATGGAGCTGGCTTTGGGATGCCCTCAGCTGGTGGGGACTGTGGGGAGCAGAGGGAGAGTGTCCCTGGGGCAGGCACCTGGTACATCCCTGCCAGCCAGGACAGGGACAGCTGATTTATGCTCCCTATTCCCAGAGATGTTTTCCTCTCCTCTCCCTCCTGACAGCCCACACCTCGAATTCCTAGGATGCCCCCAGGCAGCCCCTTATCACTGTGGTATGCCGGCCAGCCCACATTCCTCCCGGGCAAGGAGCAGACTGCCTCCCACATCTCCCCCTCCAGTCCTGGCCCCTCGACTAGCCCTGGAAAGTGCAGACGGACACGCCAGCAGATGTTGTGGGGGGAAACTCCATGGGGCAAGGCAGGGAGAGCTTTGTCCCCAAGAAGATGCTTGTCCCAGACTGCAGGGACGGCCACTCCTCCCTTCCTGGGCACAGGGCATGGGTTTTGTTGGCATGTTGCACACTTTCACTGATTTCCCTGATTTTCTTCATTTGTTTCAGCTTCCGCAGAAGGTTCCCCTTTGCAGATGGCCACCACCCTGGGGGAACGTGTCTCGGGACCTGGAAAGAGGAACTGGATGGGACTCTGGCCACACAAGGGCTGGGGGCAAAGGGCTACAGAGGCAGGCAGCCTCTGCGTGCCTGGCACCATGCGAGTGGCTGATCCATCAGCAAGCTCTGCTGATGCCCATGTCACCAATTTGGGGAAGCCCTCGGGTCCCTGCGGCTTGGCTGGCTGGGGGAAGGTGGGGTGGAAGCTCTGAGTCGGGGCGTGATGTTGAACGGGGGCAGGAGCCCTTGCCAACACATCATTTCAGATGTATCTGCTGGACTCCTGAAAAGCTGGGGGCAAGGTGGGCTGTTGACCATGAGGACATGGCCACAGGGTGGGATGAGGCTGCTCGTGGCCTGGAGAGGTGTACTCTTCACTGGGTGAGAAACTGCCTGGATGGCCGTGCCCAGGGAGTGGTGGTGAATGGGAGTTAAATCCATTTGGTGTCCGACCGGACAAGTGGTGTCCCCCAGGGCTCGGTGCTGGGGCCGGTTCTCTTTAATATCTTTATCAATGACCTGGACGAGGGGATCGAATGCACCCTCAGTAAGTTTGCAGGTGACACTAAACTGGGCGGGAGTGTTGATCTGCTGGAGGGTAGGTTGGCTCTGCAGAGGGATCTGGACAGGCTGGATCGATGGGCTGAGGCCAATGGCATGAGGTTCAACAAGGCCAAGTGCCGGGTCCTGCACTTGGGTCACAACAACCCCAAGCAGCGCTACAGGCTCGGGGCGGAGTGGCTGGAAAGCTGCCCGGCAGAAAGGGACCTGGGGGTGTTGGTGGCAGCCAGCTGGATATGAGCCAGCAGTGTGCCCAGGTGGCCAAGAAGGCCAACAGCATCCTGGCCNTACTTAGAGACATGGTTTAGAAGTGATTTTTGTCAGGGTTGGTTAATGGTTGGACTTGATGATCTCAAAGGTCTCTTCCAACCTCAGCAATTCTATGATTCTGTGATTCTATGGGGGCCAATCCAGCCTGGTTGTTCTGGAGATTGGTGCGGGTTTCCAATGGATCTTTGAAAAGGCCTTGACAGGACCCATCACCTTGAGAACCTGCAAGCCTGGGCTAGGTCTGTCCACCATGCTTGAGGAGAGCTCCTCAGCTCCACTCACAAGCCTGACTCCATCCTTCCCCAGAACCCTGCGGGAGAAGACCACTCTGTCCTGGCAGTAGACATCAAGCTCAGGGAGAACTTGTCATGTTGTGGAGCTGGGCTGGCTGCTCTTGCCCAAACCTTGTACCTTCTGAATCACACTGCTGCCCACCATGGGGATGCATTCCCCCCCAGGGCTGCAGAGAGAGTCCCTGCAGAGCCAAGGGTCACATCCAGGCCTGGCAGCACCCAAATCTTGAGCGGAGAGAGCACCACCCAGCACCATCCTGTGCAAGGGCACTGTGGAGACAGTGTCTTAACTCCGGCAAAAGCGGTGCAGAGGGGCCAAAAAGGAAGCAGAGGCTCAGGAAGCCGATGCAGAACAAGGGCTGGAGCTGGGTTGAGCTGTCTCAGGCTTTCCTGCCTCGGGGACAGATGGCCACTCTTTGCAGAAGCCCTGGCACCGGCCAGCCTGAGCCCAGATGCCATATGGCCGCATTTGCCTAAGTCAGGGTTTCTTTGCTCGGTGCTGTGTCAGGAAATGCAGCTCAGCTCCTTCCCAAACTGAGGTGGTGGTGCACAATTCCTCCCCGCTGCAGGGGGTGCAGGCTCTGCACGGCCTCCCTGCACCGGCAGCCCCCCTCCCTGCTCACCGGAGGGGTCTGGGACTGGTTTTTGGGCATCACTGCTTGGCGGCGGGTGGCACAGCCCCCAGGGCTCGCCGGGCAGCTGCGGCTCCTGCCCTGCTGGCTCAGCACCAGCCCCAGCTGAGTCCAGCCTGGCACGGGCATGGGGTGGCTGGGGAGGGGACAGTGGCACGAGGTCCCAGGGGGCAGTTTCCCACACTCCCAGTACGCTTACACGAGGTCGAGCGTTGACCCCGAGCCATCAGCTTTGAGTGCAAGCTTTACCCAGTGCACAGACGGGCTCCTGCCACAGCTCCTTTGCTTCAAATACCGGCACCTGCAGCAGAGGCTGGATCTGGATGCTGTCCCCAAACCGGCTGAAGATCAGCTCAGCCCCTGCCTGAAGGTCAGCCTGCAGCGCCAGGCTGGGGTGATTTGCTCCCGGTTGCTCCTTGTGCAGGTTCCCCCAGGCCCCTCTGGAGCATCCTCCTGAAAACCCAAGTGTCCAGTGCCCTGGCCTCAGTGCAAACCCCGCAGCTTGGACAGGCAGCCCCGGCAGCCTCTGCATGGGGCTCGGTCTTGTCTTGGCACGGGCTCAGTGCCAAGCTGGGAACCCTCTTTGGGAGGGCTGGCAGAGCCCTCTCCTCGCTTTGGACAGGTGGGATGCAGTGATAACCCACAAATTAACAGTGAGAACAAAGTTTCTGTGTGACAGGTTGCCCCGGGGAGGACTTGGGCAGGTGGCACAACGGCTGCAGTGGCATCGCCATCCCTGCAGGCTCCTGCACCACCAGCATGGGCTCTCCCCACTAAACCCAGAGACCCTCTGGGTGTGCTGGGTGGGTGCCCGCAGGGCTGGGGTGTCGCCCTGCTCTGGCTCTGGCACAGCACAGGGACAAGGACGCCCCGAGGGACTCTGGGGGTGCCAGGACAGTGATGCTGTTTGGGCTGCAGTGGCACAAAGCAAATGCAGCCTCCCCATGTCCCGCATAGCCTGCGGCATTGGGATGCTGCAAAAACCTCCTATGGGGACCACCACAGCCCCTGCCCCAAAACAACCCCCAATTAGGAAAAGGAAAGAAATATATGATGATGTCAGCCACTTTTCAAAAGCAGAGACAGGCACAAACCCCTGAACGGGGAAGTGATGCGGTTTTGGGCTCCTCACCCCACGCACCAGATAAATAGCTCTCCTCCAGTGGCAAGGGACAGGCGCCATCCCTGACACCACTCCGTCCCCGACATCCCCACCACCAGAGGCACAGGCACTCCCAGGTAATGCCACTGCTCCCTAGAGAGGTGTTGGGACAGGGACAGTGGGGGCAGAGACTGACCCTGGGGTTCACCGCGCGGGGCTGGGACGAGGAGCCTGCATGATGCTGTGCAGGGCTGGGGTGGGTGGCATGGGCTGCTCATGGGCACCTCACTGTAGCGTGGATGGCTGCGGAGATGGGAGCATCTCTGTGGGATTGGGCCTGGTCTGTCTCCTGCTGGGGCTGGGAGAGCTGCCCAGACACTTCCAGGCCCTGAGTCCAGGCTTGGGATTGGATTTGGAGCCAGGGATGCACCTGACCTGCATCCTTTGGTGCAGGTCCCTGAGTGAGAGATTGGCAAAGCCACCATGGTGGCAGTGAGAGGGTGGTGCAGGACTGTGCAGCCTCCCAGCCAGTGCGGAGGGTGCTCTCCCAGCCTCCGGGACTGGGGAGGGATCAGTGCCAGGGTGGGTGCAGAGCAGGCAGTGCTGGGGAAGGGCTGGGGTACGGGGCTGTCCCCTTCCCTTGCTGTCTCTTGAAGGCAGAGGGATGGGACAGGCAATGGGGAGCGGGCTCCCTGGCCCCAAGGAGGCGTGTGGTGGGTGGGAGCAGAGGAGATGAGGTAATCACGAGGTAATTGCCTTTCTCCCCATGTNAGGGATCAGTGCCAGGGTGGGTGCAGAGCAGGCAGTGCTGGGGTACGGGGCTGTCCCCTTGCCTTGCTGGCTCTTGAAGGCAGAGGGATGGGACAGGCAATGGGGAGCGGGCTCCCTGGCCCCAAGGAGGCGTGTGGTGGGTGGGAGCAGAGGAGATGAGGTAATCACGAGGTAATTGCCTTTCTCCCCATGTTTTCCAGTGCACGACAGCTAAACATTCCTGCCTAGTCAGTGTAAGTTGATAACAGACAACCTGTCCTGCTCTGAGATTTGCAGTGTGCCTGGCCTGGGAGGCCGATGTGTCGTGCACATGCAATTCTTTTTTTTTTTTAATCGAGAAATCTTTACAAATGGTTTAATTTTCTTGAGCCAACAAGCGCCAGGGCCCCATTATGGACTGCCCTGCTCCTTTGGGACAGCACAGGGCGGAGGGGAGCTGGGGTCCTCATTCTGTGACGACGGTCCGTGCTGCCCAGAAACCGAAACCCAGAGAAGTCTGGCAGAAGAAATGAAACTTGGTGTCGGTGTTGGGGAGGGGTGGGGAGCTGATGAGCGGACCCCAGTGTTGAGCCAGCGCTTCCTTCCTCCTTCGCCCCGAGCCCAGCAGCTCCCGCTGATCCCATGACTATTTCTGGCCCCGGCTTGGTCCCTGGTTCCCTCCAGCCCCTGGGCAGCCCTCCAGCCTCACGGTGCTGGGGAGGGCCAGGGCAGTGGGACCCTCTCAGAGAGCACTGGTGGGGCCATTTCATTTGCTCTTGGTGCTTCAATTTGTCCAGGAAAAATCCTGGGCAGAACTAGAGCTCTCATGAGTGCTTCGGAGTCTAAAATATCTCCCTAAACCAAATTAGCAGCCAGCAAATTCAAAGCATATGTTGGAAAAGAAGGTGTTAGCAAAGTAGCAAATCATTGTTTGAAGGAGGAAAAGTTTGGCTCAGGGAGGAAAGAGCTGCCTCGTTCAATAGGGAAATGTTGCTAAGTTGTTTGATAAAGATCTAATTTGAAATGGATCAATTAATCGATTTCCATGATAAAGAATAAAATTTCAGGAAAAAATCTAATTTAGCAAAGAATACATTTTTTTTAAAATTTAAAAATACGTTCATCTATTTGCTTAGGTCTAGAGCTGAAAAAAAGCCATTAAACCTACTAAAAATGGATAAATCCCCAATTAAAACCATTCCACCTGAATGTACAACACCAAAAAGCAGAGGGAGACCCTGGGGCGGGCACCGGCTGTGCCAGGCTGGAGGCTGCGGAGACTCCACGTGGAGTCTAAAAATCCGTGTCCTTCGGTCCCACTTCCAGGACCTTATCCTCATCCCCCTGCAGGCCGCAGTTTGGTTGCTCCCACAGGGCACTGGCACCTTTGTGTCTCCAGTATTTCGGCAGCCGGGACACCGTGTGCCCAGCGGAGCTGTCATATCAGGACAGCTTTAATGAGCCCAGCCGTGTCCCTGTGTCCTCTGTCCTCATGTCTGTACAGCCCTACAGACGCTCAGACCCTCCCGGAGCTTGGCTAGTGGCCGTGAGCAGGTCGCTGGGATTTCTGCCTTCATAGGGATTTCCTGAGAGTGCTTCTTTAGAAGTATGTCTCCTCTTAATTTTGGGTAGCCACTTGCTTTCCTTTGTCCTCATTTTAATTTTCAACCCCAGCTCCCATGACCAGCATTTGCACAACCCCATCCCACACCGACACACACATTTCCCACGTCAGGATTACATGATTCTTCATTTGCTTCCCGCGTTGCCCGGATGCAGCGAGAATGCCAATAAGCTCCCTAAACCTTGTCACCTCACTGCAGAACCTGGACTGACTCCTTAAACTCCCATGGGAGTTCAGCGATGCCAGGGATCCCCCTCACCCCGCATCTCCATCTCCTCTGTGCCAGCAGCTCCGTGCATCCAGAGCGATGCTAATGTTGCTGCAAGCAGGATTTACCCTGCATGGATCAATAATCTCTTGACATGTGACATGTTTCAAGGCCTTTTGCCACCTCTTCTTGTTATCAGGGTCCCCTCTGCAGAACGTTGACCTTGAAGATCGGCCACTTCCCACCCTCGTGGCGTGACCCTGCCCTGCTTTGGCCCCCAGGGACTCCCAGCCGTGCCCAGGGTGCTGCCATGGGCCTGCCCTGGTGGCTTATCCTCCTGGCCAGCCTTGTCCCACAAGGTACGGTGCCACAGAGAGACCCACTGGGATGGTCTGGTCCCCTGCAGGGGCTGTTTGCCCAGGAGAGGTGGGAGCGCTGACGCTCCAGCCCTGCCAGGAGCCACCCATGATACCTGAGGGATGGGCAGGACAGGTTCTGGGGACCCTGAGGCTGGTCCTGGCTGTCCCACAGACCATGGCACAGTACATGCTCTGGGAACATTTTCTGGCACATGCCGCATGGCGCCGTGCCCCCACATGGCAGCTCTGCCCGTGCCCCCTCCTCCGGATGGGCAGGCACGTGGTGCCCATGGGCAGGGATGGGGCTGGGCTTCGGGATGGGGTGGGCATGGGGTGGCAGGGGACAAGAAGCCAGAGAGAGGGGACAAGGAAACAAGTTTATGAAGGGCCAGGAGGGCAAATTTTCCTTTTTTACTAGTTTTTTAGGCCTTTGCTTTTCAAGTCTGGCTATTGCCTTGGGCTGCCCAAAAGCTCCATCCACAGATCTGGCTTTTCCCCATCATATCCCCCTTCTCCACCTCAAAGTTATCCCAGGGCAATTTATCACAACCTCCCCCCGGCACCATTCTCCTCTCCCACCTTTCCCCCCCCCAGCCCCTCGCTGCCCACCACAACCCCCTGCCTGTTCAGGCAGCTCAGGAGATGTGTCCTGGCTCTGGTGGTTCCCAGGAGGGGAGCAGGGGGCTGCAGTGTGAGGAGGACCCCGGCATGGCTCACCCTCTGACCCTCCCTTTCCTGCTGCCTCCCTTCGACACAGCCCTTGGCTCCTGGGGGGTCGCTTACCCCGAGTCCCTGCAGGGCGTCAGGGGTTCCTGCGTGGTGGTTCCCTGCACCCTGAGCTACCCCAGCAAGGTGGCGTCCCGCGACGGCATCGTGGCCATCTGGTACAAGGATTACGACACCCAGAAGGTGCTGGTGTACCACTCGGCGGCCCAGGAGGTGGATGCTCGCTTCAGGGGCCGTGCCCAGCTCCTGGGGGACCCCGCCGCCCGCAACTGCACCTTGCTGCTGCGGAGGGTGACACCGGAGGACAGCGGGTCCTACAGGTTCCGCTTCGAGATCGTCAATGGCGACCGGTGGTCGGCGGCGCGGGATGTGATGCTGCGCGTTTCGGGTGGGTATGGCGGAGAGACGCCCCTCTGCCCCCTCCCAGCCCCCTGCCTGCTCACCCCACGCTGACGTCCCACCCTTGGCTCTCCATCCCCAGACACCCTCGAGCGCCCGAGCACTGCCGCCAGCGAGGAGCAAATCGAGGGGCAAATGTCCACCTTGGAGTGCTCCACACCCTATGCCTGCCCGCCGGGCGACGTCGCCCTGCGCTGGGAGGGATACAACCCCCAGGTCTCCACGCTGTCCGGCCGGGTCCAGCTGGACACAAGTGGGGTCGGCCACCACCTGACCCTCACCACCTCCTTCTCCTGGAAGGACCACTCCAAAAAGCTGCTCTGCGAAGTTTCTTACGGCTCCAGGAAGGCGGCTGGGGAGGTCATCCTGCGGGTGAGACGTATGTGGGACGGCTCTGCACAGGGGGTGGCTCGGCAGGGTGGGGGGGCGGGGGCACTTCTGCCACAGCCACGCCACCTGAGTCCCCCTCCCTGCCACCCATCATGCCTCCCCCTCTGCCTCCCCGCTCCTGTCCTTTGCAAAAAGACAGAGCAGAGTTTCCTCCTGCTTCTCCCTCCCTCTCCTCTTCCCCCGCGGCTCTCCGTGACCAGGGCCAGTGTTGGTCCCATAAGTGCTGCTGAGGTGCCAGCCCCAGCTCTGTGGCACATCCTGGCACCCACCGCTGCGACCACCCCTCTCTGCTGCTGGTGTGGCAGCTTTGTCCCCTTTCCCGGCTCTCCTCTGAGAAAAGACACCGTCCCTGTGCCAGGGCCAGCTCCTGTGCTTGGGCGAGACTTTTGCTGCTTCCTCCACACCAAACCCTCACGAATTAACAGCAGGATGGGTTGTAGCAGCGTCCCGTGGGTCCTGCCCAGCCTCACCGCGGTCTGTCTGTCCTCCCCACAGACGCCCCGAAGGACACTCAGGTGTCGGTCAACCCCTCCACGCAGAACATCCGCGTGGGTGACACGGTGTCCCTCACCTGTGAGGTGAGCAGCAGCTACCCCCCCATCTCGGCGTACCACTGGTACAAGGACGGGGCGGTCATGGGCAGCGAGCAGATCCTGACTCTCCGGGACGTTCGCCGGGAGGACTACGGGCAGTACCACTGCAAAGCCGAGAACGCCATCGGGGCTGGCGTGGCACCTGCCGTGACGCTTTACGTCTTCTGTAAGTGCCAGCGGAGTTGACCAAGGCTGGGGTGTCGCTGGAGGATGAGCGGAGCCGGGGAAGCAGGATGGAGTTTATCCAGTGGGTCTGGACGGGGTGGGCAGGGGCTGGCACTCAGGTGGCAGGTAGCGGCTGGAGGTCCGGGAGCTGGGGCATCCATGGTGGAGGACTGTGATGCTTCCATCATGACACGCCTGCATCCTTCGTCCTTCACGGCGCAGGGCTGTGGTGAGCCCCAAAGACAGGGTGGGGAGGGATTTCCAGCCAAGCTGGGGGAGTGGAACCAGCAGTAGCAACAAGCCCCAGACAGCCACATCCCCCAAGAGCCTGGCCATGTTGAAGCCCCACAGGGGGTATCTTGGGTCCAGTCTACTTCCCCCAGAGCCCCCCGTGCAGCCCGTGGGGGGCGAAGGACATTGCTGCAGCCGGCACGAGTTTTCTCCCTGGGGCTTTGCATTACAGCCAGAGCTTGAACCCTGGCTGGCAAGGAGGTGGTGGCTGGGAATAAACCCAAACACCTCCCGCCTCCACCGTCATCCCCGGTGGGCAGAGGGGGTCCTGCCTGTCCCCAGACTCTGTCCTGTGCCGCAGGGGTAGGGGGTCAGTGAAGGAGGTCAGCTCTCCCGCCCCCAAGGCCATCCTGAACATTCCCCCGTCTCCATCAGCTGCAGAGATCTCGGTGAGCCCCGCGGCCGAGGTGCAGGAGGGGACGGCCACCACCTTGTCCTGCGACGTCCCTGGCAGGGAGGGCCAGGACCTCAACTACACCTGGTACAAGAACAGCGCCTGGCTCAAGGAGGGCACGGCGCACACCCTGCTTTTCCACCGTGTAGCCGCCAGCGACGCCGGCTACTACTCCTGCAAGGTGATGAACGACCGGGGCAGCGACACCTCCCAGGCCATCACCCTGAGTGTGACATGTGAGTGCCCACGGCTCCTGCCAGGGGAGGGGGAGGGGTCCCCACCAGACGAGGGTCCCTTTGTGCCAGGGGTTGCGCAAACCTCTCTGAGTCAAAACAAAGTCTCTTCCCAAACGCCTTGGGTCCAGTTAAAAGGGGAGTTTCAGCCCTCCTGGGTAGAAACTGCTGTAAATGCAACAATTTCTGGTCATGATCCGTGTTTGAAGGCACCATTAAGTGGTAGTTACTGCTGCAGGGACCCTGTCTGTTCAGTGCAGCATCTCCCACTCCTCCACTAATCCCTTACACACCATAAAGTGCTGGGAGGTTACTAACTGAGGAGCCAGCTATGATAATAACAGCTCAGGAGCTTTTGCAAGTCAGGGGAAAAATAAAACAGCCCTGGGTTTGGCTTTGACATTTCTGTGGGTAAATATAACCCGCTTACGTAAAGGGGAAAGCCGCTCGGAGGAGGGCCTGGGGGTGGACATGTCCCACGTGCCCCACATTCCCCACATTCAGGTGGTGGCCGCATCGCTGGGACCTCTTGAGCTGCAGCACCCTCTCCTCTCCTGCAGACCCCCCCCGGAACCCCATCATCACCCTTTTCCAGGAGACGCAGGGGGGCAGGCTGGCCATCATCCGCTGCGCCGTGGACAGCCACCCCCTGGCCACCATGGCGCTTTACCGCGATGGCACCTTGGTGGCGGCCAGCGGGTTGCAGGTGGTCCCCCACCAGCGACTGGGTGTCACCACCTCCCGCAACGCCCTGCGGCTGGAGATCCGCGATGTGGGGCCACAGGACGGTGGGTTGTACCGCTGCGTGGCCACCAACGCCTACGGCAATGCCAGCGCCACCAAGCCCTTCGTCGCCCGCGGTGAGTCCTGGTGCGAGGGGGCTGGCCATGGGTCTCGGGTACCGATGAACCCCCTCCAGGCTGTTTCTGCAGGGCTGGGGGGGGGATGGGCGTACAGCCCTGAGAGCCAGCAGGACTCATGTGGCATCTGGGGACATCGGTGTCTTGGGGACCACATGGTGGCGGTGCCCTCCCAGCAGCCCTTCCTCACCTCGGGGGGGTCAAAGCTGCTTCAGAGATGGAGGCTCTTCTGAACATTGCTTTTTAAAATGCCACAAAATCTGTAGTAAATTCTGTCCAAACTCTTTCTTCCCTGTCCCCGCGAGCCCCCAGTGGTGCACGGCATCAGGGCACACAGTGGGGATCAGCTCCTCCTGCTCCTTCCCCTAACCCTCCGCACCCCCCCTTGATGGTCTGGGGTGACAGAGGCAGCAGCCATGGAAAAGGAGGAGAAAAAAGCTCCCCAAAACCATGGCCAGGAGAAGCCTCCCTTAGGATGTCAAAAAAACCCAAAATGGACCGCAGGGTCCTGTTCCAGAGAAAATAATCCCGAGTCTGGGTGCCACAGTGGTTAGCTGGGGTCCATTTCAAGTTGGCCGAGATGCCTCCAGCCCAGACTGTCACCCACCGGCAGGCAGAGGGGACCGAGCCTGTCCTGGGAGCAGTTCTCTGGGCTCAACGCAGTTGCTCGGAGAGGGCAGGTGAAGGCTCAGGAAAGGTCTTGCTTGTCTCTGCTGCTGGCAGAGAGCTGGGGCGAATGGCTCGAGTGGACACATCCAGTGTCTCCAGGGAAAATCATCCACCAAAGACACAGCCAGCGATGCCATGGGCTCCTGCGAGGGAGGGGGCTGCTCAGGTCCTGCCTTAGAGGGAACTTTGGCCGGACGGAGCCAGGGGAAGGGTGAAGGTTTGCGGCAGAGGTTTCCCTTCCCTCCTTGACAGGGCTCCCATCCCTCCTCCAGCTGCAGAGATCCTGATCCAGCCCTCGGCAGAGGTGCGGGAAGGGGCAGCCGTCACCCTGACCTGCCTGGGGGCTCGAGGGGCGGCGGCGGAGGGGACCCTCTACACCTGGTACAGGAACAGCAGGCGGCTGCGGGAGAGCTCGGCCCCAACACTGCGCTTCCCCTCCATCCGCGGCGAGGACGCGGGTGCTTTCCAGTGCAGGGTCCGGAGCAGCAACGGCAGCGACACGTCGGCGGTCGTCCCGCTCCGTGTGTTCTGTAAGTGCTGCTGGGGGGTCACCTTCTCCCCACCCTGTAACGGCCAGGCTTGCCAAGAGGGTCCCCAGTCTGGGGTGGGTGGCCCTTCTGGGAAGCCCCTCTGCTGCTCCCACCCCGAGATTTCCCCCATTACCCCCGAACACGGCCAAGGAGCTCTTGGGCAGAAGTGTGGAGAGAGAGGAAAATTCCCTTTTGCAGGTAAGTCTGTGAATTAGGGGAGGAGAAATGCGGAGAATCCCAAAATGCCCAAGGATCAGAAAGTTTTAAAATGTCCTGTGAAATTAAATTCAGTTTCTCAGAACAATAAATGATCCTCGTGGGGAAAAAAAAATGATCTGTTAGGATTTTGCCTTCCAAATATTTTCTGTGCTGTAAAATAAAAATCTTCTGTGATACCAAACCAGGAAAAATACCATTAGGAATTTGCAGTCAAAATGCTATTTTTCCATAGTTGTGGTAGGGAACGTGCATCACAACCGGACCTCAGGTGCATGAACCACTGGGGTTTCTGCGGGTCTCTGCCAGGGTTTGGGATAGGGCTGGGCACCTGCAGTCGGAACCTAAGCTCCATCCAGGTGACAACAGAGGTGCCATCAGAGGTGGCTGGGGCAAACAGAGAGCCAGCAGATGTGGGACGCTAGGGTCTGGCAGCTGGAGGGTTGTGGGATGGCTCTGGAAAGCAGCAATCCTTCAGGTTCTTGGGGTTCTCCCAACCTCAGGAATCCATAGTATTCTCACAAGAGGTGTTTTTAAACCTGCAGACCCACCGAGGCAACCAGTGATGAGCTCCTTCCTGGAGACCCAGAGCGGGCACCTGGGCATCATCCAGTGCACCGTTGAGAGTGACCCAGAGGCCAACCTGACCCTAAGGAGAGGAGAAGAAGTGATAGCCTGCACGCAGGGCTGCCCCCCAGCCCCCAGCCCCAGGGTCCGCGCCACCTTGTCCTACAACAGCCTGAAGGTGGAGATCCGGGATGTGGTGCTGGAGGATGAGGGGACCTACGTGTGCTGGGCTGGGAACCCGCAGGGCAACGCCAGCGCGGCCATGGACTTCAGGGCTGAGAGTGAGCATGGTGGAGGGTTGGTGGGCAGGATAGAGCCAGATGCCACACATTTCTGCAGCATCTGTGAAAATCCTGGGAGAGGGGAGGCTGGGAAGGGAATGCCAGGGAAGGAGACAGGCTCAGGAGATCAAGGGCAATGGTGGCAGAAGGACAGAACAAGAAGAAGTGGGCCACATGCCCATGAAAACCAGGATATCAAACAGCATCTGTCTCAAAAGAGCTGCCACGCAGAAGTCGCCTGGTGCTAGGGAGAAGCATGAGCGGGGTTAAAGTGGGGGCTGCTAGAGGAAGAGGAATGCTGGACCCTCCAGCCCCTCCTGGTGGGTTTGGAGGGTTCCCCCATGGCCAGAGCGAGGCCTCCATCTCCCGCTGGGGATTCACTGCTGACCCCTGCCCATGCAAGACCAGGGATGCTGAGCAAAATGCTGCTGAGGGGGTTCCCACGGGCCCCCTCCTGCTGGCACACCATCCCTCTCCTGGTGGAGCCCTGGGTGGCCGGTACCCCATTGCTGGGCTCCTGTGGGTGCTGCTCCAGGATGATGGAGATGCTTCGGAGATGTCCCTATTGTGGTGTTGCAGGATTAGCCAGCATTTGCCTTCTCCCGGAATAGCCACAAAGTCACTTGCCAGCTAGCCTGCCCTGGGAGGGGTTGTTCATCCTAACGCTGCCGAGGTGGTGCTGGCCATCCTGGCTGAGCTCATGGTGGACCATGTTTGTCCCCTGCCTCTGCCGCTGCCCGCAGCTGCCAGCATCGCAGTGTCTCCATCCTCCCACGTGCTGGAAGGCCACGCCGCCAACCTGACCTGCCAGCTGAGCAGTGACTCCCTGGCTCTGCCCAACTTCACCTGGTACCGGAATGGCCAGTGGCTCGCCGAGGGCTCAGCCGCCTCCCTGGTGTTTCGGCAAGTGGCCAGCGCAGACGCGGGTCTCTACCACTGCAGAGCCACCACCGACGGCAGCAGCCGGAGCTCCCCCGCCGTCTCCCTGGATGTGCTGCGTACGTACGGGCTGCTGGGGGACGCTGGGTTTGTTATTGTGTCAGGGTTTGTGGCTTATGCCCGTGCAAGCGTGCCCAGCCCTGCTCGCACTGCAGCTGTGCCCGGCGTCTGGGCAGAGCTGATGTGGGTGGATGCATGTGGGGGATCTGTGAGTACGTTATATATGTCCTGGGGCTTCCTCCTGTGGGCGTCCGTCCTTCCCCGCCACCGCCTGCAGCCGCTTTACTTTCTATAGAGCAAGCACGTCCCTAACCCTGCACGGGCACGCGTGCGTGCGGCCCTGCAGGGCTAAACCTGGCTGCCTTTGAGGGACGCTGCCTGGCATAGCGCACCCCGGAAAGCCCACGGGGATGGCTGCTGCGGGTGGGGACACTGTGGTCACCCTGGGGATGGTGTGGTTCCCCTGGGTCTGGCAGAGACCTTCCCTTCCCCTTCCCAGTCCCCCCCCAACCCGGTCCAGCAGAGATCTCCCTTTCCCTTTCCCTTTCCCTTTCCCTTTCCCTTTCCCTTTCCCTTTCCCTTTCCCTTTCCCTTTCCCTTTC
>VXBO01012826.1:62179-74858 GCA_013400135.1 Rhinoptilus africanus
CCGGGCCCCCCCCGCCGCCCTGCGGGTGCTCTGTGAGTGAGTGCGGGGCGGCTGCATTTTGGGGGGGGGGAGGACAGGACGCCGGGTGCTGCCGGCAAAGCGGCCCCAGGGCAGCCCGGGTGGGGTGTCGCTGTCGCCACGCCGCGCTGGGCAGGACGGTCTCTGTCGCCACCTGGCGATAGCCCGCCGCAGCCCGCGGTCNGGGAGCATGGGTTTCAGGAGACTTTCAGGGGGTGTGGGGCTGGGGTTGTCCTGTGCAAACCCAAGCCCCGCACACCCCCTGACTCTTCAGCCTCCCTCCTCCTCCTCAGGGGTCACAGTGGTGGTTGAGCCCGCACCAGAAGTCCCCGAAGGCACCACAGCCAACATGACCTGCTCAGCCATCCCCTGGGTGGGGGAAGCGGCCAACTACACCTGGTACAAGAACAACCGGTGGCTGCAGGAGGGTCCAGCCAGCTCCCTCCTCCTCACCCACGTCTCCAGCACCGACACCGGCTCCTACCACTGCCGGGCGAGCGGGACGAGGGGCAGCACCGCCTCGGCCACCCTCAGCTTCAGCGTGCTCTGTGAGTGTCCCCCAGCCCCGTGGGGACAGGATGGGGCACAGAGCCCCCAACATGCTGTGTGCATCCAGCCCAGCATCACACCCATCCTGTCCTCGTGGTTCTGCTGCAGTGAGGGGGCCTTCCTCCTCTTCTCCCTCCTCTCCCTGCCCTGCTCCTCTCCCACCCAAGGAAGAGGACGTTGGGGTTTTTTCTGGCAGTGGCTGCAGATACCTCTTGAAAGTAGATTTGGAGCCAACATGCTCCAAGCTGGGGGGAGGGGGATGTCTCCATCTGATGTGAGGGGGAAGGGAAGGATTGGAGAAGGTGGGAAACTACCAGCCCCAGGCTGGGTGGGCTGGAGCTGACCCAGGCTGGAGGAGGGATGCATTAAGCAGCCCTTGGCGAGCATTTGGGCCAGCGTGGGAGGGGATCCCACGCCATGGCCCACTGCCAGCCCCATCTCCCCCACACAGATGCCCCCCGGGACGTGTCCATCAGCACATTCCTGGAGAACCGCAGCGGGCGGGTGGGCATCGTGCTGTGCACGGCCGACAGCCACCCGGCTTCCACCATCGCCCTGTACCACCACGGCCGGCTCCTGGCCTCCAGCCTGGCCCCAGCCACCACACCGGGGGTCCGCGTCTCCCCCTCCCACAACACCCTCCGTGTGGAGCTGAGGGCCGTGGGGCCGGAGGATTCGGGGGAGTACACCTGCGTGGCCGGCAACCCCCTGGGCAACGCCACGGCCAGTGCCTACTTCAATGTGCACAGTGAGTGGGGCTGTCCCCATGTCCCCATCCCCCCCTGCCCTGGGGTGCTGTGCTGGGGGCAGAGGGGCTCTGCGGGGAAGGGGGAATTGTGCCAGAAAGGTGATTTCGGAACAGTGGGGATGACTGGCAAAAGTGGGTTGAATCAACTATGAGCCTTAATGTGGATGGGAAAAAAGAGAGGGTTTTACGGCAAGAATGGGGTATTTCCTTTCAAGGAGATTTTCTCCCGAAGCATCCCAGGTCAGGTTTTATGAAAGGGCTAAAAAAGCCCACAGAAATGGAAAATTGGGTTGAGTGCTGCAGAACGATCCAAAAAGTGAGGAGGAATTGGCTTGGGTTCAGCAAACGGCAAAAAATGATGCTGCTGCTTGTTGCTGTGCTGGGTGACACCCCCTGCCCTGCCCGTCCCTGGTGCTGGCAGGGCACAGGACACCATCCAGCCTGAGGTGACACACAGAAATGTGTCAGCCTGCCCCACCTTTAGCTGGGATCTGCCCTGTCTCCCCTCTTCCCGCAGCTCTCACCCACCTCCTGGCCTTCACCGTCCTGGCCGGGCTGCTCATGGCCACGATCAGTGTGGCCGCCCTGGCCCTCCTGGCTGTGAAGCTGTGGCCCAGGTAATGTCCTCAGCTGGGATGGGGAGGGGAGGGACAAGGACCCCAGGCTGAGCCGGCATGGGTGGCAGCTCCCTATCCTCCCATACAGGATGAGGAAATTTTGGGACTGGTCCAGTGCTGAGGACACCTTCGAGCTGAGGAGCAAACAGGAGCAGGCGCAGGTAGGGAGCTTTGAGGACCCCCCCACCCTGAGCTCCTGGGGGATCCCCGTGGAGGGTCCGTGGGGTGTGCTGTGCTGCAGAGCATCTCAGTGCTGCCCCGGCGTGGGGCTGGGGGATGCGGGGCTGGGCTCACGCGCTGGCCAGGATCTTGCCCGGGCAGGCTGCTACCTGCTGCCACCGCAGCCTTGGCTTGTCATTGCTGGAGCCGGGGAAAGGGCAAGAGGGGCAGAGCCTCATGAAGTCCAGAATTACCCCTGCAGGTTCGTCTCAGAGGGGCTTCTCAGCACACATGTGTGCTCACCCCTCTGGGAGGTGCTCTGGGTGCGCCCCTGGCCCTGCGGGCTCTGCCATAGGCAAGGTTTCCTCAACTAGCCCCAACCTTTTCCAGGTGGATGGAGCTTCTTAAGCCGATGGCTTTTTGGCCCAGGAGCAACTGTAGCAGCTGGTGCTGGAAGCGCACAGCTCCATCCTGGCTGGATCCAGGCGTCCCACTCCATCACTCCCCATCCCCAGGGAGGCAGTGCCATGGCTGAGCTGGCAGCCACCACCCTGGGGACAACTCAGCCCTGTCTCCATCCCCTCCCGGCCCGCTCTGCCCCTCTTCTGCCCTGCCATGTCCCTCATCTCTCCCCACTGTGGATGTTGTTCTCATGCCGGGCATGGTGTGGGCTCGCCACCCTGTGTGGTGTGCCGCATGTGCCAGGCGCCAGCAAGCTGTGACGGCTCAGAGCTGCTCCCCAGCAGCAAAATCCCAGGAAAAAAAAACCAATCGCCCAGTGGTGGTGCCAGCCATTGGCACCATCCTCCTGTCCCCCACCAAAGCTACCACCTCAGGGTGCTGCCCGCTGTGCCGGGCATCCCTGTGTGCTATTCCTCTGTCTGGAAATAAAAGTCGGAGCAACACGCAGCCAGTGACTGTTGGGATGAGCTGGTAAGGGTTTTATTGCTCTGCGTTGGGAAGTATGGAGAGTCGGGAGGAAGCAGGGCTGGGCAGGGCTTGTTTGCCTGGAGACTCTCCCATGTTGGCATGTGATTCCTTCCCTGCTCTCTCCTCTGCATTTTCCCCCAAAGCCGGTCTGTGACAGCAGTGGAGCAATGGCTTGGCCTGAGGACAGGGCTGTGGGGCAGGTGGGAGACTGGGGATGTGATGCTCAGAGGCAGCCCATGGTCACAGCACCCCATGTTCCTGGCACCATCTGTCTCGTCAGCCTGTTGGACAGAGAGCAGGGATGTCCCCAGGACAACCGTGTCCCCTTGGCGCCTGGGAAGAGGTGGAGGATGAGGAGAACCCCTGTCTTGGGCCGGGGCCATGAGAGGGCTTCGTTTGCACAAGTTGCAGCCCCCAGCAAGGAAGACGGCTGCTGGGCCATGTCCCCTCCCGGCCCGCTGCCGTTAGATGTCACTCTGCGGCCACCTCGCCGCTGGACACTGCCAGACAGGGTCTCGGCCAGGGATGTGCAGCAGTCCAGCGCTTCGGAGGATGGAGCTGGAGTTTCCAGAGCTTGGCTTTGGGGGCTCGGGGGTGATGCTCCTCTCACGTGGGAGCTTAATCCCCCTTTATCCGCCTGTTCTGCTGCTCCTGTTCATCCACTGAAGCAGTGTGCTGCCGTTCCCATGGGCTGTGGGAGAGACAGCCAGCACCCGCCATCCCGCCTCTCCAGCTCCCCGCAATCCAACTCACTGAGCCACCAGCCATGTTTCTAGCTGATCTCAGCTCTTAGGATAGCACAGACCCTCATCCTCCTCAGGTGCTCCCAGTGCCGTGGCTCCCAGTGCCACGTCTCATCAGCGGTGCAGCCTCTTCCCCTGAGTGACTGGGGCCAGCGAGGCAGGACGGCCCCAGGGGTGCAGGGCTGGTGGGACAGCAGAACTCCAGTTTCACCAGCAGATGTGCCATATTCCCCTGTGCCTGTGCCCAGAGTGAGACCAGGGCTCCACGCAGCTGTCAGGAGGTCTGTGCGTGGAGAGGCTGTCCCTGTCCCCATCCCTGTCCCCATCCCTGTTCCTCCCGCAGTCCCCAGGGCAGGCGGCAGGACCAGGGCTGGTGGCAGGACCAGGGCTGGTAGCAGCCAGACATGGCACAGTGGGGAGGGTGTCAGGGAGCCTACTCCAGCAGCCCACCCCAGTGGGTGCTCGCTGGGGCCTTTCAGGGAGGAAAGACAAGGCTGGGACGCGAGGCTGGGCGCCCCATGTGAGCCCAGGGCAGCGATGCCTCCCCCTGCCCATCACAGGGTCTGGCTCCATGGCTCCCTGTCCCAGCAGGGGCTCCCAGCCCCCCAAAAATGCCTACAAGGCAGGGCAAGGCAGTGGAAAGGCTGGGAGAGGGGGGAGGATGAGCAATGGGGGACAGCTGGGGACCTCTCTGCCAGCCACAGCTAGTAGAAGGTGGGGTTAGGGAGGGGATGGAGGCAAACCCTTCCCTGAGGAGCACAGTGACAGGACCAGGGGGCAAGGACACAAGCTGCAGAAATCAAAGACAAGGAAAAGCAACCCTTCACTGCTAGCATTGTTGACATGGGAGCTGGGATATGGAAGGGCTGTACTACTTCCTTCCCTGGGGTATCTGAAACCTGTCAGGACAAGGACCTGAACGAGCTGATCTGGGCGGTTGGCCCTCAGAGCAGAGGGTGGCAGCCAATATCTCAGGAGAACCCCAGCCCATGTTATGACATGGGACAATGACGGGACTCAGGGTGCAATGCTGCAGAGCTCACCTGCACTGGGAAAGGCCCAAATTCCCAAATCCAGGCAGCCAAAACCTCCCCAGAGCAGGGCCCGTGGTGAGGGGCAATGCCAGCAGTTTGGGGAGAAGAACTGAGGGGGCAGCTCTGACCTGGCACTGGGCAGGAATAACCCCAAAAGAGCTGCTCCTGTTCACAGCACTGGGAGCTGAGGGACTGGCGCTGGCTGGGGACTCAGTCGTGGCTGTGGGGGACAATGCTGGGGACCCAGTCGGTGACCAGGTCCCATGGCTTTGGAGCAGCCATTTGGAAGCATTTGGCACAAGCTTTCCAAAAGCAATTCCTGCCAGCAGGTACCTGCTCCATCACAGGCATGTAATACCAATTTAAACCAGCCAGGGGCTCATACAGCCTATTTTCTGCACTGGCATACCAGTTTGGGGGGGGGAAATTTGCCCCATACAGTGACCTCCAGGTGCACTCTCCTGAGCACTCCACAAGGTCCTGGGCTCTTGGAGGGAGGGGCTGGCTTTGCTCCCCTTTTGCTGGCCTCAGATTGTGTCTGTGTGTGTGTGCTCTGGGGACAGTCATGCAATGGGACGGAGTGGGATGTGATGGGGTGGGATGGGATGGGAGCAGTGCTGAGCTCATGGGTGGCAGGCAGGGTGGCAGGCAGGGTGGGGGCAGGCATCCCCCTCCCCAGCCCATTGCAGCAGCTGCTGCCTCCTCGCTGAGATCCCTCCGAGCATCTGGTGGCAGGGAGGTTAAACCTCAGTCATCTGCTAAACTGCAAGCCCAGACAGATGAGTTCGGATGGAGTCGGGGTGACCTGGGCAGGTCCATCCCTCCGGCTGGAAATCACCTTTTCAAGGTACCTCCATGGCAGAGCCCTCCAACTCCACCACCGACGAACCCGTGTCCTCCTCCACCACCTGCGCCCACGCTGCTCGCCGCCTCCTGACCGAGCCCCCAGGCTTTGCAAAGGGTCCCTGTGCACATCCATTCCCTCCCTCCCACATCTTCCCAGCCTGAAGTTAATTAATTCCTGCCCAAACACCACCACCCCCCCCCGCCTCACCCAGGGTGGCTGAGCTGCTCCAGCTGTCCCCTCCTGCCCACCGTGCCCAGACGCTTGCGCTGGGGGGGGCCAGGGGGCAGATGTTGCCGGCTGGCGAGCCCACGTCAGGCCCTGTGAGCTGCTGCTGGACGGCCATGCCAGATGCTGGCTCTTCCCTGCAGCGCAACTGGTGCAGCCTGGTCCTGGGGGCGCGGAGAGGAGGATACTGGGAGGGTCCCACCAGTGGCAGTACCTACATCCAACCGGGAGCAAGGGTAGGACAGAGACAGGCTGTGGGCAAGACTGGGCAGGCACGGGGCAGCACTGAGGGAGAGCCGAGGGATTGCTCCCGTAATGCAAATCTCTGCAAACCACCTGCCCTGACCTGCATGGAGGGGCTTGGAGATGGGGAGGGAGGGGGAGCTTGGGAGAGGACCGGGGTGTGCACCCGCCTTAATCCAGCCCCACGGCTGCAGAAACGCCCCTGTGCCGCGGGCAGGGATCCAGCGATTACCTCCGGGCCCTCTGAGCTCCTTCTCCTCCTTTCCTTCTGGAGCAACACACGTTAAGCCAAATCCTCCCGTCACATGGTTTAAAGGCAGAGCAAGGGAATAAGGGCAGGTCAGAAGGTGAACTGGAGGCCACGGATTTGCCATCGGGCAGGGGACCTTGCAGAAATGTGCTAGGCATTTCTCCTTGGATAAATTAGCGCGCGCTTTGATTTGCGGTTTGCAGTAATCCTGGGGACGGCTGAAATGCACCCGGCGGTGAGGGTGATCTCAGGGCATGCAGAGGGCTGGGCTCGTTGCCCTCGCGTTGTGCTGGCAGAGCTGTCCGCAGGCGTGAGCTCGGCCGGCCTCAGCGCGGCAGCGATGCTGATGGCTTTTGTGATGGTTGGATACTGCTGGCCTGTCAGGCTCAGAGGCGGGGAAGGGGCCCACCCGCTCCGTGTGAGCGCTGGCGTTATATCCCCGTGGAGATGTGGCCCTCATCCCTGTCCTGGACCCCGGTCCCTGGCAGCTGTGTGGCAGGATCGGCTCTGAACAACGCCAGCCCTGTGGGTCGGTCCCAGTGGCGTGAGATAAGGGGGTGCCACCGCTCTGCCGGGACAAGAGGTGTGGGGCAACACCCTGCCACCCAGCTCGTGATGCCTCTGTCCTTCCCAGGATTTACCCCTAAACCCAAACCAACAAACGCCCCCCCACTCTGAGCAGACACCCTTCCCAGCCCTTCCTGAGGGTGTCCCTGGCCAGGGCCATCTCTCCTCCATCCCAGTTCTAGCGCTTCTCACGTCCTCCCTCCCCGAGGTTTAGCGCTCCCTGTAACATCTGCTAAGTCCATCCCGCTTCTTCCTCGCCATCGTCATCGATTATCTGAAGGTCACCGCGACCTGTGGGCTGGGTGGCGGCAAGGCTTGGTGGCTGCGGTGGGAAACCACGCGGGGCCACCCCTGCCTGACATCTGCAATGGATGCAGGCGGGGGTGGCTGGGTGGCCGGATACCCCCCTCCTCCCCCTGTCCCTCTGTCACACACGCTGCCCTGTTCCTGGCACGAGGCTGCACCTCACGGCTGCGGTCATACAGGGGGGACTGGGCTGGGACTGGTGGGGTGGAGGGGCTAGGGCTCACCGGCCCCAGCCTCACTGAGCCCCACGGACCCTCTGCGAGTCCTCTTAACCCACACCAAACACCCACATGCCGTGGGAACATGGAGGAAGGGCGAGCCTCTGCCCTGCCGTGGTTGTGAGGGTCATCCAGGTCCTGTCCAGCCCCCCAGGGACCCCCTCCCTTCTTCTCTGCCAGGGGTCTCATCACCCCATTAAACCCGTGGGAGACTGGGAGTCTCTGTCCCACAGAGGCTGCTGGAGCACCCCCAGTCCCAACGCTGAGCCCCAGCACTGCCTGCACGCCATCAGGACCCCACAGCTCCTCCTGACAACAGTGGAGGTTTATCGGGGTCCCTTGGGGTCCCCCCTTGTCTGCCGGGATTGTCAGTTTAGCTGGGGCCACTGCGGGAGCCTGGGCCCCCAGGAGCACCCTGGGGCTCCATGGACAAGGTATGACAAGGCCCCCAGCTATGTTAATTTGATGCTCATTAACTGGAATTGCCTGTGTGCAGCAATGATGGGTGCCTGGGGGATGAAAAGTGGTTTGGAGCAAGTTCACCCTTCCCAGGAAGTAGACAACCCAGGGGGGAAAACAGTGGCTGCGGGTCCCCAAGGCAGGTGTCCTGAGGGACCCACAGTGAGCATCCTGGGGGGCCTGGGTGTCTGGGGGGAGAAGGTTTCCCACATAGCAGGAGCTGCGGAAAATGGAAAGGTCAAGATTATAAAAACGTGGCAGCAGCTCCCCAGGGGTGTGATCACACCCTCCTCCACACACCTGGTGGCACATGGTGTGCCAACAGCCCCGACACCTTGTCACCTGCGTGTCCCTGCAACCCCGCTCACCCTCGCTTTGTGCCTGCCTGGGCCGGGCAGGCGAGACCCCGGGGCTGGGAGCAGCCGAAGGGCAGGGAGCGATGCGCAGGGTTGCGCATGCACCAGAAACTACCGTCTGCAAGTGCTGAGCAGCATCTCATGGTGCAGAGTAACCTGTGACCGCACTTCGGAGGAGCTAAGCCCCCGAGGTCTGTTCGTCCTCCTTCTCCTTGCCTCTCCATTTGGGTGCCATCCCAGTGCCTGGCTGTCTCTTCGCAGCTTGTGACACCACCTCCCTTGTTGGTCTGGGCTCTGCCGTGGGTGTTTCCAGGGAAGACACCAGTCTGTGGACACCTGTGTGCCTCCAGCCTTCATGGTGAGGGTGGCATTGGCTGTGCCATGGTCCCCAACGGCGGGACACAGCCTGGGGCAGAGATCCCGGGAACCGGAATCCCTGCAGTGGGGACCCCAGCAGCCAGGATCGCAGAGAGGGAGTGGGAGCAGGCATCCAAGAAACCAGGATGCTGGGGGATAGGATGCCAGGAGCCGGGTTCCAGGAGCGGGGAAGGTTCTGCAGTCCCCGGACCTCACCACTCCCCGTGCCGAGGTGGCCCCGCCGCCGTGGAATCGTTTTGGGTGGGGAGCGCCGGGAAACGAGGCTCTGCCCGCAGGGCCGGGGCTCTGGACAGGGACCCCCGGTGCTGGCGGGTTCGGTCAATAGCGGGGTGTCGGAGCTGCCATGTCGGGGGGGTCGGCGGTGCCGGTCCGCCCAGATTTCGTTTTATTGCTTTTTATCCGGGCGGGCGCGGCGGGGCCGGGCGGACCGGGACAAAGGGAGAGCACCCACCCGCGGGGGAGCGTTGCGGGGCGTGGGGGCTGCCATGACCCGGAGAGGGGTGTTCCCCACCCGGGGAGAGGTGTCCCCTGCCCGGGGAAGGGCGTCCCCAGCCCAGCCGTTCCCGAGGCCACCTCGGGCTCCCCGGGACAGCCGGCTCCGCTAACGAAATCAGCGCTGCCGGGAACTCGGGGCGGGGGGGCACATCAGGATTGGGCACCCCCGGGAGGGTCCCGGGATGAGCGGGTGTCCCCGGGACCCCCAAAGCTCCCCCCGCCACCCTCTGCCTTCGTCGGTGTCCCCGGAGGAGCCGCCGGAGCCCGGGACGGGCGGAGCCGCCGAGGCCGCCCTGGTCCCCGCCTGTCCCGGCGAGCAGCCCCGGTGCCCCGACCGAGTCGGAGGAGGTGGCCCCGCGGGTGGCACTGGGGCGGGGACCCACGCCTGTCCGTGGCAAAATTCACCCTCAGCTGCAGGTGTGCCCTGACAGGGCACCCCGCACACGCACACCATTGTCTGCCGGCGATTACACCCTGTCCGTGCACACCCACCCGTGTCTGTGCACGGCTACACCGTGTCCGTGCACACCCACCCGTGTCTGTTCGCGGTTATGTTGGAGCCCTGCCCACGGCTGTGCACGGCTGCGCCGTCCCCGTGGGCACACGCACCAGCACCGAATAAATAAATCCGTGCAGGGGCTACGGTGGATCCCTGCACACCCACACCGTGACATGTGCACGGCTACAGCGAGCCCGCCCACGCTCACCCGTGTCTCTGCACCGTCACGGCGTGTCCACGCACGCTCACCCGTGTGTCTGCACAGTTGCAGTGCGTCCACGCACACTCACCCGGATCTCTGCTCGGCTACAGCGAGCCCGTCCACGCTCACTCGTGTCTCTGTACCGTTGCGGCGTGCCCACGCATGCTCACCTGTGTCTCCGCACCGTCACGGTGTGTCCACGCACACTCACCCGTGTCTGTGCACGGCTATATCGGGTAATTGGATACGCTGTATCGGGTGGAGCTATCCTAATTGTTTTAAAAACAAACAAACAAACAAACAAACAACCTCCCAAACGAACCACCCCACGAGAAGGCAGCGGTGCACGGTCACACTGTGCCCACGGGCGGCTGTCTCGTGTCCGTGTGTCCCTGCACGGCCATTCCATGTGCCTGCAGCCCCCCAAGCCCGTTTTGTCCCCACGAGTCCCTGTAAATCCCGGGCACGTTCACGCCGTGTCCGCCGACACTCACGCCGTGTCCGTGGACAGTCACACTGTCTGTGCGCGGTCGCACCGTGTCCGTGCATATTTACAGCGTGTCCGTGGACACTCACACGGTATCCACGTGCTTTTACAGTGTCCGTGCATGAATCCGAGTACATTTTCCCCGTGTCCACCCCCGGGTTTCCCGTGGCCATGAACGGTTCCCCCGTGTCTGTGCACATTTACCCTGTGTCCGCGCAGAAGTTCCCCGTGTCCGGACACTGTTCCCCCGTGTGCGCCCACGTTCACGCCGTGTCCATACACATCTCCCCCGTGTCCATACATGTTTACCCCGTCACCGTGCACGTTTACCCACGTCCGTTCACAGTCGCCTCGTGTTTTTGCACGGCTCCCCGTGTGCATACACGCTTACCCGTGTCCGTGCACATTTCCCCCGTGTCCGTACACGTTTACCCGTGTCCGTGCACACCACCCTCGTGTCTCTAAACGCTTACCAGGGTCCGTGAACACTCCCTCCGTGTCCGTGCACGTTTACCCACGTCCGTGCACAGTCGCCTCGTGTTTTCGCACGGCTCCCCGTGTCCGTACACGCTTACCCGTGTCCGTGCACATTTTCCCCGTGTCCGTACACATTTTCCCCGCGTCCGTACACGCTTACCCGTGTCCGTGCACATTTCCCCCGTGTCCGTACACATTTTCCCNCTTACCCGTGTCCGTGCACATTTCCCCCGTGTCCGTACACGCTTACTCGTGTCCGTGCACATTTTCCCCGTGTCCGTACACGCTTACCCATGTCCGTGCACAGTCCCCTCGTGTTTTCGCACAGCTCCCCTTGTCCGTACACGCTTACCCGAGTCCGTGCACATTTTCCCCGTGTCCGTACACGCTTACTCGTGTCCGTGCACATTTTCCCCGTGTCCGTACACGCTTACCCGGTCCATGCACGTTTACCCCGCGTCCTTGCACATCTCCCCCGCACCCATTCACGTTCACTCGTGTCCGTGCACAGTCCCCCCGTGTCCATCCACGCTTACCCATATCTTTGCACGGTTTCCCCTTGTCCATCCACACCTACCCCTGTCCGTGCAGTCCCCCCGCGTCCGCCCACGTTTACCCGTGTCCGTGAACATCTCCAGCGTGTCCATGCATGTTTACCCCGTGTCCGCGCACATTCCCCCCGTGTTTTCGCACCGCACCCCCGTGCCCACGGACGCCCCGCAACAGTTACCGTGCTCCGCCGCTCTCTCCTGGCCTGGGGCCGGTTCCCCGGCCGCCACCGGCCGCGGCCTCGCTGCTCCGGCACCGGGGGACCTTCGGCGGTGCCCGCGGGGCTCTGCAGCCCCCAGCCAGGAGCACCGGGATGAGGACGGCGTTCTTCCCGGGAAAGACCGCTCGTTTGCGGGGAGGGGAAGAAAGAGTTTCCCTCGTCCCCCCGGGCCGGTAAAGCCGTGCTTGGCGTAAGCCCGGCGGGCCGGGAGTCCCCAGAGTCGGCGGGTTTAGCGTCCGGGGAAGCCCCGGCTCCACTCCCGGTGGACATCCCTCGGCCGCAGCCCGGGACCGGGGCCCGCAGGCCGCCGGCGTGGGCCGTGCGCCCGGGGAAACGCGGCCGCACCGAGCCCAGCCCAGCCCAGCCGGGCTGAACGGCACCGAACCGGGCTGAACGGCACCGAACCGGGCGGGCTCCGGGCCGACCCCGCGTTACCTTCATTTCCAGCGAGCCGGGGGTGCCGGGCCTGGGGAGCTCTGGGCGGCAGATGGGGCCCCTTCGCCAGGGCATCAAACGGGAAAATAAAGGAATATTGGGGCTTTTTTCGTCTTTTCCTCTGCCTCGGAGAGGCTCGGGGGAAGCGGGGCGGCGGCTCGGGAGGGCCCCGGGGGGCTCGACGGGGATGGCAGCGGGCGAGCGTCGGTGCCGGGAGCCAGCAAGAGGCCGCTAAAAAGGGGCTGCTCCGGGAGAGCGAGGCCCCCCCCCGGGCCGGGCTTCCCCGGGCTGGGTCCTGCTCCGTACGGCCCGAGCGAGGGAGGGAGAAAAAAATAGCGGTAATGGTAATAATAACAACAGCGATAATGGTAATAATAACAACAGCTATAACAACAGCGGTAATAGCAAGGATAAAACAAAATCATCCTCGGTAATAATATAATGAGCAGCATTAATTTTTATTATTACTATTACTATTGTTATTATTTATGAGCACAGGGCAGGTCAGGCCGAGGCTGCCGTGGCTCCGCTCCACCCTGCGCCCCCGCGGAGGAGCGCGGATCCCCTCGCCTCCGCTTCTCGGGAGCGGCGGAGCGGCGGCGCCGGCTCGCACCCGGGTATTTCCCTTCCCCTGCTCCCTTCCCCGCCAGCTCAGACCCACCCGGAGC
>VXBO01012826.1:79224-92758 GCA_013400135.1 Rhinoptilus africanus
GGGGGCCGGCCGCCCGGGAGCGACCGGTCTCACCATCTGGCTGCAGCCGCCACGGCGCGGACAAAATGGTGGCGGGGAGAAACGACGCAATTAAACGGGAACAGAGCCGAAATAAAGCGGGGGGACGCGGCGGGGAGACACGGTCTGCGGGGCCACCGGCCCGCCGTCTCCCAGCCCTCCCCCGGCCGGGGACCCGCTCCCGGGGAAGGGGTCAGTGCCAAGCAGCGCCCGGCGCCAGGGAAGCTCCTCCAGGTTGGTTTTTGCACAAGGTGGGGGGTTTTAAATTGTTTTCCTTTTTNGAGCGGAGGGGTTTCCCCGTCCCGGTGCTCGGCCGGGCTCAGCCCGCTCACCGGTACGGCACGGTACCGGGGACCGGTCGTGCGGGATGGAGCCTCCAGGGTAGGAGCCACAGGGTGGCTTTGCCCACGGAGGCGGCCCTGGCTGCCCGGTCATCCCCGTCCCGTCGAGGCGACAGGGCTGGCGGGTGGCGTTGGATACGGGCACGGCCGGAGACTGCAGGCCGGCAGCGGGCCGGTCCTCAGCGGGGATTAACGGGACAAAGACCCGCCGGCGGCGGCCGGAGGAGCCGGGCAGCTCCGGGACCGGTCCCGCTGACAGCGTGGGGGCTACAGCCAGAGGGGCGGCTGGAAGCAGGGGGGCAGATCTCGGGGTACTCACCCCCGCCCTCCCCATCACCTCCCAGGCGCTGCCCCAGCGCTGTGCCCCGGGGGGAGAAGGCAGAAGGTGGGGAGCTCTGGGAGGACCCCAGTGCTGTTTAGGGTGCAGTGAGAAGGGCTGCAGGCTCCTGTGCCCCCCAAGTGTGCCCTGAGGTGTGTGTGCCAGCACGGCCACCCCAGTCCCAGGCATGGGCAGGGATGGGTGTCCATGCCGGGGGCTGGCAGGGCGTGCATGCACCCCAGAAATGTCCTGGCAGCCGTGTTGGTGCAGAGCCCCCCCATACACAGGGGTGTGTGCGGTGTGTCCCTGTGCAGGGGAGAAGTGTCCCTCACGCGCACGGGTGTGCGTGGTGTGCCCTTGGGCATACGGGGGCATCTGTGTGCGCCTGGCTCCGCTGCACGTGTCGGTGTGCAGGATGTGTCCCTCCTGCGCCTGCTGTGCTGCGCTGCAGAGGCTGTGCGGGCTGTAAAATCCCTGTTCACCAGCTCGGGGGTCAGTTCCCCAAAGCTAATGCCCGCTCACGTTCCCTCCTGCTCCCCAGCCACGTCTCCCTGTTCTGCCTTGTCGTATTTAGCTGCTAAGGCAGAGGAGAGATTGATCCCCCTGGCACCAGACCTATTTCGTTGGATTTCAGACCTATTTCGTGGGATTTCAGTCCCAGACCTTGTCTTGGATGTGCTGCCATTAGGTGTAGACCAGTCCCCAAGAGCAGAACCTGTCACCATGGCCCTGCTGGGGACGCCGGGGGCTGCTGGAAAACCCCAGGCAGCCACAGCAGGACCTGTGGGAGCCACACCGTTGGGAGTCTAGGATCCAGTGGCTGATGGGGGTAGGCTCTCAGGAGGGGTTTCCTCAGGCAGGATGGTGTTGTGCTCTTTTTGGCATGGGGGGATGGCTTGTGGGCCCCCCAAAACCTGCATGGGTGGGCAGCGTGGAAGGTCTGTGGCGTGCTGTAGGGCTGTGACCTGCCTGTGCTGCAGGGGCGGCAAGGGGCTGGGGCGAGGGGTTTTCCTCTCCCCTGCCGAGCTGGCACCACGGGCTGTGCTCCCTCGCCTCCGGTGCTGTGCCCAGCCCGCTCCCCCCGCCCCGCGTCCCAGCTGCCCGGGGGAAATAACAATAAATAATACCCGTAATAATGCCGGCAGCGCTGTACGGAGGGACGAGGGCAGAGGGGCAGATACTTGCAGCTGCGGCTGGAAAGCATGAGCGTCTCTGTTAAGCTGCTCCTTGCTGGCAGCCCCGGCTGTTGTTGTGTCGGGGGACCGCGGCATGGCCATGGGAGTGCGGACGTGGTCTGGGCGCCATCACTGCAAACGCTGTTCTCCTTGCATAATGGTTCCCAGGCTGGCGTCCAAATCCTACCAGATACCCCACCGGAGATGCTTCCAATCCACAGCCCCTTTCCTTTCCGACAGTCCCATGCCCACTGGCGGGACTTGGGGTGTGCGAGTCGCAGCCCACACTCCTGGTCCCACCAGACCCTCTCCCACCCTGGCCCTCCCCGCGCCCTCTGCGGCCCCAGTGCCTCCTGCAGTGCCGTTCTCCAGCCTGGAATAGGCTGGCCATGCTGGGATGGTGCCTCTGCCATGTACCACATTGTAGCGGTGGGAAACCAGCTTCAGGGTTGGGGTCCCTCTCCCAAGTCTGTGCTTGCTCCCCGCTCCCGCTGTCCCCATGCCAGCTCCGCCGTCCCCATGCCAGCTCCCAGGCTGCTGCTCACTCTTTCCCCCCCTTCCTGCCCCAGCAATTTTATAATCCTTCCATGCCTGAGTCAGTCAGAAAGAGAGAAAGCAATTTACCTCCGTCCAAGGCTTCTGGGGATCTTATGTCCCTCTGGGCTGGGGTCTGCTTGCCCAGTGTGGCTTCTGTGGCTGGTTTTCAACCTGCAGGAAAGCCACTGGGCAGAAATGGGGAGCTCAGCAGCCGGGGCTAACCCAAACTGGGTTCTCCGCTGGTGTTGCTGGTGTTTAAGGAAAGGCAGCACAAGGGACAAGGAGCACGAGGGGTTTGGGGTCTGGCAGGAATCCGGTGGGTGATTTCCAAGGCTGATTTTTAATACCTGGTGCCACATCTGGTACACAGAGCCCACCGGTGTCTGGCAGGGGGGTGACCGGGCACATTCCAGCCCACAGAGCTGGGACAGGTGTCCTTTGTTGGGACTTTGTGGATTTTTCTGGGAGAGCTTGTCCTTTGTCAGTGTAAAGCTGTGGCTCCTTTGGAGGGGTTGCATCCCGTGGCATGGAAGGGGCTGTACGGGGCTAACGTGGGTGGTAAACCCTGCGGCTTTTGTTTCCCCACATCCAGCCGTGGGCAGTAATAGTCCTGGTCTCATAAAATCTGTAGCCGTGAGCGGCTTGGAACGTGCAGCACTTCCAAAACTTGTGCTTTAATAAAGAACCGCCCCAAAGTAGGAGCTGCTGCTTTTCAAGAAAATATTCCTTCAGTGAGACTAATTCTGTAAAGAAGGAAATCGTAAGATAGGTAAATTTTTTCCAGTGTTCCCAAGGAAGGGCAGAAATAAAAAATATTTTTTAGTAAAAAATCTTTAATTTGAACTCTTTCTTGGTATAGCACTGCTTTCTGCTTCTGGCTTTCATAAGCTGTTATTTCTGTGATTAGATGCTCTGTTTCTTGATTTCTGTTTATATCTGGGGGAAAAAAAAACATCCCTATTTTTATGAAGACTTGTTACTGTTCCCTGGAGGTTTATAAACTTGCAGCATTTGGGGCCAGAGGAGACAACCGAACTGTGGGATGCCGCCTGTTTTAGCCACAGCTTGGGGGATTTCTTACAGTTATTCCTGCAGCGAGCCCAGACACTCAGATCAGCCCTGATGGTGCAGCCGGTGTTTAATTCAGCTTTTCCTCCCCCAGTAACGTCTATTTTGAACCAGTTCCCCCAGTCCCTTTCCTCCCCAACCTGGCTTTTTTTCCTCCCTGGAGACTTTTGCCTGACGGCCCTTCTCCCCGCTTCCCTCCCAGATGCCAAAGGGACGATCCGGGAGATTGTGCTCCCCAAGGGCCTGGACCTGGACCGGCCCAAGCGGACGCGGACGTCCTTCACGGCGGAGCAGCTCTACCGCCTGGAGCTGGAATTCCAGCGCTGCCAGTACGTGGTGGGCAGGGAGAGGACGGAGCTAGCGCGGCAACTCAACCTCTCCGAGACCCAGGTAAGGGTCGTGGCGGCTCCTCCGTGGTGGGGACATCCCCGTGGCATGGCCACCCCCCTGGGGACAGGGGTGCTGGCCACCAGCGTGGGGAGGGTGGTGTGGGGAGGCAGGGGCAGGCAGAGAGGGCAGAAAGCGGGGCTGGGGTGAGCGAGAGCTGTCCTGGGGGGACGTCGGGGCTGAGCCGAGCCTTTGGCCCTGGGGGGGGGACTCGGTGCTTACTGGGGTGGAGGTGCACTGGCCGGTGTTTTGGTTGGGAGCCGGGGCTGAGTGTCTCCGGGGGGAAACGTGCGTGGTGCTGTGGGCAATGACTTTCCTCCACCCCTTTCTCTTGAGCCGAAGGAGCAGTTGGTTTTGGGTAAGGGGGGAAAAGGGGGAGCGGGGTCTGCAGGGACCCCCCCCTGGCTGCTGAGCTGCTCCTCCATCGCCCGGCTCCCCCATGAGGGTCCGGCAAAGCAGGGAAGAGAAAAGAACAGGAGGGTATCGGGGGGGACCCGAGGTCCTTACGGCAGCACCCACAGCGCAGGGTGGGTGAGTGGGGTTGTCAGGCATCGTTGTGGGTGCTGCCAGGATCAGGTTGGTGTTGATGTCTGCTAAGCAAAAAAAAGCGCATCTCTTGAGGTTGCGATGGTTTCGGCTTGAAAAGTTATACAGAAATAGCAATAATAATGAAATCGATGAAGTCTGCAGTGCAAAACAGCACAGCTGGGAACTACAGAAAATCGCCGTCAGCCCAGTCTGCCCCTTCTCTGGCCAGTAAGGCGTGTTTGGAGACAGACACATGGTTTTGTTTATTCAGATAGGAAATAATTTCAATTTTTCCAAGCCTCTTGTGGAACAAATTTTGTCCTGGCTGTCAGCAGCCAGGTCCTTGCCTCCAAGGTCTGATTTTGGGGAGACCCTGTTGCTCCGTGGGGCTTTGGCACTTGCTGTGCAGCTGCTGCATGGTCCTGCAAAGGGGAGCAAAGCCTCAGCGCACCAACAAAAATAGTTGCTTTTGGCTCTTTTGGTGGGGGAGAAGGTTTTTTTCGGTAAGGAGCAGGTTTCTGTCTGTGAGATACATGCAAGGAGGTGCTGGCGGTTCCCTTTCCCGGGGTTCCAGCCGAAGCGCCGGTCCCAGCATCACCTCCACAGAGCCAGGAGGGACACTGGTGGGCTCGGTCGTGCCATGCCATGGGAAGAGCTTCAGCTCCCCGGAAGGGATGGGCAGCTGGTGCGGCCATCAGCAGCGCAGGGCTGAGAGTGCTGGGTGGGCAGCCCGGGGCCGGGAGGGCGCAGCCTCTCTGTGGGGACTGATGTCTGCTTATTTACTGCTTGTTTGGTGCCTCACTGCTGCCTTCATCACTCAGTGAGAGAATTCACACCCTGTAGGCCACGGCTGTCTCTTCTCCTCTTTTCTCCTCCTTCCCGCATCCTCTTTTTCCCATCTCTCTCCTTTGTCTCTGTCTTTTTTAATCCCTTTCTATGCTTTTCACAGCATTTCCTTCCCTGCAGCAAACACCCAGTTGTACCTTCCTGGCTCCCCTCTGCTGCCCATCTCTCTCCAGCCACCACCGTGCCGGGGGACAGCAGTGCCAGGCTCAGTGCCTGGCTTCCTCCTCTCATTAGCAGGGTGCAGGCCCCCTTGGGATATCATTCCAGACTCTCTGCACACTCAGGCGTCACCCCCTGCCTCAGTTCCCCAACGTTTGTAGCTGGGAATTTTCCTCAGTCGTTGCAAGAGCTGGGCAACTGCAGGGTTTTACGAGACCTCCTAGATCTGGAGAGTGTTTCATGGCTTCATACAGCATGTTGGTGTGATCTATATGTGGCCTGGAGACAGAATAGTGACCACCAGCCACTCCTGCCCCACAGGGCTCCTCGATGTCCATCAGCTCAGACAGGGCAAATCCAATATTTGCAATAATCAGAGCATTTTGGGTACTTTTGGTGATTTTTCTCCCAGTGTTATCCAGGAGCAGCTCCCGGGACTTAGGGCAGTTCATAGTAGAATTGCTCCATCTAATGTTTTGTTGGTGGATTCCCAACCAGCAGCATCTTGTGGCTCTTTCTTGGTTGACATTTGTGGTGGTCGGGATGGTAGGATGGATCCTTTCTGTCCTCTCATTGAAGGATACCCTGGTTTCAGGATTAGGAAGCCTCCCCCTGCCAGCTGCTCCCAACTTTGCTCTCTGCAGGGACCCCTGGGTGCGATGGGACCCCACCGTGTCCCACCATGGAGGGGAAGAGTAAAGCGGGGGGCATGGAGGAAGGGGCCACTGAAGAGGGTTTTTTTGTGCCTGTGAGTGTTCAGGGGGGGAGAAGAATGATTCATCTCCGCTCCTCAGCAAAGAGAGAGTGGTGCAAACAGCGTGATGAGATAGGAAGAGACACGATGTCATCACAGCTGGAGAGCTGCAGCCAAGCGTCCCTGTAAGTGGGTCCGCCGATCAGGCTGCGCCCCTGAGAAATCCTGCCGGAGAAAAGAAAAAAAAAAGGCCTCTTTTAGGCTCTCTTCTTTTACTTTCCTGGCATCTGATCCTGCTTTTTGGCAGACTTCAAGGCAGGAGGCTATCACTGCTCCTTACAGGGAAGCCAGAATGCCCCACCTCCATGCTGGGGAGTAGGAATCGTCTTTCTTTCTCATCTCTGGCCCCTGCTCCAAGGCAGCGGGGAGGTCACTCAGGGGAGAAGGGAGGTCACCCAGCACAGAGGGGTCTCACCCAGGCTAAGGCAGGGAGCTGCAGCACAGCCCCTTGGTGCTGGGGGAAGGCTCAGAGCCGTGTGTGCCACTGCCGGCTCTTCCTGGCCTGGAGCAGCAGCAGCTGCCGAAGCTGGTGCCACTGCGGATGAGCCTGTCCTCCCCACGCTGCTCGCAGAGCCAACCACCAGCATCCCGCTGTGCCCTGCCTCACCTTGCCGTCCCTCTGGAGCCGGCCCCGTACCTTCTCCCTGTGCCCATCTGCGGGGCTCAGCCACTGAAGGGACACGGGGAGTTTGGGAGCCACCCAGGCTCAGGTGAGGATGAGGAGGGTGCTTCCATCTACCCCAGCTCTCTCCAGCCCAGGGACTTCACCTCCTCCCTCTAGGGAGCCATTTACCTGTTCTGTCTCGCTGCGAGCTGCTCGGGCTCCAGCCCAATGCCATTCGTGCTTTTTCTAATTAGTCCGTGGACATAGTCAGCGTTAAGCGAGTTTAATTAGCCAGTAGAATATTATCATTAGCTTGTCAAGCAGCAGCCTGGAGATGCGGTGGTGTCGGTTGTTGCATCCCGTGTGAGCTGCCATGTCCCAGGTGCGGAGAGCTGCGGAGGGGCTGCCCAAGCCCACCCCGGCACAACCCATCCAGAATCCATCCCTGTGCTCCGAGCAGAGAGTCGCCCGTATCCGTGCATCGGGCTTTCTCCAGGCAACGCATCCCAAGGCATTAGGGGAAAAGTGCCCCTTCTTAGTGTCATTAAGGGATAGAAAATGCAAGGCAGAGAGGAGGCTGTGAGGCAGAAGGACTACGGGGGGGATGGCGGAGGGAGGATAATTCCCACAAATCCCCCAGCAGGAGGAGAGGCGGGATGGGCTGGTCGAGAGGGATTTGCCTGGGCCAGGAGGCTTTGCTTTCTGGGTCAGGAGTTCAATGCCAGGCTCAGGTTCAAGTGACCGGGTGTATTTGCCAGCTCCTCCTGCCCTCATTAGAGCGAGGACAGAAAAGTGACACTCACTTCGAACAAGGGCCCCTTTTGAGGGCTGGGCACCCAGGAGGTCAGGATCAGGGTTGGTTTATTAGATGTTCTCCACGCAGCACCCAGTTCCGAGCCATGTCCCTCTGCCGAGAGGTAGCTCACCCTGTCCCAAGGGCAGGAGCTTTGTGGGACAGGGAGGAGGCCATGCCCAGGAGCGCTGCTGGCAGCTCATGAATGACCCATGCACCTCCTGGAACATACTGGTGAGCTTTTGGGCTCCTTGGCTCCTGTGCAGCATCTGAAGACCCATTGTAGAGAGATGGTGAGGCACAGAATGAAGAGAGGTCTTAGCATCACGATTCTTGCCTGCCTGGCTGCCAGAAAGTCCGTGGGACCCATGGATCCCCTGGTGTTCCCTTCTCTGCAAGGGGGTCCATCACAACCGGTCTGGCAGACCTTCCTTGGACAAACTCCTGGGCCATCCTTGACAGAGTCTAGGCTCCTACTGCTCCGTCATTGCCAGTGGCCCGATACCCCCCAAGCATCCTGCGCAGCATGGGGAGGGTACTCACGGCACAGAGCTTTCAGGGCTATGATCCCCCCAACATGGAGCAAAACATATGTGAGAAAGCAGCTGAGCCAGAGAAGGGGCGGGAAGGTTTATTTATAGCCTGGCAATTAAGATGATGCCGTTAAAAATTAATTACACCTCAAGTCATTAGCAACTATCAGTCTCTGCAGCGAGAGAACAATGAAACAATGGTTGATGCCAGCACGAATTGTCCTCTCCCAGGGAGAACCGCAGGAAAGCCATGGTCTGGAGGAGGTGAGAGTCATCCAGAGCTTGGCAATGGGATCTGTGGGTTGGGGCTTCCTCAAGGGACAAGAGGCAGGTAGGACCGTGATGCTCCTCTGCTTGCTGCAAAGTAGTGCACTCTGTGTCCTTGCAGTCTCTGCAGTCCTCAGTGTACAGGGAAGCTGAATTTACAAAGCTTTGCTGGAAATCCCTTTTCTAGACCATGCAGAAAATACAGGTGTTGTAGCCCAGTGTGTTCTTCTCTGAGGAGGCCTCCATCCATCCATCCATCCATCCATCCATCCATCCATCCATCCATCCATCCATCCATCCATCCATCCATCGATCCACCCATCGATCCACCCATCCATCATGCTCTGCTGTACATAGGAAAATAGTTTCCGAGATCTTCGGTGGTTCGTGTTGCCTCCACCCAGCTGCTTTTGTAGTGTTTGTGTTTCCTGCCCTGGGTGCTTGCGCTGACCATTCTCCCATGGGGAATTGCCCATCGGGGAGTGTTTTCTCCCCTCTGCTCGGGGGAGCTGCAGCCCCGCACGCACTGTGCTGCGGGTTGGGGTGCCCCATCCTCGTACAGCCCTGTTTTGGGGGTGCTGCTCCCACCCCCCCGTGCTGTTGCCAGCTCCGTGCTCCTGTCTGTCCCCCTGGGCCACTTCTGGTGGAGCTTTTTCTGGATGAGCTGAACTAACCAAGCCAACAGAAGGGTGTCCTATTCTGCTGGAGCAGTTCTCTGCCAGACTGGGTTTGATCCACCTCCTCGAGGGACCGGGGGTCCTGCAGGGCTGGTTCAGGGTGCATGGGGACAGCAGGATGGAGAGGCAGATAGCTGGAGGAAGGCATCATCTCCAACCACAGTAGCCTGCAGCTGGCTCCTGCTGCTAAAACCTTGGGTACCGAGGCTGTTCTGAAGCGAGTGGATGACAATGGGGGATGTCACCCTGAGCGATCCCATATTTAATGACTTCCAGCTTGGATCCAGATGCTGAAGGCATCTGGCTCCCACTGACTTGGAAGGGAGGTGGGTCCTGGTTCTCATGGCATGTGGTGGCCACTGGAGATGCCTAAGGGCCACCCTGGGAGAAGCTGGGCATCTCCAGTAGCTTCCGGGTCCCCTTCCCACATCCCAGCCTGTGTCAGAGCACGCTTGTGGAGTAAACCTGCTCACGTGGAGAAGCTAATCCTGTCCCCTCCTTGCGGCAGGGGCACGTGGTGGGGTTTACCCTGCAGCCACGGGGCCCTGGGCTGGTGGCAATAAATCTGTGTTATAAGCAGGTACCACGTAGCGGCAGGACCAGGCTGGCACAGCCCGGCCACTGCCTCTGCCTGCCTGGCCCCAGCCCCGCTGACCCTTTGGGTTCCTCAAAAATTCACCTTTTTTGGCATTTTGTTTGCCAGAGCATGTCAGGGAGCTAGGGAAGCAGGTTCGGGCAATGAGCACCGGCTTCTTGGTGGGGGGTTGGAAAACATTTCTAAAGAGAGGAGAGGAGCATCTCTCCCTAGGGGGAACAAGGGGACCCTCTGGAAATAGGGCTCTTCTACAGGACAGCTGCTCCTGTGGTGAATTAGATAACCCAAAGTACCTGGGAAACCTCTACAGTTCCCTGAGCTCAACCGGCACTAGGCAAAATGGCTCATGTAAGTAAACGTGAAATAGTCGAGATTTTTGTCATTACGCGTTTTCAATCGAAAATGCCTGCACAGTAAAAAAGCAATTTCAGAATTTGTGATAGAAAATTTCATTTCTAAATGTTACGAGAGGGCTGGGTGTTTCCAGAGTGATCTCCAAGGCTTTCTCAGCATACTCCAAGTGGATATAATCTAAGAGAAATTGTTTTCTAAAAATGACACTTTCTGATGGAAATTGGTTGTGGTGACAGTTTTGGAGCCGGCTCTGATGCTGAGGCAGGAACCTCAAAGGTGAGGGCCTGAATCCTGGCCACTGTCCGGTGTCCCACCACCCACCCGCACCCTCCGGCCAGGTGCTCCCACCTCCCCAGCTATATTTTATTTCCCACTGGGAGGAAACCATAGCAGTTTGCCCTGTGCATGGAAAATGGGAGGAAGCAGCACGTCTGTGTGGATACTTTCTGCTGGATCATGGTGTTGCGGGAGGGGACGTGACCATGGGGACAGCCCTGCTGTCACACCCGGCTCCCCTGCCACCCAAACCATGTGCCAATGGCCAAAAGGCGAAGGGGATCTCTGCAGTGGGTGACACCACCTGGCACACTCACATTGCAGCCCATCCTGAGCAAATCCCGCTGGGTATCAGATCTCTGGGGCTGGGGCTGTGTGGAGAATGACCCTGCTGGGGAGGGATGACCATCCATCCATCCATCCATCCATCCATCCATCCATCCCAGGCTGCACTTTCTGAAACCCCAATAAGTGGGGCAAATCATCCGTCAGCCTTCAGCAGCACCTCCGAGGAGACAAGAGGTTGTCTCCACCCGATTTTGGTGTGTTGGAGGATGCTCCCTCGGGGACACCTTGGTCTGGGGCCACCAGGCTGGATGATGGAGGACATTCCACCCATGCCAGACCTGCCTGTAGGGCCCAGCAGCATCTCTCCTGGATCCTTCATCTCATTTCCACTTGCAAAGGGTGTGGAATCACCCGTGAGGTTCCCCTGCTGTGAAGCAGAAAATATCCTGAATTTCGCAGCAAAAGCAGGCTGCGGGCGTGCTTCTGGCTGGAGTTTTGGATCAGCGGTGGGGCAGTCGGCGCTCTGGGGACGGGCTCCTGGCCAAGGGCACAGCCAGATCCCACGGGGTCAGGGGTGATTCCCACCTTGACTGTTCCCAGCATGCTGCCTGGCCATGGACTGGAGCTCAGTGCGGCTGGAAGCATGGCCCTAAGCACATCCGTCCTGGGCTGTGGCAGAAGGTTTGGGGTGGATGGCGCAGCCGGGGTGGCCCCAGGTGGTGTTGGGGCGCAGAGGAGCTGGGGGAGAAGCCGAGGGATGAGTCCATCCCTGCTCGGGGCCATGCTCCCTGTTCCCACTGTGGTCGAGGACAGGCAGACGGGTCGCGCAGCCGCCGTGCCGTTATGAAACCTCTGGCCGAGGCAGCTTTGGGAAGCGAGCCTGCTGGCTTATGCAATGCCGGGAGCACGAGCCTGCGCCGAACCTCCTCCTGCCTCAGCCTCGGTGGCTCCGCGAGCCCACGGCCCTGCTTGAGATGGAGGGAGGAGGAGGAAGAGCAGGAGGAAAAAGGGTGGTCAGGGAGATGGTGGTGCGGCAGGCTGGCTCCCACCTTCCCCCGTGCTGTGGCGGGCATCAGCTGATGGCGGCAGGGAGCTAATCCCGGTGAGGAAAATGGCCTCGGCCAGCAGCTATGAATAGTCCCGAAGGGTCGGCGTGACGGAGGTGCGCACGGCATGGGATGTGTGTGCCGGGATCAGCCGCCGGGGCAGGGCTGACAAATAATAAACACCATTAAAAACCAATCACGTACCCCCCAGCCCTGCCTGCGAGGGAGCCGGGGTCCAGGGTGATGCCCATGGGTGTCCCGGGGGAGGATGAGGACCATCCCGTTTGGCCACTGAGTATGGGGAGGCCGAGGGGCTCAGGGATTTTGGGGGGCGGTGGGGGACGCAGGCGTGCGGGAGTGTGTGCGCCGGCGCGAGGAGGGTTTAATGAGCAGGCGTGACGTGCCCGCTGCTTGGGACCAGGATGGGCAGGGACGGGGATTTCGGGCTCCCACTGGCAAACCGTGATTGCTCGGGAGCGGTGTCCCACTGCTTCTCAGCCACGAGCTGGCAAAACGCATCAGTTAAGCGCCAGATGATATAAAAAATTAGCCGAAGAGAGGGGGAGTGCACTGCCCGGTCCCTGTCTGGCCAGCATGGCCGCATCCTGCTCCGCAGGGACGGGAGCTCTGGGCAGCGTGCTGGGATGGGTGAGTGGAGCAGAGGCAGAGCGAGGCAGTCGCTGGACTGAAACCCTCAGCAGATCCCGGGATCACCGAGCGGTGTGGTGGCGATGGGCTTCTGCCCTGCACCTTTCCATCCCTGGAGCGTGCGGGGAACTTGGCCTGCCAGCGGGGGGTCTCCATTGGGATTAACCGCTCGGAAATAATTTGTTTTGTAGCTCGGAGGTGTTAGATGGAGGGCAGGGATCACAGAAGCCATCACAGCTCCTAGCATCTGCAGGGCGGGCTCAGCCGCTGGAGAAGGAGCTGGTGGAGGCAAAGGCCGTGCTCAGGCATTCCTTAAATTCATGGCACAGGGCACCAGGGATCAAACCTCTCCTGTGCTCAATCCTGGTGCTGCCATGCTGCCGATAGCCGTGGAGAAGCCAGGCTCACAGCACACACTGCCTCACAGCTGCTCCTGACACTGCCGGGAGCGGGATCAGAGTTGCCTGCTCCTGCGGTGCCATGGCACGGGTGCCGCGTGCCACTAGTCACACTGTGCCCGGAGCTGGGATCCTGCCCAGAGCTGATGCCGTGGGCTGCGGCCACTGCTCCGGTGAGTGGGGAGATGCTGTGTCCCTGGTTTATTCCCTTCCCCGGAATTCTGCCGGCGCTGCTGCCCTCACCCTGCCTCTGCCTGACCAAGGAACCGGGATGCTCGGCAAGTCCCTCTCCAGCAGGTTGGGCAACTGCAGGGAGATGTGACCCCCTGCAGATGCCCCGCCGTGGGGGTCCGTGTGTGTGTGGGTCGTGTGCGAGCACACGCGTGTGTGCAGGAGCGTGGGTGCAGCGGGGGGCGTGTGGCACTTGCAATCCAGGAACGGGTTGGCAAACGGCTCGGCGCAGGGCGTGCTGGCGGGGGTCTGGAGCGGAGGGAGAGGGTGGCTCAGCTGCCTGCGTGTCCATCCTGCTGCTTGGCAGGCAGACAGACGGAAGGACGGTGCCTTTGCAGAACACCCCCACAGCGGCGCCCCGGGATGTTCAGATGCTCGGTGACATTTTGAATCGGTTTCGTTTTGCGAGGGGGGCAGGTGACACCGAAGACACGGCTCTCCTGCTTTCCTCCCCGGCGGGGAACGGCCATGGCTCCATGGGAGGGCTGGGGAGGTGCGGGGTGGAGGTTCCAGGGGGCTCCTGGAGCCAGTTCCTGGAGGATGAAACAATCCTCAGTGAAGGGAAACCACATGCAGAGAAAACCCCAGCAGACGGAGAAGTCGGTGGGTACATCTCTGTAACCTTCAGCAGCTCATTCGGTCGCGTAGCAGGCACTAGGGGTGAATGCGCATTTAAAATAAAATAAAACAAA
>VXBO01012827.1:4434-22062 GCA_013400135.1 Rhinoptilus africanus
CGGAGGTCGGAGGGAGCGGGGTCGACAGGGTCAGAGCCCCGAGTCCCGGGCTCTGCTCTGGGCAAGACCCCCAGAACTTCTTATTTTTTTTGATATTTGCAAAATGAAGAAAATAGCCAGGCTGGGCGGGCTGTGAAGCTTCTGGCTATAACAGTATTATGTTTTAAAAATTGTCGTTGGTTTCAAACTCGTGAGCCCTGAAGTAGCGGAGCTCAGGCCAGCTTCCTTTCTGCGAAGTTTATTACACAATAAGCTGGAACAATCTGAGGGCTCTGTTTATTAGACTCTCTCTTTTTTTTTTGCTCTTCTCTTTCTGATTGTTTGCTTTATAACTTTTTTTTTTTCTTTGACATCAGCCTAGCAAACTGGAAATTGTCTTTTTTTTTTTTTGCCCCATCCTTTAACTTGTAAACCCTCTAAACTGGGTCTGATCCAACGTAATTCTCTTGGACTTTTTTTTTTTTCTATCTTGGGCATTATTGTCTTGGCTTAGTAATTTATTGAGCTTGATGTTCCCCTTGCAATAGCTGCCTGCGCTGTCGGGTTATTTGCTGCTCATCGGAGCAAGCCCTTGCAGAGCCGCGTGTCCTGCACGCGGAGCCCTTCGCGCATGGCCATGTCGTGCTACAGCATCATCCCAAAAAGCAATTTTCATCCCGTGTTGCCTTCCTGACATCACTTGATAGGGAGCTGGTTGGGAGGCATGAGTTTCTTTAAACTTTATTTATCTATTTTTTTTTAAATCTGTGAAGCCTTTTGGCTCCCGTCCTCCCACCAGCTCCCGAGGGATGGCATGTTGGCACAGGGCTCCCACGTACGCGTGCGAGCAGCATACACTGAGGGAGGAGGTGGAGGTGCTGCCGTGGCAAAAGAAGGGGACTGGGATGTGTGTGTGTGTGTCCCGCCGGGGTGTCCGAGAGCGAGGAGGGAGCATGTGTGGGCTCAAAGAGAGCGGCGTAGGCTATACACAGACCCGGGTGTGTTAAAGGAGATGCAGATCCTCAACGGTGCTTAGGGATGCTCTGCTCCGTCTCTGGAGATGAGCGATGAGGGTGATGATAGCCCAGCTCGTGGGGATGCGGACACGCCACCACCCAATGCTGGGATTTCTCCCTGTCCTTGGGACCTGCTGGCCCCATCAGGGACTTCTGTCCCCTGCCCTGGAAAAGCCAGGCTTTGCCATATGCTGACCCAGCCAGCCCACTGCAGCCCCAGGCCACTGTGGGCTCGCCTGGGCTAGTGTGTCTTGGTTTTGTAAAGCTTTGGAGACAGCCTCTGCGTGGCTCCTGGTGTGGCTGGGGTTTTGAGCGGGTTTTTGGAGCCCTGGTGCACGGATGTGGCCAGCCCAGAGGGAGACGGGATTTTTAGCATTGCCCTCTTCCGTACGTTATCATAGAATTGTTTTGGTTGGAAAAGACCTTCAAGATCATCAAGTCCAACTGTTAACCCAGCACTGCCAAGTTACCACTACCTCAGCACCACGTCTGCACGTCTTTTAAATCCCTCCAGGGATGGTGACTCCACCACTGCCCTGGGCAGCAGGGCACCACGTGCTCTGGGCGCAGAAGGCACAAGGCTGGAGGCAAAGCGCTCTCCATCTCTCTTGCGTCCACCGAGCTGGGATCGCAAATAGCAGGAAGGAGAGGGAGGGCATGGTGTGCTGGTGTCTGTGTGGCTTCTCGGAGTGCGGTAATCTCATCTTGGGGAAAATAGCAGCCTCGTCTGAAACTCGGCACGTCGTCTCTTTGTGGTGCTCGAGTCGTATCTCGCCATCTCTCCCTCTGAGCTGTTGCTTAATTGTTTTATTCTTCATGGTGTCCCCATCTCCAAATTAGTGCTGCTAGTAATTCCACAGATGATTTAAATCTGAAAGGTTCTTTTCTGAAAAGTCTTAATCGTGCTTCCCTCCATATTGCTTTTGTGGAGGCAGCGGAGATGGACAGATTACCTGCTTGCCAGGCTGCAAATGCGTGTGTGTGTGCCTGCAAAATCTGCAGGAATTGGGGATTATTCTTAATCTAATCTTCAGCTCCGATATCATCAGGTGGTTGCTCTGGTTCCCGTGAAATGGAGCTGGGTGTTGCTTCTGGCTTGCACCGATGGAGGTTTCCCTCCTGCTGCTTTTTTCCTTTGTTTACTGTGTGTTGCTGTCGCTCGCTGGCACTGGCTTCGTCTCCACCGGCTGCGACGGGGAGTTGGGAGCCGAGCAGCAGTTTCCAGTTGCCGTGTGAAGTTCCCGTGTCACCCCTGACCAGCACTGCTTGGGATGTGTGGGAAGAGCCGCCTCCCGCGGGGAGCTCCTGGGTGGCGGAGGCAGGTGGGGACCGAATCGTCCGTTCCTCCCCGCAGGAGGGGACGTGCCCACTGCAGAGCGGTGGCTCTGAGCAGGGACGGTGACGATTTGGTGCCGAAGCACAGCAAAGGAGGTTTCTCGGGATGCCGTGGTTTCCTCCAACAAATTGCTGTCCCCTGGGTTTGTTCCTGTCCCCTCCAGGCAGCTGGCTGTGTACCCGACCCTACTGGGCAACCTGGGGGAAGGGGAAGACGGGGCTGAGCGCTGCGGGCCAGCACCCATCCATACCTGCCCGCTGGCCACCTGGGAGCCGGCAGGGTGGTGGCCGTGCTGTCTCCTGGCCAGGCGTGACCTGGTCGAGCTGAGCGCCCTGCGAAGGGCAGAGGGATGCTCGGCAAACCCAGAGGCACCGGTGCAGAGGCTGGTGCATGGGGTTTGCCCAGTGCAAACCAGTTCATGAATTAACTGGTATTTCTGTCCCTCGGTCCCTGGGATGGGGTCGCTGGTGGCGGCACAGACCTTGGCCCCACGGCGTCTTGTGCTGGACCATCACATGCTGCGAGCGGAGCTGCGCAGGGACCTCCCGGTCGGCTCCTTCCCCCCGAGTCGCCATTTTATTTTTCTTAAACGTTTATGTATAACTGTACACTAACCTATAAAAATTAGTTTAGGATGGCTGCCAAGAAAATCTCTGCAGTGCCTTGTGGGTAACTCCCTGTGAATTACCATAAAAGCCGTAGTGCCGAGGCTGCTGTGGCAGTGGTGAGGATGCCAGTCATAATGCTCTGTATTTAAAATTCAGATGAACGTGTAATGCCTTCCTGTCTGGATTGCAGCAGCTTGTAGCGTTCCTGGTGTCCCTGCACCCGCTCCTGCTTTTTTTAATCTCTTCTTGCGCTCTTCCAGCGTTTTGCCCGATCGCAAAATGCAACAGGTAGCAAAGCGCGGACTCAGCCGTGCTGGGAGGGAGAGTGGTTTCTGATAGCTTCCTCCCAGGAGGGACCGGCCTCCTGCTTCCATTGAGCCGGCGGCAATATTTCACTTAAGGGAAAAGCCGCTCCATAACCCTTCCCCTCTGCATCCTGCACGAGCGACGTCCTGTTTCCGAGGGTGCTCTATTTCTGGGTGTGCGGAGCGCCGGGAGCCGGGCTCGCTCCAGTAGATGAAACCGGGGTTGTGCGGACGCTCGGCGGAGCCTGTGCAAGGGGGGACATCTCCCTGCTGTGCTGGGGGAGGCTGCGGCTCGCTTGCAAACCAGCCGGTTAGCTTTGCTGCTTCGTTATGTGCGCTTGGAAATACAAAATGCTTCTCTTTATCTCTCGCTGCTGGTTTTCCTCCGGAGCAGCCAGCCAAGGTGACTGCAGGTCACCGGAGCGGAGCCTTGGCCGAGGAGCTGCTCGGCTCGGCCTGGGTGCCTGGCAGAAGGTGTTGCTGATCTTCTGCTGGGCATGATGGATCATTTCATTTAAATTTTCCTGAAATATAATATTCATCACGGTGTCACTGTCCCACCTTCATTATAGCTTCCTGATAAACATCTCTAATCGGAGAGCGATCTCTCTGCCCTGCCAGAAGCCGCCTGGGGATAATGAACACGTTTTTGGAGCCGGGAGAGGGTGTCTCAGGGACGTGTTCCTGCTTTCCCACCCCTGTGTGTGTGCGGAGGATCGCTTGCCTGGCTGATAAATAACGCAAGAAGCAAATCTGTTTTTCCCAGGTATATTGTTGGTATTTGTATGTGGCTGTTTCTGTTCAGAGCTCTAAGATGGAGGCGGTTCGGCTGTCACCTGCTGTCCCTGTTGGTGCAGTGGGGTTTTTTGCCCAGGGATTCCTGAAGGGACCCTTGCCCTGCCTGCGGCTGGGGTTTAGGGCAGGACCCCAATGCAGCTGAACCCCCCCATGCTGGGTGGCTGGGCAGCCTCTCCCGCCCCACATGGGTTGAATCCCTGCCGCCGTCCCGGCTGGATTTTGGCAGGAGGGTGCAGCTTTGCGGTAACTCTCACAGGGTGGTGATGGCCCCACGTGTGACCGCGATGTGCCACGTACGGTTCAGATGAGCCGTTTTACCTTCCCCCTGCGTGTCCAGAGCAAGTCCAGCACCAGTCCTGGCAGCGGCACCGTGCCGGGGGGGGCGGCTGATGGCGGGGCACATGGCACAGCCACGATGGCCCCGGCTCCCCACCGGGCACGGTGGCCTCTGCGTCCCTGCGTTGCCAGCAGCCAGGGAGCATCCATCAAAGTGCCGCTCGTCTCGTTCCTCTCTTGGTTGGTTTTACCGCCGAGGAAGGGCTGCTCTTCCACAGAGAGCTCTGGCCGCGGGAGCTCAGTATCCGCCCTCCCCATGGGGCACGGCGGGGGGGTCGGTGTGCCCCAAAGCCAAGGTGACGTCTGCTGTGCCTGGGATGGATATTTTCTCACCTGTGCAGCTGTGGGAGATGGTGGCTGCTGGTCCCGCGTGCCATTGGGACTGCCCCGCTTCGTCAAGGAGAGTTGTGGTCTACTCGTCCTCTCAGTGCCTTTTGGGGAAGACCCCGGAGGTTGTGGGGAACCAGCTCCTGATTGTCTCTGGCATTTCGACCTTCGGCGTGAGGATTGAAGCGTTGTGAGTCCCCAGAAGCCTTGTACAGCCTTGACCTCCTGGGCTGCTCTTCTGGAAAGGGCTTTCCTCTCCCTGCGCCTTGGCTTGTGCCTCCGCTTCCTCCCCCGCATTTGACCCAGAACAAGCTGAATTTTCCTCTGATTTGGGATTTCCTGTCACCTCTGTTCCTCTCCGGCATCCAGGCCCCCAAACTCACAGCCTGTTCCTGTCCTGTTGCAAAACTTGTCAGTAGGAGGAAAGTCCCCCTGGATGGAGTTGATGGACACCGTCCATCCGTAACGCTCGGCTGCTGCTTGACTGTGCAAGCCCAGGCTCTGCCTGGAGCCCCGAGGAGGGCAGCTGAGCCAGGGCCCTGCTACCTCCTTCCTGGAAGGACTTGTTCCATGATGCTGTTAAGAAGGTTTATTTTTTCCAGGAGCCCAAAGCACAACTTGGCACCCTCCAAGGCAGAGGATGAACCCGCTGTCGTGCTCTGAGTGGAGCTGGGCGCGGGCAGGAGGCGGCGGTGAGGTCCGAGGATGAGCCACCATCGCTGCATGTTCTTCCAACATTATGCCGCTTCCGCAGAGGGGGATGAGGAGGAAGCTCCCACAGCCCTTGCCACCTTTCAGTGCCTCCATTTCAGCAGCCTGACCTGCGGAAGCCTGTCTGGGGCTGAAGGCCGGGAGCACCGGTGGCGTTCCTGGCCCTGGCGCTGCCCACAGACTACGTGCCCTAAAGGCTTTGCTGCTGGTCCCCGTAAGGGGATCCTGGTGAGGCCATTTGGGGTTTGGGAGCCACCACAGACCTCTCGGCATCTGCTCCCGAGCTGCAGGCAGCAAGACGACAGCTTCGGCGCTTTATCCATTCCTCCCTCCGCAAAGCAGCTTGAAAATCCCTGGGGCTGAGCAGCTGCCCCAGCGGTGTGGGGGGCACCAGTGTCCCTTTGCTTCTCCTCCCATCGGCGGTGACATGGGTGACAGCACCCATCCAGTGGCTCCAAGATGTGCTGACCTGAAAATAGGTGTAAGGTTGCTTTGGAAAGAGGAAAAGTAGGGAGGTGGTGAGGAACTAAAGAGTTTCGTAGAAATAAGAAAGGTGAATAAAATATTTAGTGGTCGTCACAGCTAAAGCTTCTCATCCCGGTTGCCTTGGGGAGGGTGGCACATGGGTTGTGGGGGCTCAGGTGGGTGCCCAGATGGGTGCTATGGGCCTCCAGCGTGCACCCAGCCTGGCAAGGAGCTGGATTTTGGGCTGGGTGAGGAGTAGCGAGGAGGGGATGAAGAGAGGAGACGCAGTTTTCATGCCCACAGAGGTGGGCACAGAGGCGTGTTTGCAGCTGGCGGGGGTCCTCCCGGCCTTGGTGTGTGCACCCGCACGAGGACGCACTTGGGACATCGTCCCCGATGTCCTACCTCCTCCTGTGCTTTGGTTACTGGGCTGTCCCCCTTAGGGAGGATGGGTGATGTGGTTTGGGTCCCTGCTCTGCGCCTGGGGGAGCTGGGGGGACAGGCAGGTCACGTCTGCGCTGGCCTCGGGTGCCCCCTCGAAGGGGTGAGCTTGCCGCACGTTTGAGTCCTTCACGCTGCTGAGCGTGCGCTGACGGGATGGGGAGCCGGGGGAGAAGCGATTCGGCTCTTGCCCAGAGCCTTTCTGCAAAGCGCCTTGCAGAGGGCTGTCCTTGGCGGGGTCTGTGCCCCAGAGCCAGTCCCCAGCGCTGGCCCGGCCGGTTCAGCCCGCGCAGCACGTAGGCTTGTATTTCGCTCTTAAAAACCACCCAGAGCCAGGCTGTAATTAGGCTGCGTTGTCTCGTAACTGGATCTCCCAGCCCGATGCTTTGTTCTTGGCTTACCCTTGACTTTTTCCGAGCTCTTTGCGCGAGTCGTATCCTTTCTCTGTGCCTCAATTTTTCATCCTCCACCCTGAGTCCTGCCGAACAGACGCTCTCGAGGCGGGGGCTGTCTGGCACTGTCTCAGGCGGTGCTTGTCCCGGAGAGCCTTGCTCTCCTCCGAGCCCTCTAAACCTGCTCCTGAGGAGCATTTACAGGTGCCTTGATTGCAGGTTTCTGTAGGGAGTACAAGAGGAGCTTGTGATGCCGGACCCCCGTCAGGCGCCCAGAGCACTGCAGCGCGCTTTAATCTTCGGAATAAAATTAAAGTGAGGCTTTCAACTTGGATTTTTCTTTGGAAGTCACTTTATTTTAAAACCACTTCTTTTTTTCTGATTAGTCTTTTAGGAGGGGAAAACCACCCCATATCCTGAAATCTTGCCTCTCTCAATAATTGCTGGGCTTCATCTTTTTTTTTAAGTTGCAAGAGGGCTGTGCTGCTTTCCCAGTGCCCTCTGCCAGGGCAGCGCTGAAAGCGGTGGCAGCCAGTGGAGTCCTCTCTGCCCGTCCCTTTCTGTCTGTACGTGCGTCTCTTGGCTCCCCTTGCAGTCACAGCCTCTGGATGTGGATAACGGGAGCAGGGAGTGCGGGACAGGTCCCCTTTGGCATGCTTGCGCTGGGATTTGGCTGATGCCGTGAGCGCGCACTTGCTTGCCGTCGAGTCTCCGGAAGTGTGCTTTGGCACAACGGGGCGAGAGCCGGGAAAACCCACGTCGCTGCCGAGCAGCCCCATTCTGGGGAAGGTTTTGGGGCTCTTGGGAAAGCTTTGGGGCAGGCAGGATGGGATGAGCTGGGAGCGCTCGGTGCCTGGGGGAGGATGGAGCGGGCGGCAGCAGATGGATGCGCGGGGGACGTGGTGGAAGGGATGGCGGGTGCAAGAACAGCCCGTGCGCTCAGCGGCGGAGGGGATGTGCTGCTCCGCTGGGTGCCAGCTGCCCCCTCCCCGGCTGCGCTGCTCTTCCCGTGGGGGCTCCGTGCTGTGGCCGCCCCTTCCCAGGAGGATACGTGACAGCTTCGGCAGAGCCCCGTGCCGTGGGAGTGGGAGCTCCTCGCTGCTGCGGGAGAGTCCAGGCTCCATCTCGCCCCCGCAGATGCTCGTGGAATGTCTCCCATGGGTGCTGCTCAGCCAAGGCTGGCCAAAGACGTGTCTCTGTTCTCAGCTCCTGGGCTCTGGTTGCCCACTGCTGCCGGGATCTGGCCCTCCTGGCAGCACTTCCCTTGCTTTCTGTTTTTCCCGGTGCCACGGAGGCAAACTGGAGCAGCATCCCTGCTCTGCATCTTGTTGGGCAGAGAAGCCAGCCCCTCTTCCTGCTGCTGGGACCAGGACTCACGCGGAGGAGGTGGCAGGCCGGCGTGGGAAGCAGGTTTTGCTCTCCCACCTGGTCCCTGCTCTGGTCTGGGATGGGGGTTTGGCATTTTGGGACAGGACTGTGAAATCCTGGTCTAGGCTGCCACGTTGCATTGTGTCATTGTGCACAGACCCTGAGACTTGGACCAGCAGGGTGACATCCGTATAATGTCCTGTGCAGGGGCTGTTGGAGGGGATGGGAGACGCCACAGCTGACCTTGGCTGCTGTCCCCCCGCGGGTCACATCTCTGGGTGCGAGCAGAGGTGCCTTTTGGGCCGGCATCAGCCTCGCGCCATACAGGGAGGCTCCAGCCCTGAGGTGGGGCTGGGCCTGATGCACAGAAACCCGCAGCCGCTCATCTTCTCCCCAGCCTCCTGCAATTAAACACCCAAGTGGAGCGGTGTCTGCGGTGAAGCTGCTGATGGTGGGCTCGGTGGCGCTGGGACGAACAGGCACCGACCATTTTGGTTTTCAGGCGCTTTCATAACTCGCGTAGCTGGGCCTCGCGCCGCAGAGTGTCCTATTCCCTATTCCTCCTCGCCTCCAGCATCGGCCAGTCTGTAACTGTATGTTCCAGCAGTAAATTCACCGCGAGGGGAGGTCTCAGGTTCCCTCCGGCTGGAGGGGTGCCCGGGAGCGGCAGCACTTGCTCCCTGCCCCGCGGCGTGACCCGGCGGGGAACGCAGCCCCGTCTGCCCGTGGCCTCTGCCACCGACTCCTGCTGTGCTGACACAGCTTTTGGGTCCCTTTGCTTTGGAGGCAGGGTGCCCACAGCACCGCATGTGGGATAACGCAGGAAAAACTCTTCCAGGCATCCCAGCTCACAGTGGCAGAGGCTGTGGCGAAGCACCGTTGTGTGTTTCACCATCACGTTTCCCTGCTCCTGGTGGGATACACACAAGCTCTGCCATGCCACCGACACTGTGTCCTACCCAAGTGACAGATGCCCTGAGTGGCTCTAGGAAAAACCCTTTGGCTGTGGTCGTTACTGCTTTTAAAATGGAGCAGCATCTCGGGGGCTTTGAGGCACTCGAGGACCGTTCTCTGTCTCCCTGGGGCCGAGGGAGCTGCTCGGGACACTGCTGGCAGGCTCCGAGCGAGTGTTGTCCCACGACCAAACCCTGTAGGGATGCAAACTCCTGCCCTTCGCTGGGCTGGCGGTGGTTTTGTAAGCCCTGGGTAGAGCCGGTGCTGGCCACGTGCTCCTGGTGGCAGCTTGCAGCCTGCGCTGGGGCTTTGCAGGGCTCGCTTGGCTGCTCAGCAGGCTCCGGCGTGGGATGGCTGCAGGCTCTGGAAGACTCTCCAGTGCTGCTCATATGGAAAACACTCTCAGTAACCACAAGGAATGGAGATGGTGCTTAAAAAACACACAAAAAGGTCATCCGTAGGGGCCAACAGAACGGGGATATCGGAGCTGCCTCGCGTAATTTTTGCTGGCGTTGACTTGAGAAACTCCTTCCACTGAGCCCCAGGGATGTCTTTACGAAGCAGAGCTGTGCAGGATTCGTCCCATCCTGTGGATGTCATTGGACTGGATGCTCCCTCCCTCCTGCCGGGGTTTCACCGCCAAAACACGGGGCTGGCAGCCCCAGTGGCGTTTCCTTGGGAGGGCTGATTAACCCTGTTTTTTGGTTGCACCTGTGCATCGGCTGCTGCTCTGGGCATTCTCTGCACTCCCGGAGCAATCCCATGGGAGGGCAAAATACGAATCCTAAATCCTCCTGTGTAAGCAAGCATGGCCACTGGGACAGGAGAGGAGCCGCAGCTCCGATGGGGATGTGGGCGCCTGGGCTGGCCCCAGCTCCCTGCTGACCTCAGGGGGCTCCAGGAGGGCTTGGGGCCGCGGCAAACATCTTGCTGAGGTCTCGGAAGGGCGCTGGAGGACTCGGCGAGGTGCTGCAGCACCGGGAACAACTGCCCGGTGTCTCCCGTGGCTGTGCCTTGGCAGGAGAACTGTTAGAGACAGAAGCACCTTCCAAATTTATTTGGTTCCCGATGAACACATTGCAGCTTTTTTTGTCCTAACATCACCCAGAAGATCCTCAACACCCCGAGCATCGGGGACATGTGGCAAAGTCCAAGGCCGGGGGCTATATTTGAGGCTGAGGTGCCCAAACCCTCACTGGGCATCAAGCAGACCAAAGCTTGAGCACAGCAGGGCCACCAGGAACACGGCTGCCAGAAGATACCCAATTGGGTGGAAAATCCCTTTATTCAGTTTTCCTGTGTCTGAAGTGCAAGTGGGAGACTTGGACCTGGCTTTTTCCCCAGTGTGGAGAGAGGGGCTGAAACCTTCTGCCCAGGCGCCGGTGCCATGGATGTGTGTGGCACATCCTCCTGGCTCTGTTGCCTCGATTTAAGGATTTGATGCATCCTGCTGTTTAAAAATAAATAGCTAGCTATTTTGGGCCAGGGAGGCAAACAAATCAACAGGCCAGTGATTTCTTCAATCATCCTGCATGCTGCACAAGGGAAAAATTAATAAAGTACCTGCCATCCCCAGAAGCTATTTGTTAAAGCCAACGATAATGATGGGCAAAATTGAGTTCCTGCTTATGATGGGTTTACGCACGCTCCTGTGCTCCTGCTCCCTCTCCACGGCATCGCCGTTCCTGACAGTGCTACGGGGGGAAAGGAGATACTGATCTGCAATCCAGGTCTGAGCTTTTCCAGCCTTGGGAAGAGCAGCACGGGGCTCTCCAACCACTCTGGGGACTCGCTTGTGCTCTGAGAATTGGGTCTTTTTATGTGTTTTGGGATCCATGAGAAATCTGGATTATCTGTGGAGTTGCCGTCCTGTGGTTATTGCTCACTTCTTGGTAAGTTTGGGCCTTTGGAGGCTTTTCAGGGTTTTGCAGGAATTGCTCCGGGTGTGTGCCTGGCAGAAGCTCCCACGGGTGGTGGTGACTGTTGGAGACTAATCAATGTTGGGAGCAAGGCAACATTGTTTTTCCACTTCCTTCTTGAACTTCCTCATCTGTAAAATGGGCACATATGGAGGCATCCTTCATCAGGAGACCAGGACTCAACTCGTGAATCCATGAGGTTTTCGTATGACAACCACGAACTTGAGAAGACCAGGCTTTCCTTGGGCTACTGCTAGCTTGCTCAGGGAAGCAGCCAACGTTACCTGGCTCCTTAGGGCTATTGGCTGCTCTGTGTTTGCCCTCCGAAGGTTAACCAAAACCCATCTGGCTTGTGACACTGAGAATAAAACACCACATCATGGGAGCATCCAGCATCTCTTGATTGCCGAGTTAATGGTGTAGGAAGGCTGAAGGAGCATCCTTGCCTCCAGGTCTCATCACTGCAGAGCAAATCCCCAGGCACCCGGTGTCTTATCTCCCCTCCCCAGCCCCTGTGTTCACTTGCATCCAAAATACTTCTGCAGCCTTGCAGCAGGGACGACCCACAGCTCGTTGCAGTTTTAGGGGGGCTGCCATCCAGCTGCTGCCATTAGGTCCCCCCGAAACTTTCCTCCTGGCCAGCTTATTTCAGGAATATTTCGTGCGTGATAACAGTGCAGGATCTCATGTCAAGAGAGATGGAGGGTTTGCCCAGCTGGGGAACGGGGCTGTTTATTTACAGGTTTAGCGTGGTGTGTGTCTTGCATTGCCTTGGTGGAATATTAACTATGCAAACAGCATGTTAAATGGCTGTGAGTGTAAGAGCTAACCCTAAATACATCGGCGTGGAGGCCAGAGGGAAAACTGAGCAGGCCGATGCTTTTATCCCACAGCTCAAGTGGATAAGAGGTCTCCTGAGAGATGAGTTAAGAAGAAAAACCTTTCTCCCCACCCGGTTTGGGTAATGCCCCATCCTTAACCTTGTCCACAGGAGCCCTTTTGGCATCAGGGAGGCTGAAGGCAGTGTTGGCTGCTCCATGTTTTGGTGGTTTTTTTGTGATGAATATTCTCCTCCTCCACAAAATACCCCCCTTCGGGCTGCTTTCATGTTCAAAGCGAGAGGCGCACAGCTCGTCCTGCTAATGAACCTTCGCTGGTTGCCCCGGCTCGTGTGTGGGTGTGAAGAGCAGATCTGGATTTAGCTCACTGCTGGTGAGGCTTTGGGAAAAAAGGAGGGGAAAGTCCCTTTTGAGTTTACTGTTGCTGTAAGAGACACAGGCTCCGTGGCTGGCGTTAACTGGGGAACGTGGACACAAGATGGTACGAAGCAGCCCTTGAGCTCAAGGTGTGCTCCGTGGCGATGGATGAAGCTCCCATCCCACTTTCCAGATGGCTCATGGGTCCTGTCACAGCACCGATGAATATTTAAATGAAGAGTTTATCTGTGCTCAGAGCATTTAAATTCAACAGAGTGCAGGTTGTATTTTTAAGTTGCTGTTGTTGAGCTCCCGGGAGTCTGTGGCGGGAGAGGACCCGTGGTCAGCAGCATCTCACCATGGTGAGGCACTGGCTGCCCCTTTCCAGCTGGGTTTGTTTTGGGGCTCCAGGTTCCCTCATACCCGTCTCTGGGCATCCTGCACCTTCTTTGCAAGCAGAGCAATACGTGGTCTTTCTGGAGAAAAAACCACTAGTCTGCAGTGATGGAAAATGAACTCAAAATTCTCTGTTCTTGGCGGAACAGAGAGAAGATCTTGTTCATGCTGGATGCAAGCACTGGGTTGAATTTTGAGTTCTGTCTTTAGGCTCCAGATGTCCATGTTCATCTCAAGGTGGTGGGTCTGAGACGGGACTGTCCCAAGAGACCTCCTTGTGGGGTCAGGATGAGCCGACCTCCCCTCTGGGGGTGGGTTGTGTTGGGGGTCCAAGGAGCTCCCACCCCAACACGGGGACCTCACCATGAGTGCTCTTGATAACGCCGTGTGGCAGCCACTGCGAGCGCTCGGGCCTTCTCTGGCACAGAAAGGACAAATTAAATAAACATGCTTGATTGCTTAAACATTTGTTTTTTAAATTAGCAGCAGCTTTTTTATATTAAAGTATGTGGATATGCTGCTGGGGAACACTTTAGCAAGTTGTTTTTTTCTTCCTGGTGCTACTTTTCCAGAGTGATTCCTGATTTAAAAACCAAATGCAAAACGCAGGCCAAGTTTGAGGTTTAATCCTGCAAAAGATGTTGATGGGAAGAAGGCGCGCTGCTTGGAGCCGTGGGGCCCCGTTTGGATGCGTGATGAGACAGGCCTCGAAGGCAGCGGCGTTTGCAATCCCTGCCTTGCAAGCGCTGGAGGAAGGGGTCTATGAAATGGGGCTCCGTGAATGTGCACAGCTTCTTGGGAGAAGTTTTAGTGGTCCATGAATTGTAAAAATGTCGACATCTTCTGCAAGGAGGTGTTTGGAGATGCTGTTTATGGGAATGTCCGTGTGCTCGGAGGGATGTGGCTCTGCAGCCCTCGTGCCCTGGGCTTGGGGACCTGCCGGGCTTGGGCTTGGCATCTTCCCCTCCACGTGTGGTGCGGTGAGCGACCCTGCGCCAGGCTCTTCCCCGGCTGTGCCTCTGGTTTTGCCTTATTCTTTGTTTTCAGTCCTGTTTAGGTGGCAAAGAGACAGCCCAGCGTGAGGGTTACAGCTCGTTCAGCGTTACAGGATAAGGGGGTTTTAGATGCTGCTCTAATAGTAACCAAGATTGCTAAATAGCATCTCTGGGAAGGCAAAATGCAGCCAGAGAGACGCTAATGCTTCAAATTGACCTTGCTTGAAGCATGTGGGAGTTTGCTGTTTCCATAGGCTTGCTATCAGTGTCCTAAAATAGCATCTGTCCAAAAAAATAACTCCAGTAACCGAGCAAGGATCCCTGTGTGTGTACCTGTGGGAGCACCGTCCCCGCTGGGGCTTTCCGGGTGTGGTGGCATCGCAGATTAAATTGTGCTCCTGCCATTTTAGAAAAAACATAAATAGAGTTTCCACAGCGCTGCTGCTTTTTGTGTCGTCCCCCCGGCTTGTAGCAAAGCTCCTAGCAGCCGGCTTGGGGGAGACGGGGGGGGACCCCGGGCTGGCGCTGCTCCCCTTCCCTTTGCATGGACCTCAGGCCACGTCCTTAATTTTTTCATTAATGGCTGCATCCCGCACAAACGCAGCTCCAGCTCGGCTCCGGGGGTCCGTGCGCGGCCACAGGATCGGGGGGGCTCTGTCACCCGAGCGCGGAAGGGGATGGGGGAGGCAGAGGCTGCTCCTACCCTGGCACTGCGCCTAAAGGCGACCAGCAGTGGGTTTTGTTGTTGTTGTTTTGTTTTTACGTATTAAAGGCTTAATAAATGGAATTAAATACTGTGAAACTTAAGGTAATTAAATGTGGAAGCAGAAGGAAAAAAATTGTAAAGCATCCTCTCCAGGAAACTAATAGGCTCCATGCCTCCTTATCTTAATGATTTTCATAATTTAGCTGAATGCAGAGATAATGGATCTGATGAACCTTTCTGGAGCTAACTTTAGATTTAATGGGCTTCTTGCTGGGGAGCAGGGTGGGGGCAGGTGCAATCAATGCGCTTAAGGATGGAGATAAGAGCGAGAGAAGCTGAAATAAACAGCCAAACGGCTTTTCCGAAGACTTAAAAGTTGCCGCCTGTCCACGATGAGTGCTCCCTCCTTCCCACCTGGAATTAACCTCGGAAATCATTTTCAGAGCCCACGTGATTTCCTCCGGCTCGGCCGCGGCGGCACTGCCAGCGGGTTTTGCCTTTCTGCCCAACCTCTGACCCTCCCTGGGACGAGGGAGCCACAAAGCTGGGATCATCTGCGTTAATCTGGTCTCATTGAGGCGGGATCAGTGAAACCACCTTGCAGATTCACTGTATTATGGAGCAGATTGAGGGACTTAGAGAGCAAATTTAATAAATATCATTTCAATATTACTTGGCGGAAAAAAAAAAGAAATATCCGCTGAGCGGCTGATGTTGAAGCACCCTGCGAAGGATGGTTAATAGGGACCTGAGGTGTTTGGAGAGCTGGGGGAGAGGGGATGGGGAAAACGCTGAATATTGGGTGGGGTGGGGGGGACAGGAGGAAAGGACATCCCTTGGGGCTGGCCTGGGCCAAGAGCTGGGGCACCTGCGAAAGCAAGTAGGGCTGGGAGTGCTTGGGGAAGGGGGAAATGTGGCTGTTTGCTGAGGGATGGAGGTAGGACCTGCACCTTCGGTTCGGCACCAGTGCAGCCGCGAGCCTCCCGCTGCCTCCTTGGCTTTGTGGGCAGTTCGCGTGACCAGGGTGCTCCGGCTGTTTAGGGGCAGAGCCGGGTGGAGATGCTGAGCTGACCCTGCGCCCAAAGCAGCTTTGCTGTGTGGGTGCTGTGATGACTGCCCCCGGCGCGGAGCCAAACGGAGCCCCATGTGCCCGGGGACAAGCCAGCACCCTCCATGGGCACTCTGGGCTCTGGAAGTGGTGGCCAAAGCTGGGCTTTTCTGCAGCTGGATATCTGAAAGCGGCAGCTGCCACATTGTTTTATGTCTGCTTTGTGTCAGGGAGGTGGCACGGTGCGGTGCCACGTCTAGGGTGGCTCTGCCCTGTCCAGGAGTGGGACTTTGGGGGTCCTGTGGTGCTTTTGTGTCGTGGGGCGCTCTGTAGTTCCCAGCGGAGTCTTTGAGCTGTGCTCTAACATGGCTGAAGCCTCTTTGGGAGCTTTCCAGTGGAAAAGAGCAGAGCTGCTCTAGCAGGCCAAGGGCAGGAATGGGGGGACGAGAGGTGGGTGCAGGTACCCAGGGTGCCCGTGTGGAGCCTGGGCTGGGATCCTCGCTGCGTGCCAGGTCCTGCTTGAGGATGGGATCTTCTGCCCCGCCGTGAGCGGAGCAGCCAAGCAAAATCCTGTTGACAGGGCCCAAGGAAAGCTCTGGCTACAGGGGAAGAAGGGAAAGTGATTGCAATGGGGAACCTCAAACTCTTTCTTCTAGGGCTGGTTGTGGTGAGCGAGGTTTTGTCTGTGCCAGGGTGTGGGGACGAGTGCTGCTGCCCACTGCCACTCATGGAAGTGTGCCTGGATCGTATACCTTCCCGAAAGGCTCCAACGAGGGCAGGGGTCCCATCCTGCGCCTGTGCTGAGGACCCGCAGCGGAAGGTGCCGCACTCACAGCCGAAGGGGCTGGTTCATCTCCGTCCCCGGCAGGACCCCCTGCCTGCTGGAAAAACACTTGGGTTGGGAGAAACGTGTGACCTCTTGCTAACCCCCTTTTCCCCTTCCCCTCTTGCTCTGCAAGATGTTAAAAAGAAGGAGGGGGAAAAAAAAAAGAAAAAAAAAAACCCCAACCATGCTGTGGCCAATCCAGGGAGGGCGAGAGCCGGGGACCATATCATTAAAATGCTAAAAATGAGCGTGCTGAAAACAGACACAATTGGGTATTTAAAGCTCTGAATGAAAAGAGTGTGTGTTAGCCGGCTTGCAGAGAGCCGGTCTCCCAGAGCCCCTGGAAAATATGTGGTCAAGCCCGCACCATTAACTTTTTGTTTCTGGTTTGCAAAGTAGCTGTGAAATCCCGCGGGGGGCCCAGACCCCACGTCCCTGCCAGGCCGGGAGGACACCCGCGGTCTGCCGGGGGGGCAGCTTTGCCAGTTGCTTGCTGTACGTCAGGCAGCCTTTTGCTTTCCAGTGGCAATCTTTATCCCAAAACGTGGCGCTCGGCACGGGGGACTTGTGTGGCCCCTGCACCTCTGGGTGCCACTGGGTGGGATTTGCACCAGCCGGCCCCCCTCGCACCGAGGCGTGGGGTGCGTGGATGGAAGGGCGACCCAGCTTCAACCCTGCCCCAAACCAGCCACATAACTGCTCCTGGGTGAATCACTGCTAGATCGCTTCAAGGCTGTTGCATCATTTGTTTGCGGCTTCTTAAAAACTGGGCAGCTTGGGCTGCTGGAGGCTCCGGCTCAGGTGTCTGGGGCCATACTGAGAGGTTTGAGGTCCTGGGGCGGTTTATGGTGCCTCCTTTACCGGGCAGTGCGGATCTTTGCAGCCACACTTGAGCATGGGTTTGCCGCATCCTGGCTGGTCCCAGGGTGGAGGTTGCGGCCGGTGTTTGGTTGCAGGCTGACGCTGGCAAAGGTGTGCGGGGGCTTATTGCTGTGCCCCTACGGCAGTTTCCCTCGGGTCCGTAGGCAGAGGGATCCGTGTGGGTGCAAAATGTCCCCTAAAATGTCTCCTAGGGCAAGTATTAACTGCCAGGCTGGGCTTCGCTCCAGCAGGCAGGAACAGATGAATCAGACACTTAATGGTAAAATCAAACCTCTCAAAGTATTAAAAACAACCCCGCTCCAGCGGGCTCCTCTCTGCTGAACGGGGAGCCCCAGCGAGAGGCAGCGAGAAGGGATTTTTAAACCAAACTGGGATTTTTTGGGGAGCCTCCCCCCACCGCCCCCCATTATCTCTTGGCTGCCAGCCTCTCCGAAGGGGAAGTTCTACCCCACCTCCCGCGGTCTCGGATGTCAGGTTGGCAAGAAAAATCCCATCTGTTTTCAATCTGGATCCTCACTTCCATCCACCCAGCCTTTCTCCTCCCCGCGCTCCCCCACTCCCAGCCCCCAGAGCTGGCGTGTGCGCCAGGCAGGCCTCCCTGATGCTTTTTTTTTTTTTTTCCTT
>VXBO01012827.1:23417-158110 GCA_013400135.1 Rhinoptilus africanus
AAGTTGGGAAGGGGGCACCCCCACTTCCTTCTCATTCCTTTTTCTCCAGCCGGTGGCTCCCGGGAGCGTTTTGCTGCAGAACAAGAGACAAAAGTGTAAAACCCGCATCCAGCACCCCCCCGTGTGTGTGTGCTGGGAGCTCGCCTGCCTTACAAAGGGCCCGCTCACCCTTTTTCCCAAATCCGCCTTTTACTACGTGTTTTTTTCCCGTACTGGAAGTGCCTTTTATTTGTTAATGAGTAAAAGGCAGCCCGGGTACCCCGCAGCCGCCTGCATGATGCTCTCCGCAGCTCGGGGCAGGACACAGGCTTTGAGCGTTTTACAGAATTTATTCGCTGTAAACACTGCCCAACTTCTGTGCTCGGTTCCCAGGATTAAAATATAACTCACTTTCTCGGTTTTATATGACTTGCTTCCTACCCGTTATACTACTGCTCAAGCTTGAGATGCAGATTTGTCTAAAACCCGTAATTTTAGAAACATAAGAGGGGAAAAAAAAAAGCTCCATTTTGTTACGGGAGCTGCGTAGCTGGAACTTTCCTGAGGAATGGCCGTATTTTATCTCTTTATGATTTCTCTCTCACTCTGGCAAAAGCAAAATACTTTTATGTTGCAGGTAACTTTTACGTCAAGGCTCTAACTTGTAACTCGCAGCAGCTGGTCTGACTCAAGGCAGTTAAAAAAACACTTGAAATTAAATTTGAATTTATATCGTTCGTTGGCGGACAGCTCTCCTGCAGTTAAGGAAAAAAATGTAAAGATTAAGCTGATCATTACTATATTTGAAAAGCAGTTTCAAACATTAACATTATGGTTCATCTCTTAAAAAAAAGGGGGGATTCTCTAGCCCGTGCTTTGTATAGCTGCATCTCACTATCCTTTCATTTCCCTTTTCTTGAAAACGTCACTTAGCGGAGGAGAAATCACAACTTCAGGCGCACTGAGATCGCCACACACAGAACAGAGAAACATCTGCTGAAAAGAGATTTTCTGAGAGTAACAAACCACCTGCACTGAGAAATTTTTCTTCTCTTGTAACTAGTGCAGTGTGGGTCCGTGCGGGTCTGTAATCCACCGCTGGTCTGTTCCTGGCTGCAGAGGTGCTTCTCACCCCTGGTATTTTACAAGGCTAATATTTATTTACAGACTTACACTGTTGGTTGGGGTTTATTGGTTGGGGTTTTTTCTCACCAAAAAGGATGAAGTGAAAAACCTGCATTTGAGCTAATTGAGCTGTTTTAACATTTTCTTCATGATTTACGTTTTCTGTAACATAACGAGCATCTGGAGTTGATTGGTGCCTTTCAAGCCGCCCTCTCACTTCTTGCGGAGGAGTGTGCTGGGATGCGGGCTCGAGGACCGTAAGGCTGGCTCAGCTCCGGCTGAAAGAGGTGGTCCCACACCAGGGGCTGAGCTGCGCCGGAGGAGGGGTCTGCATCGAGGACGGTGGCTCCGGGGCTGCGCTTCCCTCTTTTGCTTTTCATCCCTGAAGTGAAAACCATAACGCTCGCCATCCTTTCATGTTGTTGCTCCAAGAACCTGCCAAGCAGAAGGGAAGGTGTCGGTATCTTTTATCACATTGGGAGCATGTTGTTGAATCCCTAGTGCAGAAAGAGGTACATCACCTCTGGGAGAAGCGTGGATGCTTGTTCAAAATCTTTCTTCCAGTCGGGAGTGGAGACAAGGGAGTGGGGGAGCATCAGGGCTCCCGCTCTGCTGTCCGGCTGCTCTGCGACCTCCTCCTGCAGCCGAAAGCCAAAGCGGTGATTTTTCAAAGGCATTGAAAGCAGAGAAGGCTCAGTTATGCTTTGGACTTGGAAGAGATGCGTATCAATTTTTTGGGAGGTGGAGGTACCAAAATAAACTGTCTGAGGGTTCAGAGTGCAGGCATAGAGTGAATTTAGCATTAGGTACTAAATTCCTGCAAAGGTGACAGTTGCAGCAGGTATATGAGGAAATCCCTCATTACCCTGCAGAGCTGGAAAAGCAGGATATGGTGTTTTATTATGTTTCTTAACCTTGATCACAGCAAGTCTCAAACACCCGCTTTACCCTCGCTGTTGAATCTGGCCCGTGGGTACAGATTCTTGTACAGCGCAGCTATTTCTCTAGATTTAATCTCTGAGGAGCGTGCCAGAAAAACAGCCTTGGGGAAATGGCAATCTGCTAGCTTCCTTGTCTGTAAAATGGGAATAGCGATGCGTAACTCCTTTCTGTAAAGTGTTTTAGGGTCGACCAGTGAAAAGTGCTGAAGTGCCATGGGTTGAATCATCTGTCCAAAAAAACCGAAGGCAGAAGCAGCAGCGAGACTTGCCCAGGCTGCTGCGGCAGGTCGGCAGCGAGGCCAGGAATAGACCCGGTATCTCTGATTCCTGCTCGAGTGTCCCTGTCTGCTGCGTGTGGGCGCGGGCCGAAAAAGAGCAGCGGTGCCAGTGTCACCCGGCTGCGTGTAAAGGAGAAAATTGAGGTTGCACGATTCCATCCTTGGTGCCTTTCTGAGGGCTGCCCCGTGGTGCCAGGTGTGGGAGTGACAGGTTGTCTGACACCGGTCCGTGAAGAGCTGGATTGAAGCCACTTTACTCATCTCATGCTGGCTTCTGTGCAGCCCTTGTGTAGTAACAGCTTTGTAGCTGCTGCTCACCTGGGCTGAATTTTTAACCGGTCACGTGGAGATGAAAGGCGCTCGATCCCATTACCGCTCCCCCCAAGCCATCCTCTGCCCTCTGTTTGAAGAGATTTTGAACCCCAGGTATACTTTATTCCCGTGCAAGGCTCTGCTGTCGGACTCGGCAGAGGTTGCGGCGCGTCCTGTGGTATCCGGGGAAGTGTAATCTTGTTACGTTTGAATTTATTTCATGCTGCGTTTGCGGGTGTGAAGAATGAACTGGTAAAATTAGGGATTGCGGAAGGTGTGAGACACCGTGTTTGTTCAAATGCTGACAGTGGGAAAACATCTGTTAGAAGCTCTCTTTGAAGGAGTAGCTGCCCTCCCAGAACTGTTTTGTAGGAGTAATACCTGTTGGTGTAGGTGAGACCTCCTGAATCAGGAGGCGCCTGGGCGATGTTACAGCCGTGAACATGCGCGGGCTGATGCAGGGATGGAGATGTACCAAACTGAACCCTACAACACATTTATTTTTCCTGTGCATCTTGTGTCATTTCCGAGGTGACTGCCACCTTAATTTTGCGTGAGCTCATGTGTGTTCAGGTAAGTTTTTGTTATTAAAGAATCAGTTCTGCCCTTCCTTTCTATTTACAGATAACTCTTTCATGGGTTTGTAAGGATGTGCTTCAGTTTCTCCCCGTACTGATTAGTGCTCTCATTAGCACTTAGTAAGTGCGTTGCAAAAAGTCTTTATTAAAACCTGTGTGGTGGTAGGTTTTATTCATCTGAGGAAGCCACCCGGTGCTCGGTCTCAGCACCAGCGCCCAAGTCCCAGGATGACTTACCTGCTAATTTAGACTTGCTATCTCTTTACGACAAGGCAGGAAGCAGCGCATTGCAGCGAAGGGAGCTGAGGCCAGCCCCCTGTTTATGGTAATTCTTACACAGTTCATTTGGGCGTAATGCTTCTTTTTACAGTTGATTCTCTATTACAAACAGATTTTCTGATAATGGCACCTGTGCCATTCAGATGGGATCATTATTATAATAGCAGCAAGTATTGTTACGGAATTGGTATGTGGAATTTATGTAGGATCGTTATAATGACGGAAGTAATACCATAAATAAAATGATGCTGTAACAGCAGCACTAAACCTGTGTGTAATAGGGAAAATGACAGTTCGAATTTTCCCCAGGCCTCGGCACCTTGAGCCTTGCGAGGATTTGTCCAGGGTTGCTCTGGCTGTGGGAGGGAGGAGAGATGCTCTTCCTGTGCAAATCAGGGAAACCATTAGCTGGAGCTGTTTCAAAAGCCGACCAGGGAGATTGTTGCAAATAATTAGTTGTAGAAATCGGGTGTTGCTCTCATGTGGCAGGGCGCTGGGTTTTGCTCTTAGGCTGGCTCCGTTAACAGTTTTTCTCGGGATGGGTTTCAGGCAGGGCTTTTGCATGCGTGGCCTGTCCCTCCTGTGCCGTGTTGGGACAGTCTGTGCCTGCTGGCACGTTTCTTCTCCCGTTTCTCTGCGGGAAATGTGGGAAAGCTTGAAATTGCATTTGTGAAATAAGGATGCAGGTTGAGACTGTAGCTGCCCAGCGGGACTTGACAGAGGAGGCTGATGTAAATGGCATGCCCTAATACCAGAAGCAATAGTACCAAACGCCTGCAAACAGAAGGAAAGGGTACAAAAAAAATCAGTGCATTTGAAAAGTTACTTAGGATGTGGAGGGGAGATTATCCTCCCTCCCTCCACTTTTTTTCTACGAACAAATCCCTGGAGATGGGTGTGTGTCTTAAAGGCCAGTCTTGCGGTCGGGTTTAGCAAATACAGATAATCCAGATGGCTAATCTGGAGCGTGGTTTGGCTAGCAAAATCCTTCTGGCAAGCGGTGAGGAGGATGCCGGGAAGAGGTTTGCAACAGTCGTATTTAAACAAAGTCGCTGCTAATGCTGCTTCAGCCGTCGTGTGGACAGAGCACAGATGTCTTGCTTGGGTTTTGATTTTTTTAAAAACAAAAATCCCTTTTATTTTCAATCGGTGACCCCTGTTTTAAATCCCTGATCCAAGAGGGGGAATTGCAACCCCTTGGCAGACTTGGATGTGGTTTGAGTTTTGTCACCCTGTCCCTGGTGAGGGATGCGGCCCCTCTCCGGTGCGCTGGTGCCCAGCGTGTGCGGCAGCAGAAGGATGCTCGGCTGCGCTGGCGGGTTATGGTGCTTTGAACTCGCTTTTTGCCCAGGGGCCCCATCATTTGGACAGGGGCGACGGGGCGATTGCTTTCTGATGCTTGGCGCTGCCTTTGTCAGTGGACATCTGGTGCCAGGATTGCTGCTGTCGGGGCTGGGGGTGGGCTGCAAGGCCAGGGAATTTGATGGATTAGTGCCGTTGGAGGGCTGGGGGAGGGGATGGGTAGGGTTTCAGCTCTTGCTGCAGGTAGAGAGAGAATTTGGGGATTAGGGGCACTTTTCTGCAGGCTGCAAAGGCGGGGAGGATTTGGACAGGGGAAAGGGTTGGGAAGAAAAGTCTTTCCAGTTCTTCCAAAGAAATTACATTTGTTTGCTCTGTAAGGCAGCACAAGGGAAATGTGTGTGTCCAGAGCAGGGGATGAAAAAAATCCACAGCAAATCTGGTGCCGGTCTGTCCCCCCAGCTTTGTAACCCTTGGGAATCCTGGTTGCTTGTGCCTGGCCTCAGGGTCACTTGGTTCATTCCCTGCTGCTTCCTATGGATTCAGTAACCTCCTTCTCTCCCCAGAGATCAGCTTAAATTAAAACTTTATCCTTTACTTAAGGAAGCAAGCGGCAGCCTCTCCCCATGCTCTGTTATAGGATCTGGGTAGTTTGCATGTCCCCGTCCATCCGACTTTCTCCGTGGTCACCAGATGGGCTGCGCTGGGAATCGGCAGCTTTTGAGCTGCTGGAGCAGGAGGAGGGGGATGTGGCCTCTCCTGCCCCCGATCTCCTGGAGTGAAGGAGTAAGAAAGAAAATGCTGATTTTTTAAAAGCCTCCCCCAAGGGCAGATATTTCGATATGCTCTTGCCTGGAAAGGGGAGAATTGCTATTTTTCTTGGTGTAGGACCAGCCTCTCGGGGATATTGCCAGGATACATCACACGATCCTTCTGTGGAGCTCCCTGTGCCAGCAAGTGTCCGTGGGTGGGTGGAAATACCCTGTCCCTTGTCTGCCTGGAAGAGCAGGAGGGTTTGCATAGTGGTGAGGGCCACCAGGAACTGGCCGAAATGGCGAACTCGAGGAATGGTCACAGTGAAATCCAATCTCCGACCAGCGCTGTGTTTGAGGATCAAATCCACGTGTAAAAACTGCCCAGAAGATTTAATGTCTGCTGGCTTTGCCTCCTGGAAACACTGCTGCGGTCAACTCTCCGGGAGGCACATTTGGGCCTTTGATTCATGTTTTGGGGCTACACGTGCACACACGTGTGCTGTAAACACTGGTTTTGCTGAGGACTGGATTAGTTTCGTTCAGGGAGGGACGTGCAGCCACCCCGCACGCAGCTCTCTCCTGCCTGCCAGGCGTGGGCGACGTGCGGCAGAGATACGGCCCCAGCCCGGCCGGGAGCTCCCTGCTTGTGTGGTAAAACAAGCCCTCGTGGGTGATTTTTTTAGAATCATAGAATAGTTTGGGTTGGAAGGGACCTTTAAAGGCCATTTCGTCTAACCCCCCTGCTATGAGCAGGGACGTCTTCAACTAGATCAGTTGTCTCAGAGCCCCGTCCACCCTGACCTCAAATGTTTCCAGGGATGGGGCATCTCCCACCTCGCTGGGCAACCTGGGCCAGGGTCTTACCACCTTCACTGTGAAAAATTGCTTCCTCATATCTAGTCTAAATCTACCCTCTTTTAGTTTAAAGCCATTACCCCGTGTCCTACCGCAACAGGCCCTGTTGAAAAGTTTGTCCCCATCTTTCTTGTAACCCCCTTTAAGTACTGAAAGGCCGCAGTAACGTCTTCCCGGAGCCTTCTCTTCTCCAGGCTGAACCCCCCCAGCTCTCTCAGCCTGTCCCCACAGCAGAAGGGCTCCAGCCCTCTCATAATTTCTGTGGCCCTGCTCTGGACCTGCTCCAACAGGTCAGTTTTTCCCCCTTTCCATCAGAAATCAAGAAAATTGGAGGTGAGGAGGAGTAGGAAATTCATGTGTAATGAAGGAAATTGTGGGACTGAGATGAGGGAGGTACTGCAGAATTTAGAGACACCTGAGGGGTGTTGGAGGGTTTGGATGGGGGTTTTGTCTTTGCTTCTGTTGCTCTAGACATAATGTCAGTGCTGTTGAACTGCCTTTTGAATTTTGATTTCTTCTCTGCGTTGGACAAAGTGGTGGCTAAGGGCCGTGGCGGTGCAGCAGGTCAGCAGGTTTATGAAGTTGGAAACTTTTAAAACACTGGCCTGAAAAAAGGAAAGTGAAAAATAAGGGATAAAGTAGCAGTTACCATCCTGAAAATGCATTTATTTGAACTTTAGGAGCAAAAGGCAGAGGAATTTGGGAGAGAGGAGGGAAGAACTCAGTGTAAAAATGCATGCAGGGCAGTGAACAGCTGTGGGGTTCTGTGAAATGGGAGCTGCTCGAATTCAAAGGATTATCCCACTAACCAAGAGCTGGTGCTTACACCGGGGCTGAAGGCTGCAGCCCCAAGTGTGCGGGCAGGAGGAAAGCCTGCAGAAATTCAGGCTGCTCCAGGCTTCCCGGGTGGGTTAACTCCTGCTGGAGATGGGCCCCGGTAGCCAGGAAGGCTCAATCTCCCCAGCCCCTAAATTGCAGTATCGTGTGGGTCCTGTTCTCCTTGGAGTGCTTTCATGCCATCCTCGTTTTGTACCTCGTGTCAAGGAGTGAAAACTTGGTTATTTACCACCGTTTCTCCAGCGTTAATGGCTTTGGTGTCTTGGATGCTGCAGGATGCCATAGGCGAGCGCTCCTCTGCGGTCCCTGCCCCACCGGACCGATCCAGTCCCGCTTCAGGTCCTCTGCCAAGTGGCGGTGGCTTGGAGCTAGGAAAAAACTTGATCCAGACAGGTAATTCCTCTGAAGCATCTGCTTTTGGGTGCTGCCGGCGATGGCGTGCTGGACTGGATGAATCACCGTTGCCTCCAGCCTGACGTGTTTGATGGTTGCAGCGCTGCCTTCCTGGAGGGGAAGGAATTGTAGTCCATTACCAGGAGTCCATTTCTCTTACCGAAGGTGGAGCGTCACACACAGCACCGAGTGTGCCTGGCTCCTCACAGCAAGCCTGACTCGTGTGCCATGAAACACTCGCTTGACAGCGCGTTCCAGAGCAATGTCCTGAAATAAATGATGGGCCCACACGGTGCTTTATGCAGTGCCCTGAGAGGTGGGAATGTGTAAATCGCACCATCCAAATGATTTAGCCCCAGGTATAGTTGTGATTCAAAATGAATTTCTATCCCCGCTTCTCCCTTGCGCTAGCGCTGGAGTAACTGCTTGCTGTAAACCAGTAGAAAATTGCAGCAGCACTGGGGAGGTTGTATGGGGCTGGACTGGGAGGATGCCTGGCCGTGCCCTCCTCTGTCCCCTGCATCCGTGGTCTCCATGTGCAAGGGCAGGGATGCAGGGTGTGGGTTTGATATCGGTCCCCCCCTCTGTCTCTGGGCTACTCATCCATGTCTGTGTCTGTCCCTAAGCGGGCAGCTGTGCGGCACACAGTTTCCATCAGGCTTAATAGGGAAGATGAGTGACATGTTAAAAGTGGCTTTAGGTTTTATGCAAAGCCAATGATGCTTAAGCCAGCTGGTGGATTTTAGGTTTTTCAGCAAGTTTCATTGGACAAAAATTGCCTTTGGAAAGCGTCTTGGGTCTGATGTGAAATTCTGATGGCGATCAAGGCAATGGAGAGTTGTGCATGGCTGATGTGGTGCTTCACACCTTGTTGCCCCTTTGGGGAATTGATTGTCTTCCCTCCTGCTTTGGGGGAGAAAGAGAAAAATCATGAGAAAGGTCCTGTTTTCTTTGTCGTGAGGAATGAACATTAATATTGAAACATTGGGGGATTTTTTTGTAAAGATCGGTTTTGCTTCTTGGCTGGTACCCTGGTTTAGATCTCCTGGAATAGCTTTGGAAGTGCAAGTCTAGGCAAATACATAGAAAAGATGAAGTATGGGCTGTTTTCCTTGCTATTTGCTTTTGCAGGGAGCCCTTCTAGTGGTTCTCCTGGTGCTGCGCCATGTCCAGGAGTTGGTTGTTTCTCAAAATGCGAAGGTCAGAGGTACAGGAGGAGTGGTGAACCCCAAAGACTTGATCGCTGTTTGAGGCTTCAGCTGTCCTCCTAAAGCAAACGTGGCATGGGTGCTTTCTTCTCAGGGAATTCTTAAATCTGCCTGTATTAATTTCGCTCTTTTGATCTCTAGAAATTAAATCATGACTGTAATTTCTAGAGAAAAATACACATTTGCTCTTCTGTGCCTGTTACGACCCACAGTTTTGTGGATAGACAAATAAAATCTTGGTTTGAAGCGTTTCAGCAATGTGTTAAAGTTTATGGAGCATTTAACAAACTTTTTTAGTGTGCAATAGTTTATAGTCCCAGCAAACAGCCAAGTGTCACATCAAAGTTGTAGTCTTTTTCTCACTTAACAGCACAATGTTTAGTGCTGCTTCAGTTTACCTTGGGTGGCTTTTCAGTGCACAGCTCAGCATGGCTTTTGCTTTCCTTTTTTTCCCCCACCCAAAAAATCAAAAAGGTTATAAGTACTGATTTAGGACCCACAATTCAAGCAAGATAGAAATTTATTTCTATCTTTAAAGGGGGGAAAAAAAAGGCAGATAATCACAGTGGCTTCAGTGGTGTTCTCCTCCTGCAGTTCCCTGCTGGGCTGGGAGAGCAGAGCGGCGAGATGAAATCTCTTCGCTGAAGTCAGGGAGAGTTTTGCCATCAGCTTGTACAGATCTGTAACGATTTTTCTTTTAATGCGGGAGCTGGAGTGTGTCTTAGACAGGGATGGTCTCTGCAGCGGAGAGTAGCGGGTACGGTCGAGCCAGAGCCCGCTGACACCAGCAGCAGTGAGGCTGCGAGTTCGGTGCCTTTTGCCCAGATTATGGGATTTGCTCCTCGCCTGGACTGGGAGAGGATGAGCTTTGAGGAACTCTGCAAGGGCTTTCATCTGCCCCAGTGCTTGGGATTGCAGTCGTGTAGGAGAGGAAAAGGGAAGGAATATACAGGGAGTTAAACCTTCTAAAGCAACGGCTTCCATCAGGAATGTCCTAGAGCTTGAGGTTGTCATTTCTACTAAATTCGAACTAAACAGGTGTAAAAACTCAATGACAATGTCTGGATAATGGATCATAAACTGTTTTATTTACTTTATTGTAGATTTAATTATGGTAATACGGATACATGGAATTACGTCTGCACATAAGATCTATTCAGTAGTAAAGGCTTTATATAACGTTATAAATAATGAAACCTGAGCTGTATCAAGGGCTCCCTGTAGCATCCTTCATCATATCCCAGCTGAAAGTGGGAATTCTCTTCTATGTGAATTACGCACGGTTGGGATTACTGAGGTTCAGGCGTTCTGAAGGGGTTGGGTTATCTGGCACGGGGTGTGATTTCATCTCACCGCCTGCATTTCAGTCTTAGTTTGCTTTGAAATTTCCTGTAGAGTGGAAGACGGCATAAAATGTCTTATTAATGTTGATGTGATCTGTCATCGGCAGTAACCAGTGAATTGGTATATGAGAGAGGCATGTAAACAAATTTGAAACCAAAATAATCTGGCTGTGTTTTATTAAAAAACGAGCCAATATGCAGCAATATAATATCAGGAAATTCCATTTTGAGTTTCTAACGACAAACCTTTTCGCACGTTCCTCCCATGATTTATATAATTGCCAAATCGCTTTGATGGCTTGATGGAATTATAGCTCTGCATTACACAATGGATAATCAATCAAAATAAACTGTGTTTACCCCTCTGCTGTAGCATGTGTATGAAACAGATACCTTATAGTGTGAATTATTCCTTAACGCTGGTATTTGTAGGGAGTTTCGGGTGTGATTTCAGGATCTGATATCTGCATGAACCTGACCTCACCTTGTAGGTTTCAAAATCGTGCTGGCTTAAGCAGGGGCTGTAGGAACTTGCTCTTTCTACGGTGCATGTAGGAACATTTCTGCCTAAATATGCAGTGGGCTTGTTTGTTTAAATATCATAGAAATAAAACCGCAGCAAGGAGGCAAAAGGTGCCAACACCCGAGCTCTTTGTAAGGGCTCGGGAAGGCTTGTAGGCTGAAATTCTGCCTTTCTAGGCAAGCTTGGAGCTGGTCGTCTCTGATATTTAATAGGCTGTTCCCTGCCTCATTTGCTGCACAAGTTATTGTGAGTTTTAGTGTATGGCTTTAGAAGCATTTCCTACCCTATTTACCAAATGTGCTGTTGTGAGATGGAGAAACCCCTTTTTTTCTGAGTGGTTACTGGAGTAAAAATTAAAACCAGTCTTTTTAGCGAGTGGTGGCTGGGATAATGTGTAAGTGGTTAATATTTGTATTTAAATAGATGACTTGTGCAGGAGATGATCCCGTTTCCTATAGCATAGAGCACAGTTGTCTCCTTCAATGGGCCTTTCGCTCATACCTATCCCATTTTTAGTCCGTTTACTTAATGGCAGAGCGTTTTTAGGGAGGTTGTGAGGTGCAGTGTTTGTTTAAATGGCTTCCATGGTATTGCAGACCCGGGGCTGCGCATACGCAGCATCCCTTCGGTCTCTCTCTGCCTGCAAAACCTGCCACATTCTGATGAAAGGGAGATAAAATGGACGGAGTCGGGCAGGGCTGCAGGCACAGCGCCTCGTCTCTCACCCCGCGCTCTTGTGCCTTGCCGCAGCATCTCCCATCTGGGGTTTATTTTTGGGTCTTTCTCCTGCAGAAAGGCATCTCTCCCCATCGTTTCTCCCCGGAGAATCCCGTCTCCTCTCCCTCCTCGCCTCGCTGTAAGGGGATCACAGCTGCTGAGTAAATGTTAAGATAATAGTGTTATTACGGAGTAATTATACTGCAAGTTATTGAATTAAAAGTGATGAGACTGCCTGTAATGCTGAGTGGGGAGAGGAGGGAGAGGCTGGGTGGGAGAGCGTGGAGCCGGGAAGGTGGAGAATAGAGAAAACCTAATAAATTTCCTCTTGTCGAGAGCCCCTCGCTGCCGGGACTGGGACTGAGACTGAATGAAAGGGAAGCTCAAAGAGCTAATAAATAAACCATTTCCCTGAGAATAGAGGGTATAATTAGAAACCGTGGCCCTGTGGTTTTGTGTCTGCCCTGGGGTGGAATCTGCTCGGCGCTGTACTGTGGCGATAAAACAGGGAGACAATGCAGAGATGATGTCGCACAGTTGTTAACTTTTGAGGAAGGAGATGCGTTGTTCCTCTCTTTTTCTAGAAAAATAAAAATAATAATAAATAATTTAAGCTTTATGTTGCAAAACTTCAATAACTGGCTATACCCTGGAGCCTCTCCATCAGTAACTCCGGCTGATCTTGCATTTTTCTTTTTCAGTATTTTCTTGGGGGGAGGGTGGTTTTCAGTGTAGACCTTGGAAGACTTTACCCTCTTTTTTTCATTTTTCTTTTTCTTTTCCCCGAGAGGGACAAATAATACTATTTCTTTTTTTCCTTTTTCTCCTTTCTCAGGCTGAGATACCAACAAATTTGACTTCTCTCATTCCTCTCTTGCTATAGCGTTGCTGTCACTGTGCTTTTCAGGATGGTTTGCTAATTGATGGTACGCTAGCTTTTCTTTTGTCCTTATTAGCTCAGTCTGATGCCCTGGAAGATCCCACCATCTCGGCTGTGGTGTATCGAACAACAGACTGCCCAGCTTGCAAGTGCGAACAGCTAAAACTTAACCCCAAAGGGGGATAATAGTGAGTTAAACTCAGGTTTGCACTCGAGCCTCCATCTCCCCCTTACGCCAATGGGGATCTTCCATGAGTTTGGACAAACTGATGGTCCTTCTGTTCTGCATCTTTGGGATGGGGATAACGAGTGCAGTGGCAGATGCACAACACATCACGGAGCTCTGCAGTGAATGCAGCGGTGGGCGCGTACTGGGGATGCGTAGGTGGGAAGCCACAGGAGCATGGGTAGCCTGGCAGTTGCAGGGAGCAGAAAGAAAATGGAATGCATACCGTGCTCGGTTTGGATATGGACAGCCTTTAATACCCACAGGGGTTTCATAGCTTAAAAAACGCATGAATTGCTGTCTCCTTCCTCTCCTGACAGAAGATATGTCACTGTCTGCCCGTGGCCGGTTCCTCTGCAGCCGTCTGCGAGGGGCCGGGAGTCGGTGCCCTGCCCGCGCCGATGGGCCAGCGCAGCCCCTGCCCTGGGCACTGCAGGCAGCCCGTCTGCGGGGGCAGGGGGGGCTGGCCGCAGGAGGGCACGGGGAGCTGCTCCGTTTGGTTGGAATAAGCGATGGATCTTTAAAGAGAGGAGACAATAACTAGTAATGAAAGTCCGGGGGGAGGAAGGAGGAGAGGGCATTTTTGCTGCTGTTCATCCCCAGAGTATCTCAGGTGGCTTTGGATGCGAAGGGGGATGATGTGCTCATACCTAAATAGGAAGAGTCCCCCCACACGGGTGTGTTTGAAGCTAAAGTAATTATTTCCGAGAAGCGCTTTCATAGGTGCTAGAGAAATGTGGAGTGTTTACCTTACTTTACAATCTAAAAAGCCCTAATAAAATACACAACAGGAGTATTAACAGTGAAACTATTTTGAGGATTATTAAGCTGTTATAAAAGAATGGAAGCAAATCTGCCTGGCATTGTGTTCTATGCCACTAGATATTTAAATTAATGCCTTCCCTATAGTAGCTCCTTCAGAAATATCAAGGCACTTAAACATCTTTAGTGAATTAGATACTTGGTATTGTTAAATAGCTCTTCAGCATTCTCTATTCGTGTAGCACAGGGGGGAAACTGAGGCAGAATGATTTGGGCTGTGCATTCACTGTGGGAAAGGTAAAGTCAGGATCCGATTCGTGGGTTTCCATGACCCTTTGGCGTGATGTGTGGTGGAAAATGACCTTGTCCAGCAGCGCTTCTCACTGCCTGGGGATGCCAGACTATATTTCTTTTCTCTTCCTTATCTCATCCTGCCATTGTAGAGCAGAGCCATGTTGTGGGCACCAAGAAAATCCTTATGATTTTTCTTTTTGGCTAATGTATGCTCTTGCAGTATTGCCAGCGCTGCCCATGACCATCTCAGGGAAGCCCATAAACCCTGATGTAATGTTATTTACTTGTAAAAGGCAATTTGTAAAGATCTGTCTGGGGGCTGCTGTCACTATATCCGTGGGATTTATTCCCTGTTTATTTACGGTTTGTGCTCATGTATATGTGGTTCTTCTTTCCCATCGTAATCGGAAACTTGATTGTCCCTTGGACTTTTCTGTCACTTGCAGCATCAGCCGTGCAGGTCCCAGGGCTGCCTCTTTCATGCAGGTTGATTTTTTAAAATTTTTTTTAAATTTAATTTTTCTGTGGCTGGAGAGGAAGAGCTGTAGGCATTACATCAACCTTCGTCTTGAAATTTGCTTCAGGAGGAGAGCAAGGGGCATGGAGCTTCTGGTGCAGTCATGCTGGAAGTGAGCTTCCCTGAAAACAAACCCTTTTCTTTCTTGCTTTCCTTGGTCTGGCTGTGAATGATTTGCGCCGTCCTCTTTTATTTTCCACAGAGTCCCGAATTCTGGGCTTGACAAACCTTCTTTTTCCTGCACCTTTTCAGGCTAAGTTTTCTGTTGGAGCTGGAGCAGCCGAGCAAAGGGTGTGAGATAGCACCTCCAGGGCAACCTGGATCCTTCAGATCAGACAGTGGGTGCTTTTTAGCTGCAGATACCCCTGCCCAGAGCTGTCTGTGCCGCGCAGCAGCTGGAATTACGGGCTGTTTGCCTCCTGCAAAGAGGGAGGATGGTGGTATCGACTGAGCATTGCTGAGAACAGGGGCATGTGTGCTACGGCAGCTCTTTTCCAAACGGCCTCAAACTGCGTCTGGCTGGGTCAGGCGAGGCTGCGGCTGCCGGGCTGCTGTCAGTGGGACGAAGCTGTTAACAGGGAGCAGACCCCCCCCTCCAGTGCGCCCAGGTGGATTAATTTGCACCACAAAGATTGTGTGTAAAATTGCTGGCTTTAGATTTGGATTAATAAATGAAGGATTTCCTGGTTTCGATGATGCAGAAATGGTTTGGTTCAGGACTGGATGACTGATTGTAAGGAGTGATTTCTCCTTGGTCTCTGCAGTCTTTTTGTGATGGGGTTTGGGGGCTCTTGCTTTACCTGTCCTCACAAGCACTGGGTGTAGTAGGTCAATGCCTGGAAATGACAGTTTAAAAATAAGGCTGTGGCATACAACAAAAGGCTCTGATGCCTTAAATGTCTTTAATTGGCAAAGTTTGATGTATGCTCAGGATTTCTGCGTGCTTTCACTCATAATAATCCCACTCAAAAGGAAGTCTCAGCTCCTCTCCATGCTGGATATCCTTGGTGGAAGACAACCTCTGCCTTGAAGGGGAACAGCCGCTGCAGCTCTGCAGCTGGGCTGGGAATAACTCCTGGATCTTGAGCATCAGTGTGCGATTGATGTGCATCAATCCATCATCCATGGAGTTCCTCTTGAGTAAACCTTGAAATAGATCCCGGCACAGCCACGGTGCTGGGCAGACATCTGAAGCAGTTGTTGTGGTAGCGGCTGACCCAGGGGTGCTTTCTTCAAGGAACGGTTCAGAAAAGGGACCTGAACTGGTGGAGTCATTTGGTACATGGAGGAACACGCTGTAGATATTCTGAAAAAACAAAATCAAATAGGAGAGCTGGTAGTGGAGCTCTTTGAAAATCCTTCAAAGGGACCCTGTCAATGCAAACCTCCTATTTATGTTTTTTTCTTCCTCCTCCTTCCTTTTGTTGATACAATCTTGGAAGTGGGAGGATTTACAAAAATGCATGTGTTTTTAAGCTGCTTCTTCAGACACTTTTTTCCCTTGTAAATATTGTGTAAGAGGCCGAAATGAAAAACACAGAAAACAAACGTGGCAGAGTCCTTGTTAGACCCTCCTCTAGTCACTTCGGAACCTGAAAATCAGATTTGTTATTGGATGTGGTGTTAAGTGTATCCTCACAGCTTTGCAGGCGCACCAAGGGTAGACCCGTAAGCCCTGTCACTCGGACCCGCCTTTAGGCCAAAATAGGGACTCCTGTAAAGGCCTGGCCTGCCGGAGCAGGGATGCTCAGCACCGCCGGGGCTCCCAAGGGAGGCACCTCCAGCCTCGTCAGCCCGAGGGTCCTGTCTCCGGGTGCTTCGGTCCTTCTGCTGGAGCCATCTAGTCTCTGACTGGGAAGAATTACTTTGGTGTATTCAAGGGCATCTAAAATAGCCTTGAAGTTGACAGAAGAGGAGCATCCTTTGGCCTCCCCTGTGCTGGAGGAACTTTCAGACCTCCTCTCCTTGTGTTGGACCCCATCTGGGCATCTCCAGGGATGGCGGTGAGGACTGCTCCGGCGGAGAGGTGGCTGCCGGCACTGCAAGTGATAAAAGTGAGTTTTCAGAAGGTTTTCTGCCGCTGGTTTCAGCAGCAGCAGGAGTGGGATGCATGAGTGATGTACGCATCTGGAACACAAAGCGAAGGGGACCAGAGGAAACTCTGTATATACTGAAGTTAGCACCGAAGGCTCTGTGGGTGCTACTTTTTTCTCCTTTGGGTGGTTTATGGGTTACTTGGAGGCTGTGTATGGGCTGAGCAATCTCAAGAGAAGGTGATATCAGACCAGACTTAAATTTTCATGCAAATTAACAAGTAAAGGCAAAACTTGTGGGGTCCCTTGGCTTTTCACTCACTGCCTAGCTCATGGGAACTCTGTATGTACTTTGGCTCCTGGGCGATGCTCTAACAAGCTCACGCTAAAACCCTGCCAGCCCTGAGTTTGCAATGAGCAGGTTTCTTAATTGAAAGTAAGTGGTTTTATTGGGGATGTGCATTGGTTTGGCTGAGCCGTTTGCAAAGGTGCATGTGAACGGAGGAGAGGGGATGGCAGAGCTTTCCTCCGTGGCTGGGGCTGCGTGGCTCGGCGCTGGCAGGGTGGTGTGTGCAGCACACGCAGGCGGAGAGCGGGAGCGGGCGATGAAGGGCATAATTACGGGGAAGGATGTGGAAACCAGTGGGCTGAAAGGCAAAATGGTTTGCCCAAGGACATGGGGTGATGGAGCTGGGGCTGGAACTCAGCAGCTCCGTCTCTTGTGTGGGATCGTTGTGTCCAGGCTGGTGCTTCTGCTGGGAAGTGGTTTTGGGGGAGTTTGCCAATACCTTTACCTTGATTTTTCTGGCTGTCGAAAAACCGTAAAGGCCTGGAGGACTCGAGTTCAGATAGCTGGTCTGAATGTCTCTCCCTCGAAGCTATGGAAAGCAGTACTTGCAGTCCTGTTTGAACTTGTTAGCTGACAAGTTAAAAGGTTGTTTTGACCCTTCAGGATATTTTAAAAAAAGATAAATATTTCTTTCACCTTCCTTCTCCCAGTTTTATGAGAGGACCGAGCCAAGAGCTTTGTATTCGGCAGTAGGAGTGTAATTACAGCAAGTCCGGGCGAGCGATTCTCCCCCAGGGCTGTTTCATAGTTGGTTTTTACTACTTTTTTTTTTTTCCCCCCCTTACCCCCCTCCCTGCCCATGTTTTTGCTCTATATTCCTCCGCCTCCCCACGCACGTGTGATGCCGCAGCAGCTGCGGGACCCCACTCCTTCCCCCAGAGCCCTGGTGGGAGCGGTCCGGTTTTGCCGGGGGATGCGGCCCTTGCGCGCAGGAAGCAGATGAAGCAAATTGGAGCTGGAAGAGGAGCGGCAGCCAGCGGGGTCTGCCGCCAACCGACCCCGAGCCATGGCAGAGGAAGGGCTGGACGAGGCCCAGCGCAGCTGCTCTGGCCGGGGGAGCCGGGCCCAGCTTTCAGCCCGCGTGTCTGCGCAGACTTGAGCAGGGCAGGACCAGCGGGCAGATGGAGCGCTGCCCGCCCGGGAAGCGGCTCCCAGCTCCCCCTGCCCATGGCGCGGCTCGGCGGGGTGGGCATGCCGGGTGCCGGCGGGGCTTTGCGAGCTCTTGCTTTGCTCGTTCGTGCTGTGTTTAATGAGCAGAGAGGGTTTCTTTTTTGGTTTGCCTCTTGGAAAGCGCCTAACTCCCGTAGGGGCTGTGCTGCCTCGGCGGCTGTCGGCCTGCGCATCCGAGGCGGCTCGGGCTCTCCCCTGGGAGCACGAGGGCAGGGGAAGGCCCAGGGAGCAGCGGGTCTCATGGCACGTCCCTGTCGTCCTGCTCCAGGCCGCATGAGCACCATGCGCCCCACTGCAATCCTGCCTGCTTTTTTGGGGGTGGAAAGAAGCACGGAACATTTTCGTGGGTGGGAGAAATTGCGATCAGCTCTGTCTCCTCTGCTGCTCCGGCCAGTGGGATCCGAGAGGGCTGGGGATACTGGGGGGGTGGATGCACGGCTCTGCCACTGCGTGCCCTTGGTCATGCTCACATGCATATGGGATGTGAAGTCGTTAATCCATGCAGACGGCAGAGCCTGGCGTGCACCCTCCCATTCACCCATAGCACCCCGGCCCCAGCTGCTCCGTGGGTGCTGGCTCCTGCCCCCACGGCCGCCTCCAGCACATATCGGTACGGCACTTCCCTGGGCTGCACGGGCGCTTTGTGGGTGCACGTCCTCTCTCTGCAGGGATTTACTTTGGGTTTTCATCAGGAGCGGCTGCTGTTAACCCACCCACCAAAACGAGCGTGTGAGCAGGAGCACGGAGAGGGCTGGCGGTGCTTCTGCCTCCACAGCGTGGTCTGTGCTGGGTTTTGTGAGTGTGAATTGAGCTTTTCCATGCTCCCTGACAGAGCAGGATGTAATCCCCATGTTTCAAGGTGGTGAGGGGTGAGTGTGCGAGTCTCCGTGGTGCGGCCATGGGGCTGGGTGGCCAAGGGCCGCTCTCTGCCGCGACTGCTGGAGGAGCTTGAGCTCAGACTGGAGCAAACAGACAAAAATGCCAAAAGAAATCGTGAAAGCTTTACTTCTCCCAGGGAGCTAGATCTGGGCTGAAATGGGTGGCTGAGAGCACCTTGCTGTGCTTACTGCCTTTTGCCCACTATCGCCAGCCTAACCGAGGCCTCTCCCGCCAGATATCAGAGGTGTTTGGCTGTCGTTGCCAGCTGGGCGCACGCAGCAGCCCGTGGGGAGGTCGGAGGCGTGTGGGGGCGTGCGGAGCTGTGAGTGCATTTATGGAGCTGGGATTCCTCCCATTCCCCAGCCGCGTCTCTTGCTCCAGGTTTCTTTCCCCTGGAGAGCTGTGCCGTGACCCCCATGGGCTGGTGGTGGTGGCTGGAGGGGCAGCAAGCCGTGCCCGAGACCCGCAGTGTGGGCATCTTCTCCTGCACCTGGGAAACTCCCTGGTTGGAAAAGGTCCTAAATGCTGTCCTCCTCCTGGCGCCAGACCGCAGCCACGGCTCGATTAGTTGTGGTGCAGGGAAAAGCCAGTGTCTTTGGGGTCTGATACTCCCCTGTGCAGATGTGCCTTTGCATCTCATCTGGAAGGCTGAATTTATCCTGGAATAAACTGGATGCAACCCCACATTGGTTCTGCTGGAAGAGCAATGATCATCAAAGTCCCCTTAATTCTCAATTAGTCTGTCTGCCCAAGGCTTTAAAATTGGTTAGATAAACCGCATTAAAAGTTAAATCTGAATTAACCTTTCCTTGCGTAGACGACCCCTTGGAGCCCTGACTGCGGCAAAGCAGAGCTGGGTGCGGAGAAAAGGGTTCCCGTTGGGGCAGCCCCTTTCTGGGGCCAAAGTGGGTTCTTCTGGGTGCATTCCCCTCGCAGGACACCCACGGCAGCAGGGCTGCTCCTCCGGCCGTGGCTCAGCCCCGCTGTGAGCTGACCCTTGGCACAGGGCTGCTGCGCCGGGGTATTTTTAGAGAAGATAAGAGCGATGGCAGGAGAGAGGGCTCTGTTCCAGGGAGCTCCGACTCTTTAATTATGTTTTTGGTCTAGAAAATTATATGGTTCCTAGAGCGTAAATAGAGAACGTATGGAAGGTAATTGCACCTCCGGGTGCAGATTAGCTGGTAGCAGGGAGAGGCTGTGTGGAGGCCGGGATCAGAGGGAAGAGCTGGGTGGAGGGAGAGGGAGAAACCGGCTCCTCGGGGCTGCCAGGCATTGCCCAGCCGCGGGGCGGCTGCACCCTCGGCCCCCAGGTGGTCCCAACGAGTGTCTAGGGGGGCCCCATCCCCATAAAGGTGAGGACCAGTCCCATGAGCCACACCACTGCCATTACTCCCTGCATTTTGGGGGCCCTTGCCTTCAAACCTGCCTCTGAGGGTACCTCCTTGGGGCCTCCCTGGGCACAGAGGCCAGTCCAGGCTTACTGGAGATAGTGGAAATCTGCCCCCCGCCTCTGGCCGGTGTGTGCCCCAGCCTGCGTTTGGCTCTGTAGGGAGGAAAGAAATTTAAAACGTGTTTTCGTGCTTGTGCTTTCCACCCTGCTCGGGAGTGGGGTACGTGCAAGGAGAGCCTCAGTTTTCTTCCTTTTCAGAGCAGCCCTGATTTCAGATGTGTAATCCAGAAGTGCACGGGTGTGGGGTATGGGGCTTGGCGTGTATCCCTCGCCGCTGCGCACTGCCAAAAATGATGCTCTTATTCTGCAGCAGAAGGGGCAAAAGCAGGATCTTTTTCTTCTAAGTGCCTGTTTTATATGGACAAGCTTAATTTTTGGTGCTCCCTTTTCTTTTAAAGAATGTATTAAATTAAAAAACACCCAAAGCTCTGCGTTGGCGGCAGTGATTTTCTGCGTGCTTCCCTCTCCCTTCCCTCCTTCTGTGAACCGTGAGCAATTTGGATGGAGGATCCTGCGAACAAAGAGAAGGGTGTGAGCTGGGGCTGCCGCCGCGCGCGCCCGGGAGGACGGCGAAGGGTGAATCCGCCGGGTGCTGCTGAGCGTGACTGGTCTTGCAGAGCTGAGTACCTGCAGCGACCAGAGCTGAAGCCTTCGTTAGGTGCAGAAATGTGAGCAGGGACCTGCCGTAACCCTGTCCCTGTGTTTGCGTGGTTCCCTGCTAACAGGGACAAGGAGGTTTGTCCAGGCGGGACCTCATTGTCCAGGCATCTCCTTCCCAGTCCCTGGAGTCCTGATGTTCTTGGGATGCAGAGCCTATATTCGAGGCGAGACCAGCAAACTCTTTGCTTAAGAGGAAAACCAAAGGTCTTGATGATGGAAGGAAGCCTGGCTGCTGGTGCTGGGAGATAGGGAAGGGACTCTGGAGAAAACTGGGATTGGATAAGGCAATTTGGGCTTCAGTCTCAAGTCCTGTCTCCAGCTGCAGTGTGTGAAGCAGTTTTGCAGAGCCTTCCCCCAGCCTCCCTCCTCCGGTTTAACCCTCCACCTGGCCGAGTGCTGGAGATAGGGGATTTTGCAACCCCCCCCTTCCTTCTTCCTCACGGTTCCCAGTATAAATACGTGGAGCAAAGCCGCCAGCTCTGTTTATTGAACACAAATAGAAGATAAAATAGTGGAAAACTAATTTTTTCATGCTTATTGGTGGGAAAGATTAAAATTATGCAAATCCTCGGCAGCGAGCTTGGTGCAGAGATAAGGGGATGTTCAAGTCGGCTGGCTGCCTGCTAATTCACTCATTGAAAAAGAAATGAGCAGGAAAGCTGTGATCAGCGTCACCGGCCCCTCATGGCGCTCACGGGGCTGGGATTTCTTTGGTTTGCTGGGAGGAAGCTGAACAAAGGAAACCTTTTTTGGAGGAGTGCAGGATCCGTGCTGAGATGCTCACCCTGAAATCACGTGTCTGCCAAGTGCCGGCCACGATTCCTGCCTGATGCGCTCTGGGATACAGCACCTAGACCTTGTCCGGGGTGTTTCTGCTGACCTCCAGCCAGTTTGCAATGACTTGAAAACCCTTGAAAGCTCAAGTGGTTTTGTTTCCCCCCCTAATATGACGATTCTGGGGGTGAATCAGGTGAAATCTGCCATCCTGATCCCTCTCTTGGATCCCGTGAGCAAAGCAAGGCTGGGAGTTGAGTGGAAAACCACCAGAGACGAGTGAGGCTGGTGCCTGGTGCTATCTGCTGCACCGGTGGGGTTCCTGGGGGGCTGCAGGAGGCAAAGTGGGGTTGAGCAGGAGGTTCACTAGTCCAATACGAAGCGCTGTGCAAGGCAGGGGGAGGGCAGGTCTGCGCTGAGCACGGGGTCTGGGCTTTACCCTGCGATCCCAGCGCTGCCGTCCATGAAACGGTGCCCATCTCTCCCCGAGAAAACACCGGCTTTGTAGTGGAAAGCAAATCTTGAAATTCCCCGTATGGGCACATTAATTAATTTTTGCAAAGAACCAGTGCTGTGGGGGTTTTCCCAGGATGAAAGGCCTGTGTGTGTCCGTGAAGGATCAGGGTATGTGCAGATGTGTTTGCGGTCGGCAAAAAGCAAGTGTGAAGCAGCACCCCCTCGCCCCCGTGACTCCGGGTCTCTGACTCAGCCCTGTGCTTCGGCTGAAGGAAAGATTTAACTCCTTTAGACCAAACCGAGCCCCTAAAGCTGGAGAGCATCAGCTGGCCCCCTCTCCTCTCCTGGAGAGACACGAGGGCGAATAGTGGGTCTTTGCTGGTGCTGCACGCTGTGCCCAGCGCAGGCTCCTCAGCCGTCCGCCCCGTGCATTTATTTCTTGAACTCTCAAGACGATGCCGGTGCATGATGCCCAGCATGAGGGACACCAGCACCGCCTGGAACCCAAAACTCTGCAAAGCAGCTCAAGCTACCGACCGTGCAAAGGCACCCATAAAGCGATGACGGCTGCTCATGGTGCTGGGAGAGGCACCCGCTGCCAGCGTGTGTTTTTGGAAGGGTTTGTCTGACTTCCTGTCAAATCAATATTTATTCACAAATCTATTTGTTTGCCTTTGTCACTGAAAACTCTTGTGGGTTTTTTTTGTGTGTGTGTGTGTGCTGTTTTGTTCCCCTTGTGTATTTTTGGCTGCGCAGTGCTGGCGAGAGGGGCTGCTACAGCTTTTCCTGGCTCCAGCCGTTCCAGCTGCTTCTCCCAACCCATGGTTTTGAGCCTCTTTTGTAAGGAGGGACTCGGCTGGCAGGAATCCTCTGGCTGGGTGCGTCTTTCTCCCCGCGTGTCCTTGGCCCAGAGGTGACAATGCTGCTGGGATTGGAAGGGGTTGACCTTAGCGGAGGCAGACGGTGTTTTTCCACGACTGCGTTCTGGATCACGGTGGATGAGGGATGTGGAGGAGATCAGCTGCCCCCCAGAAAGCAGTGACGGCGTCGGTGGCTGGCTCTGGACCCGTGTGTTTGGTTTTCCTTCATCCCCATGGCTGTAGCCAGAGCCATTGCTCGTTCATGGGCACAACGGGAGCGTGCTGTGTGTCCTGGGGGGTGCATCCACGCGAGCCCGGCGGCGCGGGGGCTGCCTGGATGGCAGCGTGCCGTAGCCCCCGACCGTCCCTCCCGCTGCGCCGGCCCTGGCAGCCTGCCTGCGGCCGGCGGAGAGTGCGTGCGCGAGCATTTCCCTCCAGGCCTGCAGTCGTACTCGAGTTTCACCATCACCACTAACCTTCCCGTTCATTTATTTTTCCATTTTACTGTGAGTGAAACGAATAATGGCTTGAGCTTCTCCCTCCCTCCAGCCGCTCTCCCCCTTCTCTCTGCCTCCAACCCCTGACTCATTCCCGACCGCCTGAGCCCATCCTGCTGGGGTTTGTTTTCCTCCCTACCCCTGCTCTCACTTTCTTGCTGGTTTCTTTGCGCTACTGTAGTGCTTAGCGTAGGGATGGGGACCATGGATGTCGCACCTCTCTTTTCCTTCCAGCTGGTGCGGATCCAGCTGTTTGTGGGGCTCTTTACACCTGCTAAAAGCTGCCCCTGATGGAGATGGTGCCGCGATGGACGGGAGCTGCGGGTGGGATCACAAAGGGGTTTTTTAGCAGCTGGTCAAAGACCTTTGGTCTGCAGAGCACCTTGGGCATGGGGAGAGCGTGGCCTCCTCCTGGGGTTGTCCGCAGGGCCCCGTAGTTGGAATATTATTTATCTCCCCCTGGCCAAATCACGCAAAGCTAAATTGAGCTGTGGCAGGCAAAAGTGTGAAGCGTATTATTAGGAACAGGGAGCTCTTGTTCCACAGCTGCTGCTGCCGCTGCCGTTGGTAATTAATGTTTGAGGAATTGCAGATCTTCATTAGGAGAACAATTAGATTAACGAGAGAACCCGAGCTGAGGCTGTAGTGGGAAAAGGGTTGGGGGGAGGCTTTAAAAACAAAAATAAAATGCCACCCTGGCACCCTGCCTTGCTGCTCCAGAGACGTGCTGATGCTCTTGGAGGTGTGCTGGGAGGACACCAATCCTCTCTGCCCGAGCAGTGACAGGCACTAACGGACTCGTAAGGGGGTGGGACGTGTGTGGGGGCATCATTATGGGGAGGAAAAGAGCCATCTATGATCATCATAAATATTTAAGGCAGCCAAGGACCCATCGTTCAGCCACAGCACCAGGTTATTAGCAGAGAGAGCACTGGGCGAAGGCTGTCCAGGGTTTAGCAAGGTCCTGGGCTGGCATCGTTAAACACTTTAATTGGTGTCCTTGTTGCTGGAAACACTGACCCCTCCAAGGCAAGAGCCGCCCTGGCCGCGGGGTATCGCCTTCAGGGACTGGGCTTTAATTCAGGCCAATGAACGGGCCTAAAGCTGAGAAATTTAAGATGCTGCTTAAAACTTTTTAACAGTGAGAGGTTTTTAGGGTTCCTCCCAGCCCTTCTGTTCTTCCCCATGGGGTGGCCCCAAGCTGGGGCCATCGGTGCCCCTGCAGCGGGTTTGCCCTCACACCGTGTGGTTGGTGTAAGGTGCTGCATAACGGGCTGATGAGCAGGATGCAGCTGGAATTCGCTCAGGATAAATGAACCATTTACAGAGGTTGTAAAATCATAGAAAGTAACAGCAGAAGGGAGGTTGGAAGGTCAATTAGTCCCTCTCGCTGGCCTAAGGCAGCATCGCGTGTTTGGATGTCGTTTGATGCAGATGAATGCCTAGTCTTCTTAAAAACCTGCCGTGGCGGTGTTCCCGTTCCTGGGCTGTGCTCCCCGGCTGCCTGCGCTGCCTGGATGTGGCTCCACTGATGGCTCAGCCCCATGCGGCCTCTCTCATGGGGCACCGGTGATGTCCTCCCCTTGGGAGATGCTAAACGTCGCCCCTCTGGACCAGCCAGACTGTCCCCCCATTTCTAGTGAAAGGGAGAGGACAGGCGAGTCTCGTCTCCTCTTGTTCTAGGAAATTTGAGCGCAAGTAACTCTGATTTTTAGCAAGGTGGAACCCCGGAGTGGTGCAGACAGGTCTGAGCTGGGGTGGGGAGGCTGTGGGTCAGCTCAAAGCAGAGGGTGTCGGGGCCTGGGGGGTTGCAGGGGGGGCTCAGCTCCGTTTCACCCATCACCGCTCCCCTTGCATGGGGAGAAAGCAGAAAGTTTTACCTTTCAGGGGACGGCAGATTTCTCCCGTCAGTAATTGATGGGGACAAAAAAGTTGCATTTCCCAGCGACTCCAGATGGTGCAGGGAGAATAAAAGCATTTTCTGCAATATGGTGGCTTCTGCGTGTCCGAAGGAGAGATTTGTTGTTGGACTCGTTCCTGTTTGGCTCAGCGCCTCCGAAGATGGACAAGTCATTACCGAGCGCTCTCCCTGGCTGGGCGGGCAGAGGGGTCGTGGGCTTTGGAAAGCTTCCTGCAGCCGCGCTCATCCAGAGTGAAAGAATCTGCTTTTATGAGGCAGCACTCTTCCTGCCCTGCTGAAAATGGAGGACAAAAAGCATCCTTTTCCCTGGCCAGGCTTAGCTCGTTGCATGCTGATGGTCTTCACCTGCCAAGTAAATATTATTGCATGTTTAATTCATTGCCCACTTCTCGCGGGGGGTGTGCGTGCGTGTGCATATGTGCTGTTTGGCATTACAAAAACATTGTGGTGAATACTCAGCCAGCCTACTCAGAAAAATCTCTTCGCCTGATCTTTGTGATGATCGACTGGTAACAAAGACACCTAGATGATCTCACCAGCTTGTCAAAACCCCCCTTGTATTGGTTTAAAGGAAAATACGAAATGACGTGCCTACCAGGTGGAGGAAAGGGGAGGTTCTCCCAGCGTCCTCTGGCAAGCTCCTTTCCTACAGTGTGCTGTAGGAGGGATATTATTAATCTCCGAATGCTTATGAATGTTTTAAGCCGCCTCTGATGCATTCCTAGTGTGGACAGGCTGTGTATGGGATTGCTTTATCCAAAGAAATGTGCAGCTACCTCTGGGGTGGGATGTCTGTAAGCCTGGCAGGACCTTTCTGGGAGCAGAAAGGGAGGGAAATCGTATTTAATAGAAGTAACCCAGCAGGGCAAGATCAGGCTGTCGGGCAGGAGCTGGAGCATCACGAAGATGATGTTACTCCCAATTTCTGCTTATTTAGCGGCCTCTTAATTCTGCATCTCATGTGGAAGGTGAAAATTGCAGCCAAGCCCTGCCTGGCCAAGCTGCTCAGCCCAGAACTGTGCCTGGCTTGCACCGCTCGGGCGTTGCTGCACGCGGTGTGATCTGTGGGCCCTCATTCAATGCGTTAAGGTAACTCCTGGAGGCGCCAGCCGGAGCTGGGGCTTTCTGCAAGGATGTGACAAGAGCCAAAGGCTTCCCTAGACAGACGGGCCAGAATTAAATCAGAGGGAATGCGAGCACGGAGCGTGGATGCGGCTTCCCAGCCCTGCTGCTGACCTTGAGCATCACAGCCGAAGACTGTCCAGTCTGCTTTGGTGTCTGCTGGTCTGCGGGGCTCCACCGGCCCGAGCAGTGACCTACCATCCTCCCAGCTTAGCTCCTAAATTCAGATGAGATCATGGCAGCGGGTGATGGATGGGTTTTTTTCTTTCTCTCCTCCTTTCTTAATCTCCCCTGGCTGGTGGGTCTGAGACACAGGATTCCTGCCAGAGCAAGGGAAGGGATTTGCTCATCTTCTGTCTTGCAAGCTCAAAACCAAATCCTCTTTACGGAGTTTAACCCCCTGTGTTGGCTGGCAGCGCTGGAGCGCCTGGCAAGGAAATGGTGGGGGGAGAGGTACTGGAGGAAAAGGCAGGTTGAACGAGAGAGGGGAGGACTGGGAAGGACATCTCTGTGCCCTCGATGCCCAAGGGGTGCACTCTGCCTTTGTGTTGGTCTTTATTGCAGCGTGCTTGATCCTAGGATGGAAAATACACACAGAGGTGGTGGTGGGCTGTGGGAGCTGCGTTGCCCTTTGTGCTGCCTGGCGGCGGGTCCCCGTGGTGCGGTGAAGCGTCCCCAGTGCACAGAGGTTGGGTGACCCTCTTCCCATGCTCCAGAGCAAGCTGCCGCAAAACCCAGGAATTCAGGCAGCACTTACTAATAACCTCGGTGAGCTTTACGTGCTGGTCGCTAATCAGCAAGATGCAAGCCGTGGCAGTGAAGCCGCCTCTACAGTATGGAGCAACAAAGACCAGCCTCTCCATCCCTCTTACTGCGGCTCAGGATCCCCGTCCTCGCTTGCTGCGGGATTTGCGGGTGTGCTGTGTGGGGAGCGGGGAGCAGCCCCGCGCACCCTCCTGTTTCCACCGCTGCTTCCAACCCTTCCTAACTGAAGCACAACTGTGCCTTTTTCACGGGGTTTGAAGAAACGAAACACATCATCAGCTGCACTGTTGCCACAATGATTTTCGTTTACCACCAAGTAGCAATTAGGCAAAACTTTGCCTGTTTGCTTCACTACTTTTATTTCCTCTTGTTTGCTTTTTGCTGATAAGCCGAGTGTGTGCAGGCAGCTCCGTCCTTGCACGGGGACTGCATCGTTCCCGTGTCATCTCCCAGCCTGGCTACCCAGAGGTGCGCAGACAAGAGTGGCCATGTCATGTACAGGCCGTAGAAAGAAATGTATTTCTTTCCTTTTATTTGTTTCCCAAGACTTTCCGCTTGCCTGTATGTGGGCTTGAGCTGTTCCAGCCTCTGGGCTTTAATTGCCTCTCTTCCTGAATGAAAAAGCAAAGGCAGCCCCTCTGCATCTCTTGGCCATGGGAGACCCTAAAAATGCTAATCAGGGGGCTGAATTTTCCTCTGTCTGAGTGTAAATCCAGAGCAGCTCCATGTGATGGGTCCCGTGGGCTGTGACGGAGTGGGGTCATTGCCTGGGTCTGTAGTGGTGGTTGAAATTCTCCAGAGTGTTGGATGTGGAGTGAGATTTGTTGCTTGGTTTTGGCCCGTTGTATGCGTTTGTCTGGTTTGGGGATTTTTTGGGGGTATTTCTATTGTAGCTTATCGTATAGGGGATTCTGGTGAAAAAAAAAAAAAGTAATGCAAAATCTGGATGAAGTCGGAGGTGTTAGTGGTCCCCTCCCTGGGGCGACGCTGGTGGCAGAGGGGTGTCTGTGGTGGCTGCTGAGCTCCCGTGGGGGCACCAGGAGGGTCCCACCACCACCCACCCGCGGGGCCCATCTAGTTGCCCGGCTGCTCCGTGTTGGGCTCAGTGGAGAGCCCGGAGGAGCCCGAGCGCAGGCGAAGATAACAAATGGAGGCAATCGATCAGCAATTGCCTGTAATGAGAAGGTTGTTCTTGCGAGAGGGCTGGTGACATCCCACACCAGTCCAGCGCCTTGAGCTGGAACTGATGAAGTACCCCCATGTTCCTAATTAACTTTCTTTAATTTTTTTTTTTTTCCTTTTCATTTTTCATCTCTTTTCTGTCTTCTGTTTGTTCTGAAGGCTGGTGAAGGATGCTTTGCTTGGACGCAAACGTGCAGCAGCAAGAGATGGGCAGGTTGCATTGCAGCTGCTGGGGCTGGGAACCCATAGGTTACCCTCAGGGGAAGGTTTGCACAGGACTCTGGTAACAGCCACCTATTTTGTGAGAAGGCAGCTTAGGTTGCCCTCAGAGGGCAGCAGAAAACTGTGTAGGAGCTGGAGGAAGGCCAGGCAGGTTTCTATCAGTAGCTGAGCTGCCCTCAGCGAGGAGTGGTTTTGTGAGACTCAGGAATGGTGTTTGATCCCTCTGCTTGCACGGGGGTTTTGGGGTGAAGGAGGGGACCGTCACTCCCTCCTGCTGCCGCAGAGGGGGTCCCCGTGCAGACCCGGCGGAGGGGACGAGCGGTTCGGAGGGCGGAGAACGCTGCAAGGGGCAGCAGCATCCCCATTGCTCTGTGAAGGGAGCAGTAAGCCAAAGCCGGGGGGGATTAGCCCGCTCAGAGCGGCAGATGCCATCTGGATGGGCTCTTCCCAGTACAGGTCATCTTCATGCCATGCTGCAAGTCAGAAAAGCACGGATGCGAAAACGTTCAGTGTTTTTCTCATGTGTTCTTAGTTGGACACACACAGATGTGAGTCCAGGAAGTCTTTCCTCCCCAGGAAGGTGGAGCACTGATCTGAACCTTCATTTGATCTTGGCTGGAAAAATGCTTTTTCTTAGCGTGGGCTCCACACAAGAGAAAAGCTGTTTTGCAGTTTCGCTGGTGGTGGGCTATTGTCTGGTTGGGCTTTTGTGAAGGTTTTTTTTTGTTCTTTCTTTTTTTCCTTTGCTTTCTTTGAGTGGTGCTTATGACCACTTTGCCTGGGTCGGAGAAGGNACTTTTCTTTTTTTCCTCTGCTTTCTTTGAGTGGTGCTTGATAGCTCTGGTTTGGAAAAGGTGGAGCGGTGATTATGGCCACTTTGCCTGGGTCGGAGAAGGGATGGCTGGGATGGGGAGAGGTATTAGTGCTCCTGCCAGCGCTTGGAGCAGGGACTTGTGTCAAGGGACACAGCCCTACAGGTTGCTAGTGACTGCCATGGTTATAAATGATGTCAAGTCCCTTGGAGGGATGATGTGTATATGCAGGAACTGCGGCCCGGTGCATTGGCTGTAGGTCAGAAGTGGGCATATATCCCTTTTCTTTGGGCTTATTCAGGAATCCCTACCTCCTGAAAATGTTTAGGTCAAAGAAAAAAAACATATTCTGGTATTTTTTTTAAATTGTACGTCGTCTTAGTTGGCAGCGTGCCTAGTGTCCCAAAGGCCAAAGTGATTTGGTGCTGAGCGCGTGCACCTTTGCTAGCCTGCACTTCCCTGCCGGTCCTGGGCCTGTTCCGATAACCCAGTGTCACCCATCAGCCCGGCTCCCGGGTGCTTTGGGGCGGGAATGTTGGTGGTTTTTCTCTTTAGCATTATATTCTCGGAGAAGATGGTGTTTGTGCCCCTTGCGGAGGCTGGCTGGTGCGCGGTGCTGAGGATGCTGTGAGATGAGGCTGAGGGACGATTATTTACCCAGCGCTGTCGGCGAGTGCGTGGCAAGCGTGGAGACGAGATGCAGGCTGTGCCCCAAGGAACTCCCAGTCTGTCAGGCAGCTAAGCTGGGGCTAATGATGAATGACTTCCTAAATAAATAAATAAAGCTCGAAGGCCTGAAAACAGAAATGTAAAGTTTTACCCTGAACAGGGAGGAAATGCTGTTGTCCGCGATTGCTGATGCCGTCAGGCACTCAGCGGAGACCCGCCGTGGTTTGTTGGTAGATGCTGAAGTATGGTGAGCGTCTGTGTGCGAGTGAGGGCAGGGGATGGGGCAGAGGGGAGGGTGGTCCTGGGTCAGATTCCCCCCTGCCTTGCGCCTTTATGCATCCCAGAGGAGAGCCCGGCTCCTGCCCTGCGTGCCCAGAGGCAGAGGAGAAGCCACATCTTCAGCCCAGCAGGATGCTCCTGGGACTTCTGGTGGCTCCAGCGTTGCCTCCCTCTGACAGGCGGTGCCGTGGTGCTGGCACTGCCTTTTCGCTCTGCCTTCACTGCCGCAGGGGTGGTCCTTGGGGGTCCTCCCTGGGCTGTGGGTGGGCTTGGGCTTAATAGGGGTGCAGCCTGGCTAGGAGAGCTGTGCCTCCTCCTCATCCCCTGGCTGCCGGTTGCCTCTGGCTGCTGCCATGTCCCCTCTGCCCCTGTCCGTACCGCGCTGCACCTGCTGAACGCCGCCCGGCCACCGCAGATACATCACTGCTTGTCAGAGCTGTCACCCCGGGGAACGTGGTGGGGGGAAATTAATTTCTCCTGACGATTCGAACCCAACTGGAGCTCTCCTGTCTCGTTCCTCCTGCAGTGACAATGGCTTAACCCTTGCCGTGCCATCGTGCCCCTGGGCAGGGGGCGGCGTCTCTTGCAACACCGACATTGCTGAGCCCCAAAATGCCCCTCACGCCTGTGTGTGTGTGCCTGCAAAGGCAGCAGGAGCGGTATGACTTCATGCTCAGAGCACTGTCTTAGTGTGCAGTTTCTTCTGGTTTCCCACATTGTAAAAAGGGATAATACTGTCATATTAAAGCACTTGGAGATCTGGGGATGAAAAGCAGCGTATAGGACCGTGACAGTCCTGATCAAAGCTCTTTTTTCTCCATCTGTGTTTGTTTCCCCATGGAAGATAATACTCTGCCTCTTTCTTGTAAATATTTTTTTTTAAGATCTAAGTAATTCCCTGATAGATAAACAGTCACGCTTAGCTCTGAAGGATCTCTACTGGCTGCTCTAATTGTGTTTGCCAAGACCATGGCCTGCGTTTTGAAGTGGGCTGGGGGGCTGCATTTGAGCGCAGAGGAGGAACTGTGCCCAGCAGCTTCGGAGGGGAAGGGGCTGACTTGGAAATACTCCCAACACCTCATTTTTCGGGCAGGATCCTGCGTCTTTTGAGATCAGGCCTTTCTGCACAGCCCATGGAGCCGGACACCTAAAGCCACCAGTTAATCTTTGGAGAGCTTTGCTGGTGGACAGGGGTTGTATTTGTTTTATTAAGGTGTATTGAAGCGCTGTGGGGTGGTGGGTCCCATGGGCGAGGGGAGCACGGCAGTCCCGCGTGCCCCATCGGAGACCAGTCCTCCGAGCAGCACCATGCCCCGGGGCGGGTTTGCTGAGATGAAGTGGCCCAGAAGGCAAAGTCATTTTGGGGGCTTTGCTGGCCTAATGAGCGTGATTCATCAGAGCTCTGCAGAGCGTTAGGAGTCTCCTTGTCGTGGGGGAAGGTTGTGCACAGTTCTGGCACTGGGTCTCGCTGGGACTTCTAGCATTTTTGCTTTTGTGGCTGGCAGGTTTGTTTTGCCTTTTCTCTCCCCTGAGCTAACCCTGTGAGCGATGCTCTGTGCGCGGATCCGGCTCTCTGGGTGAGCTTCCTCGGGGGCTCTCCTGTTTCTAACCAAGATGTGAGGTCGAGTGGCTGCTTTTCAAGCATCAGCAGAATCTCCATCTCTGCCCCGACAGTGGCTTTCAAGTGCCTGGTAGGGAGCGGTGATGGCTGCAGTCTTTCCCCCCCTATTAAGCAGGGTTTAGCTGGTCAGCGTGTTAGTGGGTGGGGAGGGGGAAATGAGCGTCAGAAACACATACTTTGAAGCTCATGGCTTCATGCTCTGTTTCCCCAGGAAAAGAGGCTAATACTTGCCAGCAGAGCAGTCTGAGTGTGGAGACATGGGCCACGCGGGCTTGCAGGGACAGCGTTGCTCGTTGGCATCTCCTTGCTTCCCAGCATCCATGGGGAAGGTTCCGCGGTGGGGTCCTGGGCCAGATCCCAGCAGGCAGCTGCCCACAGTGCACGGGCCACCAGCGCTGGCGTCCCCGTCCCAGCCCTGGTGGGGTTGGGTTTGCCGAGAGCAGGGTCTTAGATAGGAGCAAGATAGAAATGTGGGGTGGCCAATTTAAATTTCATCTCTCCCCTCCCCAGGGGAGGTGACAAATGAGCTAGTGGTTGCGCTAAAAGCTTTTCTTTCTTTCTTTAAAGAGGTTGCTGGGAGGAAATGAAGTGACCCACTGACCTTTGTTAATACGCAGCACAAACTAAGCCGGTGCTGCTGGAAGGAAAAGAGACCTCGGTGCAGCCCTCTGCCTGCAAGGTGTTTGCTTCGATTGATATGTCTAATGGGAGTAATTCTCCCGCAGCAGCTCCCGAAAATGAAGATGTTTAATCATCCGCTAGATCTATGTGGAACTTTTTGCAGAGAATTTCTTTAAAATCACCCTTCTCCTTTTTGGATGTGGGTGAAACAGAAAAGAAGCCTAAACGCGTTTTTGTGAAATTTTTTCAAGTTGTTATATTCTAATGAATGGGAAATGAAGGCATGATCCCTCCCTCCTGAATTTTTTTTTAAATGCAGAGCAAACGTTTCAATCGCCGGCTCCATCGGGGCTAAGAGAAAGTAGCAAATGGCAAAATATCTGCATAGCTCTGACCCATCCCAATGTCTGTAACTGTGCAGACGCTTGTTTTTAGCAGCATTTCCCACAGGCTCCCTCTTTAAGCATTGGGAACCAAGCTGGCCAAACTGGTCTGTAGTTAAAGCCCTCTCCTCCTGCATCCCCACAGATACCCAAAGTAGCTTAAGTGAGTTAGATGTCCAGCACCCTCTGAAATGGGAGTTACTGGGAGGAAAATCTTCCAAAGCATCTTAGCGGCTTAGGTTAAGTCCCTTTGACTCTCAATGGAACTTAAGCCCTTAAGAAATGTAGGTGGCTTTGAGCATTTCACCCTTTGTGCGGAGCACCCTTGGGTCCCTGGCGATCCCTGGCTCAGTACTGGCTGGAGGAGCCACAGGGAAGCTGCTTCTTGCAAAGGCTTCTCAGTTGTGATATTTTTAATAATACTCTTCAAGACCCTGTGCTCAGTGCTTACAAGATGCACACATGTACATGCTTAGAGCTACGGATCAGGCGGTGCACAAGAATGAATGCTTTACAGGAGCTCTTTTACTGTAAGAATTAATCTTATTCCTGAAATGTGACCATATCTAGCACAAATCTGACCCCACTGGGGGCCATGGCTTCACTTAATTGCATTCTTTAGCAAGGATTGAGGTCTATTGGGTGGTTTGCTTGTGCTGCAGGAGATCCTGTGCCAGAGAGTTTAGTGGGGGTTTACAGGTCTGTGTAGCAGCGCAGGAAAACTGCTGTTGTGTTTACTCGTGTGGTGCCAGGAGCTTGGCGGGGTGCTCAGCAGACAGGCAGGAGGAGCGATGCAAGCCTGCTTCGCTCCAGCACAGACAAGGTAAGCCGTGCACACGCAGAGGGGAGAGGATGGGTGAGGAGACCCTTGTGATCTGAGCATTCTCCAAAGCAATTCCCGCTTGAATTCGGCACTGCCGGGAGAGCGAGAGAGCCTTCTTGCATGCTGGCTGGCTTTCCAAATGTTGCATGTTCTGCATTATCGGAAGGAGTCACGCAGTGGATGAGAGCCTGTTCCCACTCTCCCTGCTGCCAGGGTGCTAACCAAGCAAGCGGAGCAAATCTCTGTCCCAGTGTCTCCATGATATCTGCAGGGGAACCAGGTGGGTGCGCGCCTTGCTGTCCCGGGGGAGACAGCCAGTGACGTACCTGCTCTGAAGGATGAGTTGCTGGATTGAAGTTGACGTGTCCTAATATCTCTGCCAGCACTTTCTGTCTCTGTCAAGGGCTCGGGAAGCACATTAGCACCGGAGCGGAAGTGTCACCCTCTGGCATCTCCTTCTCTAATCTTGGAGCTGTTGCTGTATCCCCTTCACCAGACCTTCTCTATCGGAGCCCATTATATGGCATGAAAAGCTCTGCTAGATGTGGGACAAGACCTTCTCTATCGGAGTCCATTATATGGCATGAAAAGCCATGCTAAATGTGGGAGCATGGAGCTCCCAGGCTCCTCTCCGCGGAGAAGGTGGAATATTTCCCTGACATGCCTGCATTCAGCTCCATCATGGGGGGGACTTGGGGAACGCTGCATGGGGCAGCACAGCCTCTCGGCTGCTCTGTGCAAGGTCACTGGCGCTGCGTTTGAAGCGAAGAGGCTCAAGGAGATGTTTGGTGGCATTTACTGGGACTGTGGGGGGCGGGGGTATTGCTCTGATAAAAACAAGAGTTTCTGAAATGCTGGCTGAGCTAGCCCGGTTGTGGTTTTTTTTAATATAGACAACTAAAATGGTTGGGAGGATGCTTGCTCTCTCCGACTCCTGCCCTCTCCCCCTCCAGCCTCGCTGGTGGGAACTAGGAGCTGCATGACTGGAGCAGGGAGAAGGGAGAGCCAGCGAACAGCAGCGCGGTTCCATTTGTTGTGCTGGCGTTGATACCGCATCCCCAGTTTAATTAACAGTTACCATCCCAGCTATTCATAATGTTCCTGGTCTGTGCTTGCCTCTGACAACAACAAAAGAAGCCCCAACCAGTTGTTCTGCACCCTGGGACCCTGTGAACCCCCTGTTAAGTCTGGCTGGAGCCTCTGTGTGTTTCTCTAAGTGCGTTTAGAACAAACATTTGAAGAGATTCCCAGTGATATAATCCAGATTTTTTCTCCTTTTTGTGAGAGTATCGGTATTTCTGCTCGGTTTTCACAAGGCAGCACTGAAGCTCGGTGGGTCCAAACTAGCACAGAGCACACAGCGGAGGCTTTGTAATCCTCAAAGTGCAAGTCCAAAGCTTCTCTCTGAAAAGTTGCTCTTTAGGGCTGAGTACATATGGGGACTTCTTGTTTATCCTGGCTTTTCTTTTAATTCTCTACACTTCAGCCTTGGAGAGCTAATGGGACAGAAAAAGATTAAAATGCCCCTTCGCACTGCCTGTCCCGATGGTCTTGTACCCTGACGTGTATCAGAAAGCTTAAGCAACCTCACTATCCCCTTAGTCCTTTTAAAGCCTTTGATCACTGTACAATATCTCCTACCTGGCTTTTCTCCAAAAGGTGATAAACCCCGGTTTTGATTTTTAATTGGGGTAACTGATAGCAGGAAGGCATCTGTACAGATCTGAGAGCATCCTTCACACAACTCTGGCCCATTATTCTGGTGCTCAGAGTCTGTCTGATGGAGGAACCTCTTAGCCACCGACCTTTTGAGGAGGTTGTAGCTGCAGTTTTTACTCTATTTTCAGCCCTTCTGGGGCAAAGCTTGCCTCTGTCACTGAAGGAAGCCTTTACCAGTATTGACACACAGGACTGGGGTAGTTGCTAAGAATACAGCTCCCTTAATGCCATTCCAGCTTTGCAGAGGGATCAGGATAAAGCTGTAAGCTCCGTTTGGAGCCAGGAGTTGTCTCCATGGAAATGTGCCGGCAGGGCAGGGGGAGCAGGCTGGTGCTGAGCTTGCTCTCCGCTGTTGCAGCCGTGCTGATGTGCTGGTGCAGTCCTGCAGCCACGTTCTGCCACGTCCAGGGCAAGTGGTCAGGAGAAAATCTCTCCCGCGTCCTTTGGAGGTCGCGTTTGCCTGCTGTGCCTTTTGGTCTGTTAGGATCGACTGCGGTACCCCCCGTGTCAGGTTTTTTCCCTTCCGGTTTTGTGTTAGCTCGGTTGCTCCATGCGTTGCCGGTGGGGAAACTGAGGCATTGAGCGGGGAAGAGACTCTCAGACCTGCAGAATAGCTGCTGTAATCCCAGCTGTGGTAAGAAGGCGGGAGGTTCACCATGCATTTACCTTGCAAGAGGGGCTCTGGGGCGCCCATGCCGTCTCCAGGGCTGAGGTTCAGGCTTGCTGTGCTGGGGTGAGAGCTGCCTGCACGGAGCCTGCCTGGGCAGGAAAGAAATCCCTCTCCCAGCTGCATGGATCCTCCGCTAACGAGAGGGGACATGGGGGAGACATCTCCTGCTTCATCTTCCCTCTTGTGGGGGATTTTTTTTCTTCCTTCATGGGTTTTTCATGTGTGAGTTTTTAGTTTTTCCTTGCCTGCCCTGCGCTTTTGTGGAAAAATCGCCCTTTAAGAGGGTCCCTGGGCCCTGTCGGGTCAGATCCCTTCACACCTCATTGCTCGTGTGCTGCTTGGCCAGCGCTGCCCTTCCTCCCGCGTTGGGGAGAGAAGCCGATGGGTGTTAAACTTTAAACACAGGCTCTGCACAGTCGGTGCCTCCCGATTACACTTCTCCTTCTTGTGCCGTTCCCCTGCTTTGTGTGAGTGCGTGCAGGGAAACTCACCATTACCTGCCGAGGCGGAGAGGCTGGAGCAGGCTGGCCTCCTGCCCCCACCAGTCCGCTTGGCGATGGAGCTGGCCGAGTCCTTGGTGGCACCAAAGGACGGGGCTGTCTGGCCTCCTCGGAGGGACCGTGCGCAGCCACCACTTTCCCAGGGCCCCGCTGCCCCTCCGGGCTCTGTTCAGCTTCTCGCTCCCTCTGCGATGTCGGCTCCCATCCTCCCTCTCTCTAAGTGCTCTTCCCTTTGCCTTTGTGCATCCGCAGGTGCTGACGACGCTGGGGAGACGCTGTGAGTCCTGCTGACCCGGAGCCTTCCCGGCTGGGTCTGAAGGCCGTTGCAGAGGATGAGGATCCTTCCCAGCCCTGGGATGTCTTCGCTGGTCACCCTCGTGAACCTCCTCTCCGTGCTGCTGATAGGCTGCGTGGCTGAAAGTAAGTGACTCTGCTGTCCCCCTGCCCCTTTTTTTCACCCCTGCCTGGAGAAGGACAGCAGGAGCAGGCTGTACTGCTTAGAGCCAGCAAAACATCCCCCTCTCCTTCTTAGCGTTGAAGAATTGATCATGTGTCTTAATTTTTCAGCATCTTTAGCTTTCCACCAGTGCCTTCCTGTTGTTCTCAGCACCGCCTTAGAGGGACGTTGCAGGGCAGCCAGGTCCTCACAGCCTGCTGCGGATCTCGGCTTGCCCCTAAGGCTGCCGAAGAGCTGGAGGGAAGGGGAGGAACTGCCTGACGGCTCTTGCCAGAGCCTTCCTCCCCGTTCCCCCAGCCCCATCTCCACCCAGCTCGCCCATGTTGCCCTCTCCTGCTCTTGCCTTTCAGGCGTCTGTCAAACACCGGTGACCGTTGTCCTGCTACTCACTGGGGCTGGATTCAAAACAGCGTCCGAAGAAAGAGTATTATGTTTCTTCTTCCCTTGAGTGAACCAGTTCCAGTTTAACACAGTTTTTATCTTTGCTGCCTTCAATTCTTGCTTTAAAAAATGAAAAGGAGAAGAAAAAAAAAAAAAGGGAAAATCTTCAGCAGCTTGAATGTAATGTTCCTTCGACATGAAGGCTGATCACTCGGGATCAGTGGGGAATAGAATCTTCCAAGCTGATAGAATTATGACTTTTTTCTTCCTCCCCAGCAAAGCTGCTTGAAGCTGGTGAGAGGGCTGCTCTGGTCAGCGTAGCCCTTGACAGCTTTTAACGTAATCGCTTCGTTATCAGGGTTTATTAAGATGACGCGGTCACCAGGGATTGAATGGATCCTCGACCTTTTGTTGCTGGGAGATTTTTTTCTGAGCAGTGCTTTCTCTCGTCTCTGCAGTAGGCGAGTGGGGATATATTTGCCCTTGTTTCACTCCTGAGTTTTGTTCGGTTCATGCTTAGGCACTCTGCAGGAGAAACGTTCATGTGCAGAAAGATAATGTTTCCTTTTGTTCTTCTTTCATTTAACAAGCCCGGGAAGTGAGCTGGGCTCCGGGAGGTTCACAGTAGGGCTGCTTTTTCGGTGTGTAGCTGTGGGTCAGTCTGTGCCTCAGACGGGGCTGCTGGTGTTCCCGAAGACAGACCCAAGCTTCGGTTCGAGCTGCTTGTCTTGAGTAGCAGAACAGCGCTGTGGCTGGCAGCGAGGAACCCGGCACGAGCCTTTTGCCCAAGTATTTATCCAGGGTCCTACTTAGGTGTTGGAGCTCTTGTAGGTTCTTTAGGAGCACCCAGGGCAGATGGTTTAAGCTAACTCTGTGTTCTGCCTGGGCTCAGGGTGGCCTTGTTGGCTTGTGAAAGTGGGCAGTGGTGGTAGGAGGCTGCTACCTGCATTGGCTCCTGCAAAAGCAGGGGACTGCCAGCAGAAAGCTCCATTCCTGGCTCTGAGCGGTAGAGTCAGGAGACAAGGGGGCACTGAGGGTGGAACACGCAGCGTTGGGGCTTCAGGGTCCCACTCCTTCCTGTCACTCCTTTGCTGTAACATGCACGGCCAAATCCCTTTGTCCTCTTGTTTTCAAAGTAAGCAGTGCAGCTTTGCAGGCGCGGATGGAGAGGTCATGTGTGTGCAAGTGCCTCCCCGTATGAGCAAGGCCCTGATTCATCTATTGTGATGTCTCAGTGCCTGTGAAAACTGGGGTCCTTTTCTTAAGTGTAGGCCAAGCCCTGTGTGCTCACTGCTGGGAGCGGGCACCCTGCAGAAACGGGGCTTCTCAAAATCACGGCTCAAAAACCACAGAAGACTTCAGTTTTTCTGTGGTTTTGGTTTTCCTGGGAAGAAACGAGTATCTTGTCTTTCCCCGTCTTCTGTGGGGTGAGATTTGCTCAGAGATTCCAGCAGAGCTGGGAAATCCCGCGTGCTATCTGAGTGCTACGAAGCACTTTCGGTGGAAATGTGCCCTCAGGAAGGGCTGATGCTGATCAGGCACAGGAGGCACCGGTTGTGTGGCCCGAGCCCTGCTGAAATCTGTCACTGCTCAGCACACCTTGCTGCTGGCAGCCAAGCTTCTCTCTCCTGTAGCTCTGCAGTGTCCTTGGATCCCAGACTGTGAGGTTTTATGCTTTTGTTCCTCTTGCTGCTCTCAGGTGTACGTACGGGAACTTTGTAGGTCACAGGACTCGGTGTCCGAGGCCGGGCTGCTCTTACCTGTGTGATGTGCAGATGAAATTTGGCCTCTCTTCTCCTAAGCTGTAGCATCTCCCTGACCTGTTTGCCCTTGGGGATGCTCCCTGGCAGTCGTTGGAATTGCTCTGCGGCTTTTGTTACCTTCCTGGTGATGAGGAGTTTCATCGCTCCTGATTTCGGAGGGGTTGCTGAATTCCCCCCGGAGGGGTAGCAGCATCCGAGCGGGTCTGCAGCGCTCCCCACTGAGGCATGCGAACAGCAAACAGCTTTGTCTGTCACAGCGGCGGAGAGCGCGTGAGGAGCTGTCACTCTGTTCTGACAATGTCCTCTCCCGTCAGATGGCCCTGGGCTCTGTCACACTGCCTCTCGCGTAATCCCTTGGCCGGCATCCATTTGGCTGGCGCTTGCCACGATGCTGACCCGATTTCCTGCCCTAATTCACCAGAGGGGCTGCCAAGGCCTTGCCGCCCCCAGGGCGAGCGATGCCGGGCAGTGCTGGGGTGGTGCCCGTGTGGCGATGGGAAGCCACATGGCAGGTAGGAAACCCCCGGGACACCAGCTTTTGGAGGGCACCATCTTCCCAGCTTCGCAGGGGAATGGCTCCCCTCGCAGCAAAGCGCAGGGCTGAGAGCTTGAACTTGCCTCCTCTTCCAGCGCGGCGCTGGAGAAGCTGCGGCCTCTGCAATCAAAGGACCATTAAAATACTTCCCTTGTTTCCTAGGCTAATTGATCTCAGTCAGTGATTTAAATCTTTCTATGGCAGGAACATTCTATTTAAAGGAAGCTGCTATTTAAATTAAAAAACCAAAGCACCGCAGTGCTTTCAGCCTGCTGTTCTTCCTTGGGAAGCTGAAGAGGATAATAATTGAAAGGTATAAAGCAGACTGCTTTCTTCTCTTTTTCTTCGGTTGCATATGGACACTTTCTTTGTTTCTTCTGTATGGTCAAGGGCAGCCATAGAGCTGGAAATTGCTAACTCCATGATTATTTTCATGATCTCTCATTAAATGGAACGTATTCCGTGATTCCATGATTCCGTATTACCATTTTGTTAAGGATTGAGCTGGTTGTAGCAGTAACACTGCTCGGTATCACTGCAGTGAGTTAGGGGAGGCCTTCCCCAGGAGCCGGGCCCTGATGTGCTGCGTGGCCAGGGAGGCAGATCTTGCATCCCTTAGAGCTTGTGGAAAACCAGACAGCGCAGACAGATAGATGAGGTGTGGATATGGGCCCGGAGAGGGGAGTAGTTTCCCAAATTGCTGGCATATCAGGGCACAGAACCAAGCCGTGCTGTTTCCCAGTCGTGTCCCCAGCCTGAGTTGTAGAATCTCTGCAGCGAGCACCTTAAAACCATCTCGCGTTGTGCACACACAAGGTGAGTCCCATCTCGGCGGCTGCAGCGGGGCAGGATGTTTTCCTGCCCGCAATGGGCAGAGCGCGGCTGCGTTTGACGGGGGCTCGGGGCAGTGCTCGGGTCTCCTGCCCTCAGCTGCCCGAAGGAACAGCGTGCCCACTTTAAGTGCTCCTCAGTTGCAGATAAAAAGCCACTTACTGTATAGAAATGCGGTAATTTTTATAACTGAAATCAGCACGCTCGCTGTTTTCAAGTGGATTTTTTCCCATTGATTAAACCTTTGCGTTTTACAATAGTGCTTTGCTAATTGGTACTTTGCATACACAGAAGGCTGGTGTGTGGCTCTCCGCCCCAGCAAAGATTTAATAGCAGATGCAGAAGTGAACATTACTTATTACTTAGGTTTCCTTCCTTTTATAAATCACGTTATAGAACAGTTACTAGCACACTCTGAAGTATTACCATAAATAATTAAATCTAAATTGCAATTGACAAAATAAAAGAATAAAGCCCCTTTTATGATGCATTACCCTGGCTTTCTTCCCTTTTAATTGCCCTTGCTCCATCGTTAATTTGCAAAACACAGTACTTCATGCCGGGCGCATGTGTGCGGGGGGCTCTGGCGCTGCGGCGCGTCCGTGGAGGCTGGCAGCAGACGGCAGCAAGGGTCGCACCAGGCGTGCGGGGCTGATGGAGAACGTGTGCGGTGGGTTGGGAGAGGAGCTGGGCTCGTGTAGGTCCATGTTCAGGCTGGCAAAGCGGCGCTGCCTTTGGGGAGCTGCTGCGGTGAAGGAAGGCGTGTGGAGTGTGTGTACTCCGTACCATGCCGTGGTAGGTGGCTGGCTGCACGGCTTGAATCGCTGGGATCCGGATCACAGCGACTTACAGGTGTGTCTGACTCCTCTCCAAATGGTTCCTCCCGTGCTCTTACCCACGGAGGATGAGCCTCTCTGCAGCAGAGCTCACAGCTAGTAGCTCTGGAGGTCCCAGCTTTGATCTCTTGTTGGCCAAGCCAGCAGTTGTCAGATAAGTTGGTAGTAAAAATCAAGCAGACTCCATCTTAGAACTTGCTAGACACGTTAAGACGACATCAGTGGGAAGCGAATCTTTCCCCGCTGTGGGAGAAGCTGCTCCGTGTAAAAGTGTTGGCGGCCGATTTGTGAAAATGCAACAGGACTGTCCCAAGCGAAGGAAGGTGTCGAAGTCTGGTGGGGCTGAATTGCCCCACAAGCGGTGGAGGTACACGGCAGTGTACCCGCTGGGGATGAGGAGCCGGGGGGATGCCGCAGAAAGGCTTTTTCCCCTTGGTGGGTGCGCGCTGGAGGGGTAGCAGAAGTAAAGGTGGGGAGGTTGTGTGGGGGGTGGTGGAGGTTCTGCTCGGTGTTGCACGTGGCTCCTTCAGTGAGTGGGGTCTAACAGTGTGCAAGAGGAGGCAGCATCCCCATGGCATCCTCCCAGAAGGCAGGTCCCTGCGTCCCTACCCCGGATCCACTTGCTGCTTGTGTTAGGCAAGGGGACACCTTGATGTCCTTGTTTCTGAATTACCCTTTCCTTTGTCGCCTTCTCCGTCTGCCAGCTGTGATCCAGCCTGCGGTTGCTGAGGGTCCTGGACTAGTTGTTGTCCCGCTCAAGGACACGGAATTAAGCTTCTGTGTCACCTTGTTTAAGTGCCTGATTAAATTAAACCTTGCCTGCCTGGATTGAGTGATGTATCTCTTTTTTTTTTTTTTAACAACTCAAATTGGAAAGTTTGTATCTTCTATAGGACCAGTGGAGGAAATAAATCATCTTTGGAAAGAGCTTCCTTGGGGGCAAGGGGGGCTGTCACCTCCCAGGTCTCAGCTGTGCCCCACACTGCGAATGCTTATTAGATTAATCTCTGCCGAGGAGCACCTGGGGACAGCAGCAGCCACGGGTGTTTGGGACCCAGTCATGGGTGTCTCCTGGTAAAGGAGCTTTTCCCAACCAGAGGTTCCTGCGGCTCAGCTTCATTAGATGGCTAAGTTAGGGGAAAAGAGCATCTGTTTGTTGTGCAAACAAGCAGCTTGTGTGAAAATGTCATCTACATCGTATTTGTGATAGAGAAAACGTATGTCTTCACCATACCTGGATGCCAAAACTCTGTGTCAGGTTTACCAGGAAGCCAGTACGTACTTCTTTGTGACTTGCCCCTTTGGAGGTGCTTTTCACCACGACAGTTCTTGCACATGCTGCCAGGGAGGACAGGATCTTTCTGGTATCTCACCAAGATCCTGGGTCCCATCAGCCTTTCGTCTCTCTGGCAAAGTCTGTATGGTTGTGTCTTTTCAAGGCCAAATAGATGTGAATCTCCTGGGTCACTCAGGGGAATCTGCGAGGGTATTCCCACCCGTTTTGTGGCCTGGCAAGCCCAATGTCATTCTTAGAAGGCAAAGCAGAATGTTTTTCAAGGACGCCCGACCAGAGGAATGTCGTTCCTCAGTGTGCGTGGGGTGGAATCCGAGCTCGAGCTGGCCTGTGAGACACAGTCTCTGAAGAACAGTTTTATTTACTCTGTGCCACTCTTCCCCTCGAGTCAAGGATGTTCTCTTGCAACATAATTGGTCCCAGTTCCCACCTTAGAAAGCTGTGATGTTCCCTGCACTGCAGCTGCCTTTAATTTTTTGAGATTGTTAAAGTTCATGAAAACAGTCACGTTTTATGCCATCTGCTGCATGTGGTGGAGCAAACCATCACGCGGGCTGCGGGGCTGGGTCTGGATGAGGAATCGGGAGCATCCTCGCTCTGTGAATGCACCTTCTCAACCCTCCTGCCCTCCTTTTGCTTGTCTAGATTTGCATTTTTGAGCAAGGACTTCTCTCGCCATGCTGTTGTCCGGTGTAATTAGTCTCAGTCCTGGTTTGAGGATCTCATACCGCAAACGCTAAATAGTCAGGTTAGGGTTTGGCAGAGGAGCCACCTGTTCCGTCCAAGGGCACAGCAGATAACAGCGTGACTGTGGCAGGGATCACAGCTAACCTAGACCCGGAGGTTGCCAGGAGAGAGCGTTATAAATATATCTTGGACATCTACTGCTAAGATTCCGAAAGGGGATATTGCAATGAATGATTTGAACAGTTGACGTGAAGGAGTATGGATCGACCTGTTTTCACACTAGCCTTGCGTAGAGAATTTTTAGCACGTCCCATCTTCCTGCAGACGTGAAACATTGCTTCATACGAGGTGGGTTAAAACCAATGCCGCCAGTTCCATCTGTAATGCACAGGATCGTTTCTGTTGCCTTTTGAGGCCAAAAGGAAAAGCAAGGCTTTAAAAAAGGAATAAAATAAATAGAAGGAGCTGCAACTGGTTTAGCATTCTACAAAGTTTCTCTGAGTCCTCCAAACCTTTAATTGACTCAGGAGCATAAAATTGAGAAGGGGAGAGTGAGAGAGCGTGTGGAGTGGCGCGAGCGATTTGAATAATTTATTGTCCTTTGAAGTTGCAAGAGAAATTTCAGCTGCCTTGGGGAGTAATTTCTCCCCATTCTGAAAGGGTTTCTCCTTATTTTAAACTCATTCAGAGGATGATAGTTTTGCATTTTCTGCATAATTAATGAGCATAACTCCCCCCCACTCTCACACAACCTCTAAAGAGTGGTGGGGTGATGAAGCTTGGTGGTTTTTTTAATTAATAAAGTCAAATTAATTTGGCTATGTCCTCTTCCTCCCTCACCTCCGTTAGAATTCGTGGATTTATTCATAAATTAGTCTGAGAGTGCCGACACTTACAAATCTTTAGCTTGGACTTAGATTTGTTTGAATGAATTTCTGAAAGACGGTGTAGGTTTTTTTCAGTTCAGCTATTAAAGATCACCTTCAGACTGGCTCTCTTGGGATCATCCAGCGATCCAGGAAGATCCTCAGCTCTCGTTTTGCTTTGTGTATCCGCATGGGTAGGATCTGTTTGGTTTTGAGGGCTTTCTGCATGTTGTTTTTTTTCTCTATGAACGTTACAATACTCCCCTTTCCTTATAAGATCTGCTAATTGTGGGTAATTCCCGTAGCTGCCACTTGAGGGACTGCCTTCTCCTGGAAGGGGGAGGCATCTTCTGCCCCGCTGCCTGGAGGGGCTGCCTTTCAGTCTTCTGCTAAGAAGCCATCCCTTGGATCTCTTGGCAGGAGTCAAACGCAAACAGAAACCGGTGCTACCAAAAAAAAAGCTCATCTTTCTCAAACACTTGTTGATAGAAGAATTTAGGGGTGTCCTTGCTGCTGCTTTTCCATGTTTCCATTCCTTTCTTGCTCATGTGTTGCACTGTTTTTCGGGCTTGCTGAATCTCTAGTTATCCCAAAGCTGAATTTGTTGGGTTCCCACTGCTGGCAGGTCTCAGCACTTTTGTTGGATTCTCCCTTTTTTTCTGTTTTTGTGTTGATGTGCCCATTACAAATCTGAATGATGAGTATCGTGATTCAGAGACAGAAGCTATAATGACTGCTGTGGTAGGAGTCAAAGTTTGTAGAATCACAGAATGGTTGGGGTTGGAAAGGACCCTGAAGATCCCTTAGTTCCCACCCCCTGCCCTGTGCAGGGACACCTCCCACCAGACCAGGTTGCTCAAAGCCCCATTCAGCCTGGCCTTGATGTTGTTGGTATGATAACATGTCATGATTGTTAAAGGTTGTGTTATTCCGTTAGCTTTATTAGAGTTTAATTTCTTGTTTTCAAGATCTCCCATCTTGAGCTCCCTTGACAACCCCATCCCAGTACTGATTGGCAGTACACGCTCGCAATGCACTGTTAAGACCTAGGGTAAGGTGTTTCAAGGTTGTATACCCAGAATCTACTTTTGTTCCATGGAAACGTGGGCTGAAGTCTCTTGCCAGAGGTCGGATAGGAATGATGTATCAAGCTTTTGAAAATAACCAAAATTCTGTGCTCTCGGAATTGTACCCTGCCCTCTTCCTGTAGACCAGGAGACTTCCTCTCTCGCCTGAAAGAAATAAGTAGACTGCAGGTAGTAAGTGGAAGTAATATAGCTTTTATTTACAGGAGTAAAAGAGCAGTGTTTTATCAGGCAATATTTTGTTTATCTGATGTGCCTTTCATCCCCAAACGATCCCTACAGGCATGTATTAGCTAGCAGACCTTGATGGGGATCGTACATCTACTGTAGTGCTGCAGCCCCTTCTGAGCTGGCGGTGCAAGGCGGGGGACCTAGCTATGTGTTTACATTTTGCAAAGGTCTTTGTCACATCACTAAACCACGGATCAGAACTGATCTCCCTGGTCATATCCTTGGGGCTTCTAGCCCTGCGCTTTCTCTGAGAGACCATGAGATGCAGAAGCTTGTAGCAGTTTGTTTTCCCCATTGCTGCTGACTCTGCTGTCACTTTTCAGTGGCTCAGGACCTCTGCTGGGCTGTATTACGATGGCATGGCCCCCTGGGAGTTGGGATCCTTGCTCGTTAAGCTTTTTCTTCTTTCAGGCCTGTCCCATAGGAGGTGGTTTTTCATGTTCTGGTATCCCCCATAGACTGATTCTTTGGTGACTCAAACAGAGCAGCGGAAGTTGAGTCAAGAGCCAAGTCCTTTCTAGCTGTGTCTTTTCTAGGTAGGGGGTGAGCTGAGCTTCTCCAGGATGCCAATATTGATGACACGGCTGGAGTGGAAGCTGTCCTAGCAACGTGACAAGGGGAGGGAGAGCTCCCTGCCTTAAGCTTCCGATTGCAAACAATCTGGGCTTGCTGTCATGGCACTGATGGACAAGGGGCCCTCATTAAGTTGCCAGGATAGCTCCGTGGGTTTCTTGCTCTTACTCTGCTCTGGGTTATTATGCCTTGTTATAGGACTTGTGGACAAATATGGAATGAGATGTTGTTACAGTTGATTGAAAGCACTTGTGTACCCCCAGGGTCCTGGCCTGCCGCGTTGCTGAGCCGGCGTGCGCTCCTGTGCTTGCTGGCCCTTCAGCGGCAGATCCCAGGGCCGCCACCTTCCATGACAGCATGGCTTGTCTGCTTCCACTCTTGCTGGTCACAAGGAGCATCTTTCTTCCTTGCATTGGGTTGTGGTGCCAGAAGGTGAATGAGAATCCTGGCCAGAGGTCCCTCTGCATTACCACCTACTCGCTCCTTCGCCCCTCGGTTTGGTTTGTGCCGGGGAGGGAGGGTGGAGGGCTCTGTGCTGGGTGCAGGCAATAAGCAGAGGGAAGCAGTTGGTATTCCTGAAGCGCCCGTCACTAGGGCTGGGACTGATCCGTGGCAGTGACAGATACCGTTTGCGCTACAGGGAAAGGTGGATCCTTTCCATACATACGGATGCATGATGGTAGCCTGGAGAATTCCTGCCGAAGCGGGATGACTTCATCCTAGCTGCTGTTCTCATGCGATAAGGCATGGTCCCATCCCTGAAAACTAGCTGTTTAAATAGACCAGAAGGAAGGATTGTGCTTCCCCTCCAGCAGGCAGGATAACGTGGTTTTTCTCACCTTGGGTGTCAGAACTAGGAATAGATCTTTGGTAGCCTGAGTCTCATCCTGCTTCCACTGCCGCAGGCTCGTACCTCCTCTTCCAGAGGGGCTGTATTGCAAATAGGAGCATGGAGGCTGTGCCTATGTGCCAGATCCCCAAAATTACAAGCCTCACGGCAAGAGCAGCGTGGCAGGGGTGTGGGGGCTACGAGGGGTCTGCGTCCTCCTCCTGGCTGAGGGCAAGGCGGGACTGGCAGCACGGGCAGGCGGCAGAAGGCAGCGGGTGCTGGGGTTGCTGGACGGGCAGCATAGCAACGGTGCATGAAAGGAGTTCTTGATCTTCCGCACCTATTTTCCGCTTGTGTTAAATCCCACGCTGGGTTATATCCTCCGCTGCTGTCCTTCCTCCTCTGGGGCCTTGCAAGAAAGGAGAGGGGATAATCTTTCAAGTGGCTCCCTCGCGTCCAACAGGGAAAAATCCTGCATTCACCTGTGTATAACCCAGCTTCTCTGCGTCGGGTAAGGGCTTTGGTGGATCAGCAGCAGGAGAATAGCAAGGTGGAAGTATTTAACTTCTGAAAAAATGTCCCCGATCTTTTTTTACCCTCCTTTCCCCAACCTTGCCAGTCCCATCTCCCTGAAGGGAGCCAAGAGCTGCTGACAGTAAGAGGAAGTCTCTGTCTGAAGCCTATAATTATCCTGTCTGCCTTCCCAGAAAAGGCCAGTTGGGGAGCGAGCGTGCTTCTGTTTCATGGACAAGCCCTGTGTTCTGCTGCCTCCCCAATTACTGCTTAATGGACTTTTTATGATGATAAGACGACTGGGCTGGGGAGAAGTTATTGACGGGGAAATGGAATATAATTCACTCCCTGTTTGTTTTTTCTGTCAGAAAAACCCTCATTTTAATTTTATTTGTGAGGCACTGAGAAACAACTCTCGGCAAAAAAAGTGCAAAATCTACCAGTAAAACCCTGGATTTCAAGGGGACCGGAGTCTCTGCAGAACCTCTCCAAAGGGTGTTTTCAATCTTGTTGAGTGTCTCCATAGAGACCCTCCCCACAGCCTGCATCAGTCCTGCTCCCAGTTTGCAGCTCTCACTCCTCTCTTGAAAAAAAATGTAAATTATGGAGCCATCTTTCTTGCCTCTACCCCTCTTGCAAGCTCCCCCGCTCCCTAATGCCACTGCTTTGAAATACGTACCCATTCCAAACAGCGCATTCTTGCTCCCCACTCTCCATCTGTCTCAAATTTGGCTGCTCTCTCCTGTTTTCATCTGCTCCGTGGTTTGTCTCCTCTATCTAATCTTCACTTCCTTGCTCTGGCTCTGAACACCTCCCTCCTCTCCATCCTGCTCCACTTCTCTTGCATTTTCCCCGTTGGTCTCTTCTCTCCTTATCCCCACTGATTTTCCCATCCTTTCTACCCGCTGCTCCCCTCTTTAGCTCCCCTTTATTGATGTGCCAAAGCACATCATTTTTTCCTCTGCTCCTCTGGCCGTGCCTCCGGCCATGTCCCCAGCTGCTCAGCACTCCCGTCCCCATCCCGCAAACGCCGGCCATGCATCTGCTGCATGCAAGCAGACGGCCGCAGCGCCTGTGTGCACAACACCCCTCCTAAAGCAGCAAACAAACACTCAGCGCGCGGCCAGACCCGGATCTCGCATTGCTGGAGAGGTGTTTAGGAGGGGAGATGAAAGCGCTGCCGCCCAGGGCCGTAGTTGGCGGAGTACCTTCTGCTCCTTCTCCCATTGTCAGCTGTGGGAAAAGGAGATGGAGTTTCACCAGGTCAGCAGAAAGTTTCAGCCCAAAAACCAAAAGGAAAGGGGAGGAGAAGAGGGAGGGGTTAACCCTTTGAGTGCCAGTGGGAACACCATCTGATTCCTTCCTGGTTGCTCTCGAAGTTGGCAAGGGGGGAGAAATGATGGAGAGATGTCCCGGTTCAAGCTGCCATGACTGGTTGTTGGGAGATTGCAAAGCCTTTGTCTGGCTTTTGTTTTTTATCGACTCCCACCAAGAAGTACATGTGGAAGAAGGTCTCTGAGTTCTGCCTTTGGTGATTTTTTATTTGTGGCTGTTTTATTTTGTTTGTATTACAGCATTTAGAGGCTGTAGTTGTGTGCGGTACCACCTGCGGTGTTGAGTGCTGGACGGATCTGTTTGGAAACCATCCTTTGCTCCAAATCACTTGTAGTGTCTGGACCAAGACAGGCAGGTGTGAGAAACGAGGGTTGTCACCTCCCTGCTACGTGTGGCAGACTGAGGTGCGGGGAAGGGTGAGTGCCCGAGGTCAGCGGAATTTGCATCAGAGCCGGAGATCTGAATCCCAATTATGGGAATCATCTGGAGCCTGGAAGAGCAAATTGGGGTGTGCTAACGCTAACGGCACAATAGCATTGACCATAAATGGCTTAATGGTCTCCTATTTTAACTTTTTCTTGAAAGGTAGATGTGCATATATGCACAAAAAGGGAGAGTTTTTATCTGTTCGGTATTTTTGAGCTAGGGTAAAGGCTGACGTTGGCTTACATGCCTTGAATCTCTCTTGCGGCATGGGCACCTTCTCACGGCGGGCAGCTTTGCAAGGAAACGTCGGGCTCGGCACCATGAGGCTCTTTGTGGAAGGTCGACCAGGAGGGGTGGGCAAAAGGACGGCGCCCGTGTGTGTTTCGGAAGGCTATGATAAGCCAGCCGAACGGGAAGCAAAAGGCCTGCCTGCTGTGCTCTTGCTTTTGCTTTAGTTTCAGCGGCAGGTCTCGGGTATGGGGGCGAGCCCCTCCGTTCCCCAGGGCGGGGATAATGAGTGTTTGTTCACCGGCCAAGGGAGAGCTGAAACCCGGCACTTCGTCTGCCAGCGCCGGGGGTCACCGGCATCCGTGCGTGGGCCTCCACCAGAGCGCCGATGGCGGGGACCAGCGGCACCAAAGCTGGAAGCAAAACCTTTTAAAACATGCATTTTGTAGCTGGCTTTCTTTTGTCTGCCTGGATCGCTGCCGCTGTGGGCGAGGGGCCCTTTCAGCCGGGCTCGCGCTGCTCTCTGTGCTGGGGCCAGAGGGAAGAATAAGTGCTTTGTCTTTATTTGTGGTCCATTGTTGAAGTCCTTTCCTGGGGGTGGCGGGAGGGGGCTGCAGAAAGTGGGGGTGTTAAGCACAGAGGGGACTTCTGCCATCTAAAATCCGCAGCCGGTCCCTGCCGTGGGGCTGGCCACGAGGGAGAGAGCTGGGGGGTCAGGAGGAAGCAGGGATAGCAAGGCGCCCGCCTGCAGCCCCCCCGGGAGAGCCGGTGGTGTGAGGGGATGGTTTACGCGCACACTGCCCGTTTTCTACCCAAAGCTGGGGCAAATGGTACAGTCATGTGGTCAGGGACCATCCTCGGGACTTTTCCTTGGCAACGGTAGGGCTGAGGGGATGAGCTGGACCTTCACCAGGGCAGGAGACGGGCCTGTTGCGATGGCGCCTCCGGGCCTGCCCTGTGGGGAGGAGATGGCTGACACGTTGTCACCGCGTTGGGCGCAGCTCTCCGCCTCCGAGCTGCCCCGAAGCTGGCGGGCCGTAGCTCAGGAGGGAGGAGCACTTTAGGTCGCGGTTGGATCTCCCAGCCGTTTTGGCAGCAAAGCGTGTGAGGTCGTCTCCTCCCCCACGGCGGAGGGGGGTGGGCTGCGCGCCGCCGGGCAGTCCCCCGTGTCCCACCACCGAGGGTGGTGTGGGCAGGGTCTGGCCGTGTGTCTGTGCTCCTGCAGCCCCAGCCGGAGGGACGGGGGCTGCCTTTAGTCTGGTCTTGTTGGCCAACCCCATACGTGGCCCGAATTGTCCCGTATTCCTGAGCCAGCACCAGGGTGTTTTGGCGGAGGGTGGCTGGGAGGATGGCAGGGTATTGATCTGGCACGCAGGCGCGAAATGCTTTGAGAAACAATTTTGCCTCAGAAGGGCCCAGAGGAGTCAATATTTCCCCAGTAGGAGCTGCCTCTCCTTCCCCTCATTTGGGTTAACTCTGGTCAGCCTTCCCTGAAACTACCTGGAGGGATGGGAAGTGGGCTGGCAGCTGCCGTACTGGTTTTGCACAGCCCTCTGTACAGCCAGGGCTCCGTTTGACTGCCTTTGCTGAGCTGATGCTAGGCTTCCCCTCAGCTTTTTGGGCTGTCTCTCCCATTTCATGGCTGCACCGTGCTGGGGAAGTGTGTTGAAAGCTGCTCCTACCCTGTGGTGTGGTCTGCGAGGCTAAATGCATCCCTGCCCTCCTTGTCCTTCCATAAACCCACCCGCAGAGCTGGCAGAAGGGGCAGCCAGCTCCGTCTGGAGACCAGGCTTACGGGAGGCAAGGCAGAAGGATCCATGGTGCACGTTCATAACTGTGCTTTTTCCCCCCCGTGCCCCGCTCCCCTTCGGCTGTCAGCTCAGCGGTGTTAAGCCCATTTGTGCTCCTGCCTCTCTCCCACCCCTTAAACCACCTCTGGGTTCTCCATCCTTTCCTGCGTCTTTGGCTTTCGATGTTTCAGACAGGCATACGGTGGCCGGCCTGTCTCCCTCGCTCCTCGTCTGTCACCCGCCATTCACCGTGGCAGAAGGTCCTGAGGGACGTTTGGGTGTAGAGGGTGAGATGTTCCCTCTTTTTCCCCACTCCTATGTCTTTCAAGCTTTCTTTGCTGTAAAGTTTCTCGGACTCTTTTGTCATCTGTGTATCATTCGCAGGGAGATGTTGGGGGGCTTTTTCTATGACTGCATTTAAAGAACTTTTTCCGCTTTGGTGTTGCATGAAAGAAGGAAGGAAGGAGAGGGGAGGCAGCGGTATTTTCCCCGTCTGTGAGGAAAGCTGCCTTGTGCAGCCTTGTACGTGGGCTGACGACGTACCGCGCTCCCCTAGTGTGTGTGTCTGGGGGAGGAGTAGGAGACCCCACCTCTGTCACCTCCCAGCGTCTTCTCAATGTCTGTGTTAGAATTCACAAAATCCCTGCAGCAAATGTGCGTCATGTCCCTTCTGAACAGATGCCGGTGCCGCCCATGTTTCTCTGGGCCTGTGCTTTGGGAAGTGAAGCCAACTGGAGGCTGTCGGCACAGGGGTGACGGGGAGGGTGAGCGCTGGGTCCCACCAGCAGCCCTCGGCAGCGGGGGACGGCGGGCAGGAGCAGAGCTGTCTGGAAGGGGTGGCAGAGGGCAGACGATGTGTGTGCTGATCGCCTTTGCGGATGCAATTACAGAGCCACGGGACGGGTGGTGAATATGTGTCTCTTCCTTATAGTCGGTGGCAGCTCTCCAGCATGTCGCTTGCTCCGGCTGTTGCTTTTGGGAAGTGCGTAGGTGGTGGGCAGGAGTGAAAGGTTCAGTTTGACTTGATGGCTTTCCATGAAGCTGTGGAGAAGAATCACAGGTACACAGCAGCCATCCGGTCTTTTCAACCTTCTCTCCAGAGACCCAGACCCCGCAGGAAACCTCTTGTAGTAGGAAAATTCTTTTACGCTCCAGGTTTTTCCATTCCTGTTTTGATAATGCAAAAAACCAGGTCCTGCTACTTTGGAAGCAGAGAAAGAGGAAAAAGAAAAATCTCTCGTGACCACTGGACCTAGGTGGAACTCAAACTCCGTCTTTCCAAGACTGACTTACTTTTAGCTATCCGTGAGGGAAGAATGGCGAAGTGATATAAAATCGCCTGGATTGCAAGTATGTCACCTGGAAAATGCCTGTCTCTGATTTGTTTTTATTTACTGAAAACTGAGGTCCTGCAATTTTGGCAGATGAGGAGGGGAAACACATAATCCCCTCTGAGTGGGCCGATAGCGTTTCACTTTCACATGGCACCTTGTTCCTGCTTTTGGAGCCTTTCAAAGCAATTTGCAGAGCCGAAGCCTGAATTCCAACTGCATGTTTCCCTGCAGGCTGGCCCTGGCACGGCAGAGCTGTGGCAGTCCTACGGCAGTCCTACGCAGCACGTAGGAATTTGTTTCAGCTTTGTATCATCACCACCTTGCCTGTGATAGCGCTGGCTTTCTCTTTCCCGGAGGGGAGAGGGTTGTTCTGCGATTGGCGTGGGCCGGAGTGACAAGCGCCGCGGTGACAAGGGGGGCATAGGTGGAGAGCGCGATGGGTGATTTGGCGGGGTGAGGGGGAGGAGGATCAAAGTCTGGAGCTCAGAGGCTTGAGCAATTTTAAAATCAACAATTTCGCTTTGATTTTCACCGATTTTTCCAAGTGAGTAGCAAAATCTAATAGGTTGTTTGATGGGGATTTTTTGTTTGGTTGGTTTCTTTTCTTTTGTCTCTCGCTGTCTAAGAGTGAGTTTATCGTTGGCAGTTCAGCGCCGCAGCGAGGTCGGGAGAGCAGTGTTCACAGAGCAGCTCGGCTGCCCCCGTACCACGCACTGAGTCAAGAGAGGTCCCCAAAAATGGCTGCTGTGCAATGACTCCAGGTTCACTATTTTGTGGGGCACCATCCCTTTCTTCAGAACAGAAATAGAACCTCATTTTTTCCTCAGTGGTGCTGTCATCATCCTGCTTGCACCCATTTAAATGTATACGTGACATTAAGCATTATTAGGGGCTTTTATTTTAAGAAATGAACTCACATCAATAAAGCGTTCTTAAAAGCCCTGGATTTTTTTGGCTGTAGCTTCAGAGTTGACTTTTGCAAACTCTTCAGATATTGAGCTGAGAAGAGAGGGAGGAAGTCAGGTTGCGGGCAGAGGGAGCTTTTATATTTTAGCCTAAAGCAAAGGTTTGGTTTTGCCTTTCTCAGATGGAAGACAGATTCCCCAGTGCCAGTACCTCCAGTGGGACTTGCTTGATAACCTTTAGCTGTAACATTGCAAAAAAGCCTTTGACCTCTAAATATAGATTTGGATATTTATAAATCCAGTGCTTTGTACACACAGCATTCGGTGGGACATAAACAGCTCCAGCAAATTGTATTTACCTCCAGCATGGAAACAAATGCTTGATTGCATCACATGAGCTTGCTCAGTGGCTTTTATTTATATACTGCTGGCTCCGCCAGGCAGGGAAGGGAGGAATGCTTCCTTTTGTCTTTCGACCCCTAAAAGACCCTGGAGATGACTCTCTGGCTTCCATTTGCCCTCTTCTTAAGCTCTTTGGTAGGCTGTTTACATTTTATTTTATAGACTTTGAGTATGCATGAAAAAATACACACATTTCAGAGTCATGTGATCTACTTTTCTCAAGAATAACAGACGGCAACTTTACGATCTGAGTGATTTTATTTGAACACAGCTGTGGCCTTGTGATTTAAATATTTCAATAAATTTTAAACTAACTAGATGAGAGGAAGCTGTGCAGGGAAAACAGGTTAGAGCACGGAAGGAGGATTCCCTGAGGATAGAAGCAATATGGGCTCTGCACGAACACTCCTGGCCTCGTCCTCCTCTCATCAGAAGGCCCTTGATACCTTCCTTGGTCGGGAAGCCCATCCCAGCATCCTTTCCCCTCCTTGCAGAGCTCCTGAAGGCAGTCAGACATGGATGGAAATCAGTGGCAGGGGATGAGGGAGAGGCGCTGCAAGCTCAAGTGGTGTTCCCTTGGGCCCAGGCTGGCTAAAATGCAGCCCCAGGCTCTGAGCGCATTCGTTCAGGCATCACTGCACCTTCGAGCATCTGATGATGAGAGCAGTTTGAGGAGCTTTTGGCGTCTTCCTTCAGCAGTGTGAGCTCCTTGGTTTTCTCAGATGTCTCATGGTGCGAAGCGGGGAGAAGAGGGGAAGAGGGAACCGCAGGAGCAGACGGCAGACTTGCCTGCCATGCTTTTGGTCTTGACATCTGGATTGCTTTGAAATGATCACAACTTCAGCTTGTTGGGCTGGATCCTCTCACCTTGCCCGTTCCAAAGGGTGACGTGCCTATTGCTGTGTAAATGGACCAGTGAGGGCCAGGGGAAAGATGTGCAGGTAAAAACGTGTACTAAAAGCCAAGGAGGTTTCACATCCCAAAGCCACCGGCATCAGCCTGTTTCACACCATCATCCTCAAGATCTCATGTGCTCTATTTCATGGTCCTTCTTCTACCTTTCACCCCTGCCTTGGCTGTGTTCCTCTAAATCTCCCCCATTCCTTCGTGTTTTGTTCATCTGCTAGGATCTGGCAAGTGCAAGTCAGTGTCTCTCACTTTTCAGAAGTAAGAGAGGCTTTGCAACATCATCACATTGAAATCTCTTTGTAGGATCAGGCCCTTCATCATTTTGTGCTGTAGCTTCTTCATATGTAAAATGGAGGTAAAGGCTGTTTGTTCCTAAAAGGTCAAGAGGTTTAATTTCATCTGGGATCATTAGAGAATAGCAGTGATAATGCTACTGCTAATTACAAACAGTGTTTATTAGAGTTTGTCTTTCCTTGTGCCAATGATGATACTTCTTTTTTTCTTAAAGGTCCCCCTGTGTTCATTAAAAAACCTGTGGACCAAATTGGTGTGTCGGGAGGGGTGGCTTCCTTCGTGTGCCAAGCAACTGGAGACCCCAAGCCACGGGTCACCTGGAACAAGAAAGGGAAGAAAGTGAACTCTCAGAGGTTTGAGGTAAGGGATGCCCTTGAAATCTATGTCTGTGCACGTATAAAGAGAGAGAGACAGACACAAAGCAGCTAATGCTCCTCTTTGGCCATTCCGAGACCTGATGATAAAGGGAGGTTTGGAAGGGGAGGAGTTATAACAGCAGGAGGAGTGAAATGCAAGCTCTTGGCCATGTCAGCAGCTGGGTTTGTTCCAAAGCAAGAGAGAACTTGGCTCCCTTACGTTACTGGCGTTTTTTCTTTTGTTTTGTTGGGTTTTTTCCCCTCCTGGGATATAATAAAAAGCTGCCTTCTGCCTTCCCTAAGAAACCCCAACTAAGCTGGTACTTCTTCAGCTCTGTAAATGCACCTTTCATACCCATCCATGGCTCATTATTTTAACCCTGGGACAGCCTGCAGTAAACATTACAGTTGCTGGCAACCAGACCCAAGCAATTGGCATTGTTTAGATAGAAATGAGAGTGGAGGAACAAGGACTAGGAGGTCATCCTGTGGAATTTGCTGTGGGACTCAGCCCTGCCAGGCAGCTGTGTGCTGAGAGGAGCTTTGTGGTGTCAGCTGCCCATGCAGATGGAGGAACAAGGCGGGGGTTCATTTTTATTTTGTTTTCGCTTGGTCTGTTTCCTCCTCCTTCATCACAGTTGTACTCTGACCGCCCACCCCCCCCACACCGTTGCCATGGCTCATTCTTTCAGAGCGTTTGAGATGTACATAGCAGTTTCGGTGGGTTAGTGGTCAGGGACAGGGTTTGGCATGGGACAGTTCTCTGTCACCTCGAGGTCAGTGGAGAGACAAATTGACCGTGTCGGTTATGTGTAGGGGGTTGTGGGGCAGCTGCTGAAGTGTCTTTGTGAGTGCGCGTGCTTTTATGTGTCCTGGTGCCTCCTTTAGAAGCAGGAGTGAACCTTCTACTTGCAACCCAAGGAGGCTTACTCTGTGTGTGTTTCTCTTTCCCTTTATCCTCCAGACAATTGAATTTGATGAAAGTGCAGGTGCTGTTTTGAGGATCCAGCCCCTCCGGACTCCCCGGGATGAGAACATTTATGAGTGTGTTGCTCAAAACCCTCATGGGGAGGTCACCGTCCATGCCAAGCTCACCGTCCTCCGAGGTAAAGAGCATGTCTGCCTCTATGTGTCAGTGTCACAGGGGAGAAGGGACCCTTCAGCTTCTCCTTTCCTTCAGATGGGTGGGAGGGCTATCACAAAATGTGTGGCCAAGGCACAAAGTCCCCTTTTTTGCGGTTTGTTCTGACCTGTCAGATCTGTTTGCTGTTACTATCCCTGAGAGTCATAAAATTGCTTTGTAAGAAACGAGTCTAAAAGCGGACCACTTTAGGACGTTTGACCGGATGATGTGCTGAGGTTCCTTCCAAGCTGAATTACCCTATGACTCTATGATCTTCCCTCCTCTCTAATAAACGTTCCTTCCCCAGATTTATGAGCAGGACCAGAAACTCCCCGTCATCCTCCTCAGAAATGTGGCACCATTCATCCAGACACCCAAGAAAGCCTCCTTCATTGAGGAATCACTTAATGGGCTGAGGTTAAGATGATTATGCATCTGCACGGGCTTTCACGCTATTGGTAGCAATACCAGCCTCTTCTCTAATGCAAGATACCCATTTTGCCCTTCTTCTGGGCATCTTCCCTCTTTCCAGAGGTCTTTTGCTCCATGCGCTGTTCAGGACAACAGTTTCCCTCTCCATTTTGTTCTGATTCTTTTTTTCACTTGTCCCCGCTACAGAGGATGTTTACGTGGATGCCTCCTTCATGTCGTCTGTTTGAAATATGTTCCCTGAACTTGATGTGGGGGAGGGAACAATATGCTATTGCTGTGGATGCCTCTGGATGTTTACTGCTGTTACCCCGGAGATCTGTGAAATTGCTATGCTAGGTTGCTTCTAAAACTGACCTGTTTTAGGGGAAAAGATGCGTGGTGTTCTCTGTTCAAACCAAGGGCAGTGCAAGTGATGCTGGCAGAGAGATAACTGCCTGAGAGCTCCTGAAGGGAGTTTAGTTTGGGATGGCTGTTGATAAAGCCATCGGCAGGAGGTGCCATAGAAAAGCCATGGGCTTTTGAATAGGGGAACTTGCAGGAAGAGCCATTATTTCTGCAGTGCGCGTTGCTAGCAGCAGCTTTAGGTGCTCCAGTCAGTGTGTGGTCCTCATAAGAGCAAGCAGTAGCTCTGCCTGTATGTCCGTTGCCTTCAGCAATTTCAGCGTTCCCTCCAAGAGCATCTTAAATCCTTTGGTTTGAACAGACAGTGAGCACATCCCTGACAGTGCAGAGCGAAATTTGTGTGCGAATCCCCAACGTACAGCAGTAAATAAAGAGCAGACATAAAGGGCACATGGCAAAGCCCTTGACCTCTCCTTGTAGCAGGGAATATCCCGTCTGCTGCCCACCTGCAGGCTCCGTGTCGTCAAGATGCTGGCAGCCTTTGAGGTGCGGGCCCATGGTCCAGTCATGCCTGACAGATTTGTGTAGGTGCACTTAAATCTTTGTGTAGCTCCTTTGCCTGGCATGGCATTTAACCTTCTGTTCGCAGAATGTGGTGGGATGTATCTGTCAGGAGATTGGAACGGCGCTTTATGACAAGAGCGTGTCTAGCTGCGGTTATCCCAGCAGGCTGGGAGCCTTATTCTTCACGCTGATTCCCATATATTCCTTGAGAGCTGTGACAGCTGGGGAGAAGTGCCCCTGCAATCATACTCAAAATTTCTGCCCCTTGAAATTAGCTATGAGCAGCAGCAAGAGAGGAGGTTGTCCTCCCGCTGCTGCCCTCACAAATCCCCTGGATTCTCACAGCATTTTTAAGGCACTCCCTACCAGAAGAAAGCTGCGGCGTGTGGCAAATGACGAGCTGAGCTCAGTGATGGTCCTTCGGGACCCAGGTTCTTTGTATGTGTCTTTTTGCAGCTTTTCCTTCCGGTATCGGCATCATACACATGTCAGCTAGAGAGACAGGAGCTACATCTCCCCACTGCCTGACTAATTACGCACTTTGCTGATCCCACCAGAACATTATTACTCTGTGCTTTGCTCCGGTGTCGCACTGCTTTCACAAGCGCTCCTCTTCGCTTTGCCTGGCAGGACCGTGCTCGGTACCTTTGTTAACTGCCTGAGCAACAGCAGCCAGGGTACCCGGGTCGTGAAATCTGGGGGAGCAGTAATCAGCTGCAAGCCTGGGCCAAGATACTGTTGAAGAGCATCAAGGAAGCAATTTTTATAGTATACCCTCCCCTTCCCTGCTCAGTTGGAGTTATTCCTTCCTTAATCTTTCCTTAGCTTTCACACAGCAGAGATTGTCTCCTCTTTATCTGCATTTTTTAAGTGCTGGGAAAGTTAAAAGGACCAAGCACAAATCCACTGATCTCCACAATGACAAAGTTAGCGTGCTGGCATCTGTTCCTGCGTACACCCACTCTCCTGTTTGTCTTTTCTCTATTTTTCCTTGCAAGGCCCCCTCCTCCGTTCTGTCTCTCTTCTCTCACTTTCAGAACTAAAGGAGAGGAATGTGAGCTGTCATTTGCAGGAGCCGGTACCTTGGCGTAGTGTGGGTACGGAAACCTGGCCCCCAGCTGTTACAAACTCTGCGGGATGCGCTCTGTGGTGATTCTGCAGCCTCTTGGCTGTGCTGTTGTTACCAGGTAGACGTACATGTGTGTACCTCCATGCCACGCGCGTGGATGAACAGTTCCGGGATCTCCTCAGCACCAGTGCAGACGGTCTCATGAACAGAAGAGAAAAACATAATACGTTCTTCCCTAGTAGCTGCAGCTGCTGAAGGGATTGCGGGTAAACTCCTTTTTGCTTATGCACGTGACTGCTCCTGGATCAGACCCTGATAGAAATCCACATGCATTCACTTAAAAAACAGGAAGCTGCAGGAGAGGAAACCTTTGGGAGCTTCTGAGAAGCACAGCTTGTGATGGACACCGTTCAACTATACAGTCTCTCTTAACACCAGCTCTGCTGGCTTCTTTCTCCTTCCTGCTCGGCTTCTCAAGGGATCTGAGTTTTGGTAGGGCTGCGGAGACTCGCTGTTCTTTCCACAGCTGGCTAGACACGGTGCCTGCAGACCTCATTCCTGCAGAGCTCAGAAGAAAAGGAAACGGTTTGGGGGAGCACTTTCCAGTTATTGTTGACTCCAGCTGCTGTCGTTATTCATTGTAACTTCAGCTTGAAGGAAGGTAGGTGGCCCAGGCACCTCAGCTCCCACTTGGTATAGTTTCTCTAAGCTCCATGCTCCCAGGAAAGAGATACATATTTATTATTATTATCACTTCCTATATACAGATTCGCATTTCCCTCCGCTTCTTTAGTAGCCTGAGCCAGAGATTCTCGTGCTGCAAAGGACTGTCCTGTGCTGTCGGCAGCCGAGTGGGGCCGGAGGGTCCAGGGGGGCCTGGCTGCGACTCTGCCTGCGCTGCCTCCGCTGCTGGAGGCACGGGCTGGTTTCAGGCAGGGGCCAGCTCGGCTTAGCTGAAGCTGACGGAGTCCGGTGAAGGTTACCCTTTGTGCGTTGTTAGTGAACGCAGCGTGAGCCCGTAAAAAACAGTGCTTGGTCCAGTTAAATGTAATGGAACAAAATGTGCTGTGCTCTCATACATCCCTCGCTGCGTGCTGGCCAATCCCATCTTTTCCTGAGGATTGCAGCATTCTGGAAAACAGAGGCAAAATGGCTATTAGACGTGTAAGGTCCACGGTACACTAGCAGACTATGATTCAGGCTGCTGTGGAAGAACTTTCAGAACTTCTTTTTCTGGTGATTCCCTGTTGGGGATTTTTTTATTCTTTTTAATGAAGTGTTCATACGTTTTTCTAACAATTCTGGCCTCAAATTTTCTGCGTGCGTTTCCTACTCCTAGGGGACATCTGGCATGGGCATTTATGGAGTTCTAGCAAGATCCCTGCTGTTTTGTTGGTTTTTGTAATTGATAGCTTTGGATCAGCAAAAGGTAAACAAAAAATCAGTTTTAGATGCTCAGCAGAAAGCGTGGAGTCCCACAGGCGCACATCTTACAGAGAAGCTGGCCCCTTTGAAATATTACCTTGCCACTTGAAAAATTCTTGGCAATCTGTCTTCAAACTTGACTTGTTTCGCTCTTCTTGTAGTGACCTGAAAATCAGGCCACGTTAAAAGGAGATTAGTTCTGTAGCTTATGAATAATGTCAGAGTGATTTTAACTCGGATGTCTTCAGAAGGAGGGTACACAGGGATACCTTAGTGTAGGGAAGTCAGTGTGTTACCTGCACTGCTACGGGGTCCCACACGCATATCTACATGTGTATTTATTGTCTATAACCCTGCAAATATTTATCGATATTGTTAGGCTATTACTATTTTCATGCTCTTGGCTCTTCCACCCTGAAGTAGGGATCGTTGACTGTGAGGGACCAGGCGGTATCTGGATGCTGGGCCACATACCTCCAGAGGCGAGCGAAAAATTACTCCTCTTCCTCACTTCAACAGCATCCTCGTTGTGGCTTTCTGCATTCAGTCCATAGTGCGTCTGCATGCTCACACCCTCCTTCTCCTCTAAATTATTAAACAACTGTGCACACCCTGCGGGAAAACGAGCAGCAGCAACACCCGCTTTATCTTTCTTTATCATCCTCATTTCCAGCGCAGCTAATTATCTAAACACAGCGCTGCCACCTTCTAGAGCGACAAGGAGACAGCGAGCACCGGTGTCTCCCAGCGCTGTAGCTGCTGCCCCTTGCCTTTTCCGTCTGACCGTGTGTGTGTCAGCGCATGCGCCCAGGTTGGTTGGAGGCATGCCCCCCAGCACAGAGCATGTCCTCTGGTAGGGTTTATTATAAATGAGTGCTGAAGTGCTCTTCTCTCCTCTCCCCGCCTCCCTCCTCCCCTGTTCTCTCTCACCCCACTGTGTTCAGTGGGCCTTGAGGTAATTCACCAGCTTTTCATGGGGGGCCTTTAAACAATCATTTGAGAGCGGGTATGGATGAGGTGTTTGGGATGCCCTGTTAATGTGGCAAGTGCAATACGCAAAAACATTTGCCTGCGTAAGCTAGCGTGATTTTCAACAGCAGGCAGCTGCCCAGATGTGCCCTTGAAGCATCTTCAGCTTGTGTCTTGGTTCTTTTGTTCTTGCCTGGGCTGCTTGTAGAAAGAGAATTCACAATCCAAGCCCTTCCTTATTTATTTATTTGGTAACAGGTTTGGGCTGGTGTTTGGGGATTGATGGGGAGGGTGGCAGGGCATGTGTGTGCGTGTCCTGTGGGGATTGAGTTGAGGTTGTAATTGCATTATTACAGGGAATCCAATTGTTAGGGGATGAAGGCAGTTTCACTTTCCTGGCAGGAAGGAAATCTGAGCACTTGAATCAGTGCAATATGTGATGTTCAGAGATGCTTCCTCCGCTGATCTGATCCTCAAATCTGATCACGCCTCTAGTCGCAGTTGTTTTAATTAAACTCAGAGGAATTCTGCGCGTTGTGCTGCAAGATTAACATTTTTGTTTAATTAGAAACACTCAGTAATAATAGTTGTACCATGCCTCCCCCAACACGCACACACGTGCACACACACACACAGAGTCGCACACGCACCCTGCCAGTCAAGAGGGCTGTTCCCTCTGTGGATTAATTGGTTCATGAAGTGAACGGACGCGGGTTTGAGCCAGGTGGAGTAGCATCACCAGGGAGCGGGATAAAAGCAGTAATCAATAATGATGTCATCTGCAGCCAATGCGGCAGCAGCTCCGCGGCTCCTTAACAACACACCACCGCCTGGTTAAATAGCAGAAGGGAAGAGAAGACGTTAAAAGCCTGGCTGAAAGCCGTGCAAAGGCAAACGCAATTCCCAGGGCCCCCCTGTCCTGAGCTCACTCGGGGGGGAGCTGGGGTGTTGCAGCGCACATGATCTGGAAGGGCACTCGCTGTTTGGAGACTCCTGCGGTACCCAAGCACAGCTCAGCGAACCCAGAGCTCAAAGGTTTGGTCCAGCCCCTGGTTAAAGATGTTTATATTTCTCTTTAGAATGCAATATCCTGGTTTAGAGGTGCTTCGGATGCACTGAAATGACTACGCCTTTGTACAACTGCAAGTTTGTCCATTCTAGGAGATCTGTATTACTTTAGCAGTTATGAAATGGTACCTGGTTTTGTTTGTGGTCAGATTCCTTTGATACATGAGGAGAGGTGTGGTTAATACATTTCACTCTCCAGTGAGTCACAATAGATCCTTTATAACTCCCCAACAATGGTCAGAGGAAGGAAACAATGCACACTTCTAAACACACAATTGAGGCATTTAAACCCTTTTCTTCTCTGCAGTAGCTGTGTGCTGCTAATAACAGTATTAGACAAGAGTTTCTTGGCCTCAGGTATCAGCACCGCACAAACCTTTAGCTCTGCCTTCATGATCTTTATAGATTTTTAGAAGTCGAGTGTGAGGCACAGCAGCGTGGGATGGCTTTTACCAAATCATGTGTGTTTGGAGCTCCTGTGGAGCAGTAATGGGATCTGGCAATTCTGCTTTCTCTCCTCCAGGAAAAGACACCCACCACAGCAAGGCCACCGGGTCTCTCTCTTGTTCCACTGCCTCTGGGTTCAGCCGTACGGCCTTTGGCTCCAGGGCTTCTGAGACGTGCCATCAGTAGGAGGAGAGCTCTTGTTGTGTTTGCAGTTGGCAGGGATGTTTCCCAATCAAGGCAAGGGTTTCCAGCCCAGCTCTGCTGCCGTTGTGAGAGCTCCCATTGATTTCACTGGGAACGGATTGTGATGTATATGTTACTTTTTAAAAATCCCAGCCTTTTAAAATCCTTTCTGTTATTTGCCTTCTGTTCCCTCACCTGCCTTTGGGATGGATTCAGTGCCATAGATTCCCGAGGCTCTGATTCCTCAACACGCCTCATTCAAAATGACAGAGAATCCCTATAAAGTCTCACCCTGGTGTCCGCATCCTCTTTCCAGGCTGCCGTTACCCAAAGACTGGTTTTCTGGGGGAAAAAAATGGCATTTTCCTGAGCTGTATCAGCCAGCATAAGATAGCTCTCTTCCACATGAGTTAGGAGGTTGTGACAAAGATTGTGGGGGAAGCACTGGGGTTTTGTATTAGTTATCACAAATTAGTCAGCATCGTTAGGATTGCCCTCCTCACCCTCATTAGCGAAGGCAAAGGCAAGATTGAGAGGAAGCAGGAAGCTCAGTTGAGCCTGTCTTGTAGGTGCTGCTGCCACGTCCCTCTTCTTCTAGGGCAGCAGCACTCTGAATTAATAAATCTAAAAATCACACCCTGTCTGACAGCACTTGGCTTATTGTTGTTATGTGCGTCCCCTCTGGTAACTACAGCTGCATGAGATTTTCCTCTCCTTTCTCTCCGAGTTCCCACTGTGTCTTTGACAGGCCTTTTCGCATAGTCATTTTCAATATTCCTCTCGTGCGTACTCGTTTCATACTGTGGGGTTTGGAGGGGGAAGATGAACCCCCCCTTTTAAATGTGACTTTGCAGCCTGCAGTGCAGGGATCTTTGCCAGATGTGTGCACAGCTGCTTCTGTAAACACAAGTAAGTGCGAGTCACTTACCTGACGGAGGGATTCAGTGCAAGACCTGAAGAAACTTTGAAATTACTATTCCCATGCCCCAGAGAGTTTTAATGGTTTGCATTTAATGTAGAATCTTCTTGTGGGACGTTAGAATAGTCACAGAAAATGGAGAAACTGGTGATTTTACTGTATAATGTGTTTTCACAAACCGTCTCTGAACCATTTACCGTAGCCTTGTTCTAAATTGCACTGCACAGAGCACTGGACAGCCAGTCTGCCTGCTGCTTTCTTCAGTCTAGTCCACTAAACAGCTCCTTCAGCTCCCCCAGTCCCTCCTACCAGTTTAACCACTCTTCCTTTGTTTTCTGCCTCCAGAGGACCAGTTACCTCCCGGCTTCCCAAACATTGATATGGGGCCCCAACTGAAAGTGGTGGAGCGAACACGAACAGCCACGATGCTCTGCGCGGCCAGTGGGAACCCAGACCCAGAGATCACTTGGTTCAAGGATTTCCTGCCTGTCGACCCCAGCGCGAGCAACGGGAGAATAAAGCAACTGAGATCAGGTAAGGTCTCTGTGTGAGACTGGAGGAACTGAGACTTGGATAGAGCTATGCAGACACTGCTCAGAGGTTTCTGAAGCAGAAGAGAGGGCTGATAGACACGCTGTCCCCCCAAAACATGGTTTTGGGACTCATGTTTTTACCCATGGAGTGGTTGGAGTATTTTCCCTTCCAACCCATCCTTCTGGTATTCCTGCTGCCTAGTTGACATAAGGGGAATCACAGCAGGGAAGCTGGTTCCCATCCAGGAGACACTGTAATTACTTCACTGGATAACAGTGCTCTTGTGGCTCAGGGGAAACTGGGGACTGGGTCGGGGCTGAGGGTTTCACCCTCGGACCAAGAACCGGCGAAGGAAGAAGGAGAAGCACAATGGCAGACGTGGCTTTTTAGGCCACACAGACCTGGTACAGGGTCCACAGCTGAGGTGGCCTCTTACTGTCGAGACATGATCCTGATGGTGTAAACTGAGCCTCTCAAAGCTGGTGTTGAAGAGCAGCTCTTGCAGGATCTCACTGGCATCACGTCCCTGCCGTCGCCGCTGGAGAGCAGTTGTGGGCATTCTGGAGCGACCCCTCGGTGCTCAGGGGCAGTGCCTGTGGAGTGGATCTCCATGAACAGATGTACCCCAGCTCCGTGGCTCTTGTCAGTTTTCTGTCTTTCCCCATCTGCTTGTCCATCTGTCTCTTTTGTTTGTTTTATGTCTGTTGTTTTCTCTGTGTGTCAAGGTGGTATCTCTTAATATTCACATTTCAGGAGCGGTTTTTGTATTTGTTAAATCTGCCAGTTCCCTGTGTGAATGCGTGTATGTGTGCGAGGAGGGCACGGGTGTATTCACTTTTCAATACTACTGATAAAGAACTTCCATTGAAGTTGAAATAAGCTTTGGAAGTTTTACCTTTTGACAAAAAAATGTCAGGCACCAATATAGGTTAGGGGTGGGGCTGCTGGAAAGCCGTTCTGAAGAAAAGGATGTGGGGGTCTTGGTGGGCAGTGGATTGTCCGTGAGCCAGGAATGGGCCCTTGTCGCCAAGAAGGCCAGCGATTCTGTGCTGCAGAGGGACGAGCGTGGCCANGTGGAAACTAACCTGAGAAAGAATCTTTTTTAAATACTGCTTGGACTGAGTGCTTTGACCCAGCCTAGAGAAAATGTCTCTGTGTGGTTGGACCTAGCAAGCACTAGCGGCACTTCAGCTACTCAGAACATCCCTTTGGCTGAGAGAGATGGAGCATTTTCAACACTCTTCTTTGGCAAAAGAATGGCATTGTTGTAAGCAACGGGAAAGCAGAGGCTTCAGTGAAGCAACTGGGGTTGCTCCGTGTGGATTAGCCATTTTACAAGTCAGCCCCTCAAGTGACAACCGAGCCCCTCTGCCCAGACCTCTGCCGGCTCTGAGGAAATCCGTTCTGATCGGTAGTGCTGGATCTGAACGTCAGAAAATGTAACCACCCGGCTTTTCTCTTGCCCTGTTTGGGACGGATTCTGTAGAGACACTTTCAGTTCTGTGGGCCACCGGTGGAAAAGATTCAGTAAAAAAGTTCCAGTTCAGTGTAGCTTTTATACACCTGCATAAATGCATCCTTATTCAGTGAAGCAAAGTTACAAGCAGATACTTAAACTGCTCTGTTGCGTTAGAATGGATTGTTGAATCCCACAAACACAGATGAGATTGACCTCCCTGTCTTATCCTAACAGCTGAGGCAAATGCAAATAAAAAAAATCACTCAGCATAAATAATGAGAGGTAAACTAGAATTATATCATGCTCTGTGACTGTGATCTGAAGTGTGAGTAATGCACAGGCAGATTATTTTTAATACATCTATCATCTTGCTAGAATGCCTTTATGCTCCTTAACTGGGTTTGATCTGGTGTTTTCCTTAAAGCCACCTGAGTACTGCATTTTTATTCCAGTGAATTGGTTAGCCTCAGAGTGAACCCTTGGCCTTTCTGATAAATCAGAAGATACCTGCTGAGAATTAATCTCATTTACAGCTGCTTTGAATTGGTAAACTGCTGAAAGCCTGAAGCATCCCTGTTGGCCTCAGGGGCGGAAACCTGTTGCTGGTGTGAAAGGGACTGCGGATTCCAGCACAGCCGGGACGTCCGAGTTCTCCTACTTTGTCTGCTTCTATGGCCTTTCAAAACTTGCATGTTCAGTGCTGCAAAGGCCAAAGTGAAAAAGCACAACACATATTAACATTAGGGTCCCCTGTACTGCGTTAGTATTTTGGTCAGTTGTTTTAAGACCAAGGCAGAGCAGGTTCTAGCGTGTGTCTGTAACCTGGGAGTGATGTGCAGGGCGATGCCGGTTTGAGCACTGATGATGTGCGTGCTGATAAAGTCAGAATTCCTTTTAATACATTTATCTTTCCATAAAACAAACTTTGCTGCCAGATGTGTGGCAGTAGCCCATATTAGGGCATTGGATGCTTCGGGACACTGCTAATGAGCCTCAGTGTCTTTCACCCGCAGTTCATCAGTATGGCTCCAGCCCAGCTTCTTGGGGGTTAACCATTCCACCCAACTCACGGGTGTTGGACGAGTCCCCTGTGACTAGGAGTGACCCTGGTGCTAAATCACAACTTCAGGGCTGCACTTTGTGCTAAAAGGCTGAGCCTAGAGGCCAGCGACCGTGTTGTCTCTGAAGACCTGGCTGTGCATTGCTCCCCGATGGATCCCCCATGGAGACTGGGACAGGAGCGGGCTGAGAGAGCCGCGGGACAGGCTGGTTGTCCAGATTCTGACGTAGAGATAAAGTCATCAGGACAGCAGCCATGCTGCTTTGTTACGAAGGGTGTTAAGAACGGAATTTATATCAATATATGAGTTAGTGGCAAACATGCAAATTGGCTCATTAAAAGGTACAAGTGAAATGTCGTACTCAGAGCTCTGCAAAATTGGGTAGCCGTGTCCAGATTTGGTTCTCATTTCTATTGAAAAACCTGAATGTTTTGCTGGCAATATAAGTGGACTGCTGAGACCATGTTCATTACGTTCACATCATCCTGTGGACCTGTTATTTTATGGGTCGTCAATATAATTGAGTAACAGGTTATATGCCATTAACCATAGGGGGCTTCTCTATCTAGTATTTCTTCTTCTCCTTTCCATCTGCAGAAAAACTTCCCAAGCAACTGGAAATCATTGAGTGCTTGGAGGTTTTGACTGGCTGAAAAGCTGAACTGTCAATCAAAGGAGAAGGGGAAGAGCCTTTCTCTAGGCTCCTGCTTCCCTTAGCTGTACATGAACATCTCGGCCTTAGAGACCCAGGCTGTCTAAGAGTTTAAGTTGTCTTGGTGGTGGAAGAGAAAGGGATATTTCTGCTTAACCCCGAGGCGAGCGGTCTGGGGAGATTTGAAGGGGAAGCCCATGTCCTTTGCTCAGCCGTGCCATCTAGGGGGGATAACGGGAGGCAGCCCGCAGCCACCTTCCCACGTCATAGAAACACTAAAACCTTTTGTGTCTTGTTGTTGTCTTCTGCTTTCTAAATAACTGGCTATAACAAACTTATTTTTTCCTTTTTTTTTTTCCTTTTTTTTTCACCTTTTTTTAACATCAGAGACATTTGGTAAGTTTGTTCAATTTAAAAAAAAAAAATCAAGCCAAAAAACCCCAAACCTGCTAATGTCCAGATTTGTAACCCTTGCCCTTTAAACTAATTCCTTCGTAACAGCTTCTTGAGAGGCATGCTATGCATTTCTTCTACTAACTCTTTCGGTAGGGATATATCTCTTAATGAATTTCTGCAGGGGTATTGCAGGCTACAAAAAGAATAATAATCATCCTAATTAATATATCTGTATAAAGAGATAACAGCTAAATATGAACCTCCTAACATTGGATAGATTTTTTTTGTGTAACTTAGCAACAGTTGTCCTGGAATTCCCCAATTACACAATAGCTTGTACCCTGGAACTGTGATAATTGTGTTCACACCTGCAGGAGGTCTTGGAGTTTCACATCTAACAGGGTTATTGGCATTTTCGGAAGGGAGAGGTGGGGGTGCGGCATTTTCAAACAGAAGCTGTAAATCACAGGTCATCTGCTATGGGAAAGGGCTGAGTGAGGGAAAAGCCCCCCTCCTCCGGATCATCTCTGCCCCTTGGGAAGCCAGGAGCCTGTCCGCAGAACTCACGTCACATTTCCCCCCTGTGCCAAGTCCCCTGTTGTCATTAGAGATGTAGCGATTGCAGCTGTCAGCCAGGATCCGGCATTTCAAAATTGCAGAAGACCCTTGATGATTGCTTGCTTGTTTAGAATAGAAAGCTCTCTCCAGCCCTCGGGAGAGGAGCGGAGCACACACATGTTCTCACACGTGGCCTGACAGAAGGTGGGGATGTGTTTTCTGTCATTGCCATGGCAATGGTGACTGTCCTCCTCTCCCTGTTTTCAAGGCTTGGAGAATCCGTAGGCAGCTTGGCGTGTGGGAAGCCAGAGGAAGGGATGGTGGAAGAGCAGATCCCATCCTCTGTGACAGAGGGGGACGCCTGCACGGGGTATTCTGCCTGGCACCATCTTGGTCCTGTATAATCCAGAGGCAAGTCCATTAAGCTGCCGTTGCCTCTGCTGCTGAACATGAGGCTGGCCATCTGGGCTCACGCAGCCTCAAAATTTGCCCTAAATAGGCAGATCTCCAGATCCTGGGAGGCCATGGAAGGTAACATGAATAATTTGCACGTGGCATCTCAAAACCAGCTTTTCACTCCCAAAGTCGGCATCCAGTGTGAGTTCTTCCTCCTTCAGTTTTCCTGCAAAGCCCTGGACAGTGGTTAGCCGTCTGCATTTGCTCGTGCAGTATCTGGGAGAGCAGGCAGGCTCCCTCCACCACCTCCCCTCCACCACCACAACCCCTTATTAAACCTTACAGGACCTGTCAGAGTTCTTCAGAATAATTAATTTATTTCAAATCATCTTCTAGTAGCATCCTGCTGCCCCTATATTGAATATGAAGCTGGTTAGATGTGAAACTCCAATGGTGAAAGTCTACCATCTGTGTCCCTGCCGCCATTCAAACTACTCCTCTTTCCTTGCAAATTACTTGATTTCATTTTGATTCAAATTCTGACCCCTCCGTCCCTGGTGTGGGGCATCCTGCAAAACGTCCTGCCTTTTGCTCCTCGGCTCTACGTCCCGTGTGCCAGAGTTAGAATTGGAAAGGCCAAGGTGGCACTGCTTGGCTTGCTCTCCGAGAGCACGGGCTCCAGGCTGTCCCTGCGAGCTGCTGACAGCCCATTTCCAGAGGCACCATTGACGCTTAGAGGGGGCAGGGAATAACTAACCTACAGTGACACAAGGAGGTAACGGCTGCTGTTGTGTCTTTGCTTACATAGTTCTAACTTCCAGCATTTCTCCTGCCAATTAGAGTGAACCTTTGCAGGACATTGCCAGGCTTGGCCAAGGCCAAAAAGCTTTACAGCAGTGGGTGATGCTGGGGTCTCCTCCCCTCCTCTACCCTCTTCCCATTTAGCCTTGTTCCAGATTTGTGCCACAGATGGCAGATTTTCACTCTAGTTTTGAGACAGAAGGATGTATCAGAGGCTGTTTTTATTTCCACTGAATTGAACTATAACCCTTTGCTGCTTTGTCTCTCTCTCTCGCGCTTTTTAAAACCTTCCTGCCGTCTCCTGTGTGGAGATCTGCCCAACTACACGCTCCCCCCACCTCTTTCTCTTTCAAGCGCTGTCTCTCCAACCTTGTCCCAGTAGCTAACCAGCCTGCTTTATTAACCTTAGCTAGTTCCTAACCCTAACTAGATGCTAACTTTTCTCTAGCAAATAACCTAACCTCAAGTAGAAGCTGAGTATAACTAGAATCTAATATCCTAACACTATAATACCTCTCTTCCCTCATCTCCTTTGAAAAAAAAAGGTGCACTGTAATCAGTGTCTCTATATTTTTACCTTCTATCCTGAAAATGGAGGATTGAACCGCAGCACAAAAAGGACGAGCAGGGCTGAAGGATAAGGAGGGAGGGGGTTTTCTGGTGATTAAGGCAGAAGATTGGCACGCAGGAGGCTCTGACTCCTGTTCTTGCGTCTGCCACAGACCTCCCTCTGGCACCTTGGGCAATTTGCTTCACCTCTACCTCGCTGTCCCCGTCTGTAAAGTGGGGGTGGTAACGCTGCTGTACCTCACTGGGGCAGAGGAGAGAGTGTAAGGCTGATATTTATCGTGCAACGTGCTGTGCAAGCCCTGGCGGGAGGTGCTGCAGAATGACGGCGTTGTTACCGTTGCAGAGAAGCTCTTGCATTTCTCCCTACTAAGAGGCAATACGTGTAATTGCGGAATCTGCCCTGTTCTCAGGATTGGGGTAAAAACCAAGCAACTAAACCCCCTTCTTTGATAAGCTGTGTGACAAGTTTGAATGCCGCTGTGAGCAAAAGGACCTGCCGTGTTTTTGAAGGAAGATGGTTGCAACCTCAGGAGGTCAGACGGGGGGACAGGGGTTTACCCTTGCCTGTGGCATGGCTCCCCAGCCGCAGCGTCACTCCCTCTCGACTGTGAGACCCACCTAGGCGGAAGGCTTACGTTAGGCACCAGGGACAACTGGAGGGGGTTTGAATAAAAATAAACCCGAGGGAGATGCTGCCAGCAGGCAAGGGTAGCAGGACTCTTCTCTCTCCATACAGCCCCCTCCTGCACTGGCATTCGGGAGGCTTCCAGCGCAGTTGCATGAGGTAGCCCTTTCCCTTGTACAGCAGCGTGGCCTGCTCTAGTGCGGAGCATCTGGCTGCCGTCTCTGTGCTGAGCCACTGAAGGGTAACTGAAGGTCCTGATAAGGACACACATTGAATTCCTCGCACATCTGTGCCAATAACTAAAGTTTGGAACTGGGAATTTGCTAGCAAGGGTGGGATCAAACCTGCAGCTCTTAATGCGATGCAAGGTCCCTGGATGTCCCTTTCCCTGTCTGGGCTAACACGGCCGTAATGCCGACCCTTCTCCCCAGGAGCGATGAAGATAAATGCAGGTTCTGCAAGTAGCAAACAGTGATGTTAGCTGAGAGCTTGAAGACTTTCTTTGCATTCTGAACAACAAAATGGAACCGGTTGTAAGACTTTTCAAGCCAAGTGCAACGGAGGCTCTGTAAACAGCCAGCTGAATTGATCTGCTTTAAAAAGGGCATCCCCACCTTGAGTACCCTGAACCCTCTTCAGTCTGTCCCTATAATTTAAGATGAGGTAGAGCAGGAAGTTTCCTACTGGGAACTGTCTTCCTTGACTCAGGTCCTTTTCCCACAGGCAGTCCAGGTATTTGGGGTTTTACAGCCTTTTCACTTATTTTCTTTGTTTTCTTTGCAGAAGGTACACCGATCCGAGGTAAGACATCCCCAACTCACTCACTCACCCACCCACTCTCCAAACACTTCTCTCCACTCAGTTCCTGTTTCATTGACCTGTGCTCAATACAGATTCTTGTTGTTGTTGTTGTTATGTTTTCTTGTCCTGCTTCACCTCTGGATATTTCTTTTTTATACCTGTCTTTATTTTATATATGGTTATAATGTCCTTTTTTGTTTGCTGGGTGCACTTGGTAATACTGATACTGTTATTCTAATAATGTCTCGGGCTGTGCTGCCTCAGATTTATGGCAGAGTTTTAAGAGCTAATCTCTCCAGGACTGTGAAGCACTGAAGTTTATCTTGAGCATTAAATGCTATCAAAGCTTGGTAAATACTTAGGACCTTCTCTTGATTGGTACAGAGTGCTCCTGAGCCGCTGATGGTGGCAAAAGTTTTCCAATCCATTGCTCAGTCAGATCTTCAGCACTTACCAGCTCAGCGTACTCACTGGTTGGGCTTTGGAGCCTTCTTCCCCCTTCCTCCCCTTAGCTTCCCCCTCCCGCCCCCCTGCTCCTCTTACCCCTAGGTTTTTCTGGGAAAGGTACCCGCGGTAAGTAGCATCTGCACTGTCTCTTTAACGGAGCCAAAAGGATACTAGACCTCAAGCTGTCATTGAAAGTCAGCAGGAATTGGGTGTGCATCCCTTGGAAGACCTTGCTTTGGTTTTATCTACACTGGCAAATTTAAAAGTCTGTAAGTCTCTGCTGGTAAAAGCAATGGGAGGTGCTGTAGGTGAGATTTACTTCTTCACACATCATCTCTATTGGCTCCTGACAAGTGCTGAAAACTCATTGACCTCTCTACGGTATAATTTTCACCGTTGCGTTCACCAGCAAAGCTGCAGTGGTGGAGATGGAAGGGGTGAGTCTCGGTTCCCCTGGCGAAGCTGCTTGCCTGCAGTCCGTGGGTCTGTTCCCGCTCCGCGGCGTGGCTTCCTCTCCCCTTGTGTGTGCTCAGACAAGCAGCGCTCCTGAGCCACACCAAAATTTCGTCTCGAACCAGTGAAAGCAACACCCGGATTTGCCCAAATAAACAGAAATTTGTAGGAAAACTCACTGACCAGCTCTCCCCCAAAGTGGAGCTTTCAGGTGACAGAGCACGTTCGAGCTGTAAATCGGTACGAAACATGCTCAGCTGGTGTCTCAGCGTGAGGCTTCAGTCTGTTTCCTTTGTAGCTCCTGTTATGCTGAAATACCCACAGATTCTTTTGAAATTCATTTAGTTTGGTGGCTTGGGTGCGGTTTTTTTGGTTTTTGCTTCTGTCTGTTCTGCCTTTGGGAGGTACCAGACACAGTGGATGCTGCCGGGAGTCGCACTGTCACACCCCATCCCTGTCATAAATGCTCTCACAGCCTCACGTCGTCCCACGCAGCATCCTTTGTCACCCGTGCACACCCAGAGGAACAGGAGCTTCGTGTCCTCCTCATGTGAACACATTGGTTTTTTCCTTCCTGAAGAGGCTGTGTCTGCAACCAGCAGTGATATCATTTGGACTTTCCTCACTCACGATTTTATCAGTAATATTACACTGAGCTGAAATTGTTTGGTTTTCATACTTAGGTTTTTTTCCAGAGATGGGAGTTAAGAGTCTTACCACATGTGAGCTCTGACCATATCTGTAGTATAATCATGTACTCCTAATACATAAAACATTTGATAACGTGTTGAATTATTTATGTAGTATGTATTTTAACTGGAGTTTTGCAGGGATGAAGCCTTTTGAGGTAAATGAGGCAATTTTCTTCCATGTAGTTACAGGCTGCATATTTCTGCATGTTTGCATCCAGGAGTATTTAGTATGAGCTCTGGGTGTATTCTTGTAGGCTGCAATAATGTGCAGGTTTAAGAAAAACCTTAATCCTTTTGGCCCAGCAATTCTGAAGTTCCAATGCAGTGTTTGTGGGGTTTTCCCTGGGGAATATTCGCTATCAGTAAGGTGTTTTTCACGCTGACTCTGATCTCCTGTAGGCTTCCTGTGAATCAGGTATTTGGGCACAAAACAAAGGCAGCGGTGATAAAAATGCTCCAGGGATCCTAGGCAGTGGGTGACAAAGCCTTTCTCTTTTATGGTCGCTGCTTCAAATGAAGCAAGGGAAAGTCAGCTGCCTTCTGATAGATTTCTGGGAATCACGATAATACGGAATATTGAAGTTGATTTCATGAGTTCTGGTGCAGAATGTCTGCATTGCAGAAGCCACAAAAGTTGATACTTCACTGATCGTTTGAGTATGGAGAGTAACACTTAGTGTAGAGGAGGTTATTACATTTTCTCTTCCTGTTGGTATGTGTCCGGCTGTAATGCGGAGCACAGGCATTAACTGATACTGGCAGAGGGCTCGCCACTTCCAGAGCTCGTAGCCAAGACCCCCAGGCAGTGTCCCAGAGTGCGTTAGCCCAAGGGGAGGAGAAAGCAAAACATTGACACTGTTGCTCTCTCTTAAATGCAAAATGGTGATGATGGTGTCTTTGCTGCGGTCTTCTTCTCTCCTCCCAGGTGGCCTGCAGATCGAGAGCAGCGAGGAGACAGACCAGGGGAAGTACGAATGCGTCGCCAGCAACAGCGCCGGAGTGCGCTACTCCTCCCCTGCTAACCTTTACGTGAGAGGTAGGGAGTGCATCGGCTCACAACACCGGCAAATACCTCCCTCCCCGTGGCCTTCCTTTGTCCCCAGCTGTTTGATTCCATCCTGTCCCCAAGCGCAGGGGACCCTTACAGTGCGCTGCTGAGCTTGCAGAGGGATCCGGCTGCACCCTGCCTTCCTCACCACCGCTGGCGGCTCCAGCTACCGCGCCGGCGGTGCAGAGCAGCAATACACGGCTGTGTCACCCGCCGTGAAGTCAGGAGTGACCCAAACTAGTGTGCCCAGGAATCCGCCGGCATCAACCTGCAGGGCCCAGGGGAGAATGAACAGCTTTGGCTGCAGAGAGGCCACAGTCCCCCTTTCTCCCAAAGGATCCCTGCTCTCTGGAAGCGGGAAGGTTTCAGTTCTACTGGTGTGGGTGTGAGAGGAGGGGAGGACCCTCTCAGCCCCCTCCACTGAGCTCTCTGTCCCCCAGATCTTAGCAGATTGCAACAGGAGGGTGCGTTCTCCCTTCTCGCCTAAGTCCCAGCTGGTTTTCCCTTTGCCAGCAGTAATTTGTCACTGGTTCCCTGGCCGTGAACGCTGGCCGTGGGCACAGACTCACAGAAAGCTGGAGACGGCCAGCAGACGTCTCTGCTGCAGTGACGGATTCCTTCACCCCTGTAGCATGGGGAACAGATGACAGGGGGACTGGCTTCTGCCTGCTGCCCCCTCGATGTTCTCCCACCCCGTGGGGCAATAGCCTTTCTGCTGTCTTTGTTATCTTATTTTAATCTCTCTGACCTGTATTGTTTGTGTGTAGCTTTGGTTTAATATCTTTCCACAGCAAAACCCTTTTGGTAATGAGAGAGCAGGGCTGGTCCTTCTGGCTTTTTTAAAAAAAGAAAAATACCATTGGGAAGAAAAAAAAGAAAAGTTACATCCCAGCAAACTGTTCCCATTTCCATCCCATCGACAGAGAAAGCGCCTCCCACCTACACTCACGTTAATTCTGCAGTCAAATGCAGAGCCATGCTCCTGTGTGCACTCCTTTCGCTCTCTCTTTCTCTCTCTCTCGTGTCTCACGCTCACTAAATCACATGCACATGGAGAGAAGGCTTTTTAATAATTTAATGTTTCCAAGCTAAATTTTTAAATAGCCTTTTGTGGCCAGCTGGAAAATTGCGTTTGAAATTTGCCCTGTCGCCTGGGTCCCGAAATTCTTCTTTTGGGAACGTAAATCTGGATCTGATACTAATTCAGGGCCAAATCCTTTGCGGACAGCTTAGCTGGAATGTTTTGGGTTCTTTTTTTTTTTTTTCCAAAAAAAAAAAAAACCAAACAGGAAAAAAATGTGGGGATTTTTCATTATTCTTTTATTTACAAATTTCCTCTACCTTTCTGGCCACTCGGAAACTACCCCGGGAGACAAAGGTTGTAACCGTGGAGCTGCTTGTCTCCGCACCTGGCTCGGAGGCGGCTCCGGGTGGACAGCCCTCTTTCTGTCCGCGCTCGGCTGGTGTACCTGCAGCCTGCCTGAACACCAGAGCCGGCGTTAGCCGGCTGCGCGAGCGCAGAAAACAGCGTCTGAGCAAGCTTGGCCTGTGGTTTGGGTGTTTTTCATGCTGTTTAATTCCTTGTTTCTTGTGTGTTAATATCGTGGAAAGGTAACACATTTCTGAAATGGATTTGCTTTGGTGGGAGGGAAAGTTCATGCTCATTTTTCTTCCCGTTTTTTGTTTTGAAAGAGTCTTGAACACTCTTGTGTTTCCAATTGACTTGTTTCTCCCATGACATGCTTGTCTCTATAGAACACCTGGGATAGGAGTTGTAAGTTTTAACATTGCAAGGAAATGTTTTGCTTTTGTTTTGCTTTTCTTTTCTTCTTCTAATTATTTCTTTTTCCTTATTCAGTCCCATCGTGGAGTTAGTGGAAGCAGGGCCGGGTGTGGGGGCTGGTGGGAGCACGGGCTGGGGGAGCGGATTTCCACCTTGGGATCTCCTTCGTATCGGGTCTTCTCTGCCTGGTACAGACTCCGCTCCCCCTTCTCGAAAGAGCAGATGGACTGGAAGAAGTGAGGACTCCTTTCGGGGGTCGGCACCTCTGGCGGGTGCTGATTCTGAACTAGGATTGCTCACAGTCCACCCTGTGCAGAGTTTGGTTGTTCTTAAACAAAAGGTACCTAGCTGGATGGGAGGGGGAAAGCGAGGAAGGCAGGAAAGAGGGTCGTTACTATCTTCATTTTTTTTCCTTTCTTTTTATTTTGGTTAAGAGAAAAAAAAAACAATCAATTTGCAGCTGACAGCCTTGAGAAGGCCTTTTTTTACTCTCTCTGTGTTTCCCCTATTTTTCTCTTCTCCTCATGTCATTGTGTTCCGCATCAAACCCCCTTAACATCCCTCAGAGCTACGAGAAGGTTGGTGTGGTTTTTTTCTTTTTTACTTTCTTTACCCACATTTTTACATTCTTAAGAGAAAAAAATAATTTTAAAAAAAATTATTAAAAAAAAAAAAAAGAGAAAAGCAAGAAATCTTTAAGATGAGCGAGACCCGCCCGTTCCCGGGTCTCGCGGAGATGAGTTGAGTTGCATTGTGGGCCTCTCTATGCATCCTTTGGTAATGTTGCTGAGTTCTTGCACTTTTTTGTCGTCATGGTTACCTTGCCGTTTGGACATTGGGCCTGATGCATGATAGGAGAATGTAACAATCTTCTTTGCATGCCACTTTTTAAATTAATTATGAATTATTTTTTCTATATATCAATATGTATAGTTTTGGTTTTTTGGATTTTGTTACGATTCTGGTTTCTTTGAAGTGGATTTACTCCTTTATTTTCAAAATCTTTTGTTCTGTTGGATTTTTTGCTTTCTCTTGGTTTCCTATTTCCGTTTTGATTGGTTATGCTGTGCTGTAGTTTATTCCAAACGCATTGTGAGAAGCCAGTGTTCCTGCCCACCCGGTTGTAACTGAACTCCTCAATCCCTCCAGGAGGAAAGGGGTCACACAGCTCTAACGCCTGTCCATGGAAGCCCTGCTATTTGGGACCAGCCTTTGTTTTGGGGGGAGGGAGGGATCTGGGAAGTGGAAAAGATGGTAAGAAGCCAGGGTACCATGCCAAAAGTTAGAGCAGACCCTGGATCACGTTATTACTTATGTATTTCTTGGAGGTGTGGCTCTTGTTCCACATCCTACACACAAAGAAAAACCCTGATCCCCGCTCGGAAGGGCTTCCCCAGCGATACAGAACTCGCTCACCAGTAACCGGCCATTCCCCTCCAGTAAGACACCGCGTACGGGAGCTAATCTGCTGTCAGCCCGGGATGGGTAGAGACAGAAAGCTTCCCGCTGCGTTCCTGGATCACAGGCAGTTGCCTTTCCTTAGCACCCACGTGTGCATGGGGAGCCCCGTCTTTAGCAGCGCCTCGTCCCATGCGCAGAACTGGGCAGGTTCCCTTGTAGGAGGGTGATGCCTCGTCCTTGCGGCGTCGGAAGCGAAGGGCAGCCAGCCAGACCCTCCTGCGGAAGGGCGGCTGCATCGCAGGCTCTGCCTCTCCCCATTTACCCTCTTCCTTCCCTGTTGTTGAACCGTTATTGCCTGGCTACAGGCACCTTGAAAACCAGCCAGGTCCAGAGAAGGTAGAGCCCTCCTTTCGAAAGGAGCGTGGGAAGAGAAATTCAGCGGTGGCAGACATTAAGAGAGGCTGCTGGGACACATCTGGCAGCTGCGTCTCCATTGTAAACGGCAACAAGAAATCTGACAAGTCACATTCTAGCTGAAAATGCCTCTTTTCCCTCTTCTCATCTCCCTGTTTATCCCCATTAAGCTTCTGTTGCCTCCCATGTGTGCATCCTGAGCGGGTGAGCCACATGGGATAGTAAACAGGTGGGTTTTTTGCCGTGTGTTAGTTGTACCATTGGTGCTTGGTGCTTTTGCCCTTTGCAGAACCGAATGCCCGTCCTTCCCCTGTTTATGCATTTCCCTCTGCCCATCAGTCCTCACTTCTCAATAATCTACCAAAGGAGTGGCTTTCCTAGTGTACAGGTATTAAAGCTGTGTGATTTTTGAGAAATCCAGTGCAGTATTGACACAGAATCTGTCTCTCTCTTTCTCTATCTCTCTCTTTCTCTCTGTCTGTCTTTCTCTTTTTCTTAAAATGCTGAGATTTCAGTGCTCGGACCCTCAGTGCTGGTATTCTCCCTTCCCCTCCCCTCTCCCCTTAGATACAAGGGTACCACTCCGAAATGCTGCTCTGTTGATAATGTCTTTCTGAAGCGGCCAGCTGTGGCTCTTCTCACTTTGATGCCAACAATAGCCAAAAGACATCCCCCAGCCCCAATGCTCTATTTAAAGAAAAAGGGGAAAAAAAACACCAGACCGAAAAAAGGCTTGTTCTATTTAAAAAGAGCAAGAGAGAAGGAATAGTGTTTTAAATGAGGTGTTCCCATCCCACCTCCCTCCTGCCTAGGACTAAAAGGTGATAATCACTACTAATTACAGGATTTTCCTTCATGAATAGGAGTTTGAGTTTCAGGATTTAGGTGCAATTAAAAAGGGATTTATACACCATTTTTTAATTTGTTTATTTTATCTTCTATATATTTCTAACGTGTCCAAACGCTGCTGCTGCTGCTGCTAGAATCTCTAGTGATCTGAGAAGGTTTTAAGATTAAATTCATCCTTAAGAGCCAATAAAAATAATAATAAGATCAACAATAATAAACTAAAGCTAAATTGGATATAGTTGTGGTAGGCTGGAATGACACTGGGCAAGGAAACAGAGACTTGATACCTGGCAAACAGAGCTCATGTGGCGATGGGCATGGTCTAGAATTATCGGTTAAGGGTTTGCCTTGTGTATTATTACAGTTCAGACCATGCCATGGTCCAAAATAATGGTCTCCTAACGGGGAATTTCCAAGGTCAAAATGCAGAAGCATGTGTACGAAGACCCACAAAAGCAGATTAGAATTAGGTGAGAGGAATTGTGCCACCGGCCGAGGGTGCATGAAAGTTTCTTGTCTAAGGCGATTGTCCAGGTTTCACCTGTAGTCGGTGGAAAGAAAGAGGCAGTTCCAGCAGGCAAGTCAGCCCACCTTAAGATGGGGATGCTGATTTTTAGGGAGCCGTACGACTCACCTGGCTTTCAAAGTCGTGTTGGGTGCTTCTCTGTATCCCTAGGGACAGAAATTCTATTAAACTGCTGGCCCGTCTGCCCAGGAAAGGACGGAGCAAAGTCCCGTGTGTGGAGAGAGGTGTGTCTCGGTGGAGGTGTTTGAGACCTGCCTGCCTCTCCCTGCACAGCAACAGGGATTTGCTTCACGCCGGGGGGGCTGCTCCGAGAGCCGGGCACTTCTCATGGCTAATCACAACGCGAATGTCTGCGTACAGCACCCATGCCGAGAGCTGCCTGGCCTTCTTTCAGCTAGCATGGAAGGGAAATGGCATTTTTGGCCTTTTTTATGAGGCTTTGAATCTTACTCCGCTTTGGTGGATAAACACAGGTGAATTACTCATACCCGAGGGTATTTTTCTCCAAGCATCAGTGAGTCAACATGTGCAGGGTCCAGGCTTTGCCCCAGGGAGGACATCTGTCTGCTTGTCCGGGATCTATGGCCGCAGCTGGTTTGCCCCCTTGAAACGGAGCACTTTGTCGCTCTCCTCTTAATTTTGAAAGCTTCAGACTTCCACCTCGATTGCTCTGTTTTGATCCAAATAGCCAGCTGCTTGGCTCAAGATAGAGCACTGTGTGAGGACTGAGTGTCTCTGCGTGCTCTCCCGAATTACAAAGGGGAAGGAGGAATGAACAATGCGCCGTGTGGGCTGTGCTTTAGCAACCTCCGAGTATGCAGAGCTGCTGCTGTTGGCACAGGACAAATTGTCATGGTTGAATTTACCAGAATTAAAAATTTTCCCCTATTTCACACAGTGGTGCCCTGTCAGGACTTACAAAAGGTAGCAGTCGCGGTGCTGCAGGGATAATCCGTTTTCCCCTCCGCTCAAGCTTCTTGTTGCTCTGCTCTTTTCAAGCACAGGGAGTTTTAAATGGTTCAGCAGGCGTTTAAAACGGCACAGAGCACTCGCTGCGCCGGCGTAGGTCTTGTTCTGCTGCCGCCGCCAGAGTCAAGCACGGTGCTTCGTCCCCCAGGGGCAGGCTCTGCCGCCCGGGTCCTGCTGAGGACATTGCCAATGTTTTTTCAAGGCTCTCCGGAAAACCTCAACTCATTGAGAGACCAAAGATGAAAACAGGCCGGGGCTAAACACGTAATAGCAAAGCTAGTTGAAATCAATTAAAATAAAAACCATAGAAAAGGCAGAAGCTGTGTGCCTAGGACCTCAGGAAATAAAGCTTCAAAATATATTAAAATGTGACTAATTTAACGAATAATTTAGCCCGTAGTCTGCTCCTGGGTTAAGTTTGGCTCATGTGTAATTTGACCATTAAAGCGGAGCTGCTGGTTGCTCGGCCCGTCCCTCGGTAACAAGTGGAACGGTTGCTAAGCTTTTCGCTTTCAATGCCATTTAGAGGTTAGAAGGAAATAATTTCACTTGCACTGTAGATTTAACAACTAGTCACGAGGTCAAAACAATCACGGATAGTTTAAAAGGTAGGAATTTTAATACCTTGTTTAGACCAGCATTGATAAATTTTTTTAATGGAAAAGGAGGGAGGCAGCACCACTGCCGTACAGCTGCCCCTGTGGTGCCGTTTGCCGGGCGCTGGAGTTCAGGGAGGGAGAGTTCGGTGACAAGTTTTAAGCGTTAAGGTTGGCACTTCCGTGGGTGGGGGAGCGCCCTCTCCGTGTTTGGGGTGTCCTCAGCTCTGAAATTCTAGTTCAAAACCAAACCAAAGCAAACAAACAACTTTGCTGTGTTTCTGCAGAAGGATTTCTCAAGGGTATCAGGAAATGGATACAAAAAGCCACCCCCCCAAAAAAAAAAACCAAAACAAAAAAACCAAAACTCTCTCTCTATGTATATATATGTATATCTCTCTATAGAGGGCACTTTGCAGGAACACTGTGCTGTACTGATCTCGAAATCTCTGCCTGCCTGTGTCTCTTACACCTTTTGCATCGCTGTTCTCTTTGTTTTAGGGGAAAAAATTAGATTACACCTTGTCAAATTAAAATAACAAAAATAAAATAGTAAAGCCTGTGTTTAATGTTACAGAGCTGCTTGAAAAACAATTGGGTTCAGATTATTCTGTATTCAATCCTGTAAAAAGCAACAGGAAAAAAAAAAATATTTACAAAAGACCAGAGATGTTCAGCCAGCCTGTCACTCAACTAATGGGGTTTTTTAAGTGGAAAAGTAACAATGATTGGGAAGGTAATGGATTTCCTCCAGACCAAATCCAAGCCTTGATCTCATTCTTTATTTATCTACCTATTTACTTATTTATTTTTATTTACCGTGAAGGAAATTAGGAAGGAGATGGGCCTCAGGAGGGGAAGTATCTCGTCCTCTGGAGGGACGGAGGTCGGAAATCCAAACCCGCACAGCGTCTCGCCCCAGCGGAATGAACTTGGAATAATTGGAATGGGAGAGGGAGAAGGCAGAGACGGCTGCACGGACAGCACAGGGGCAGGGACGGACCACCTTTTGGGAGGGGAGGACAGGTGTAATCTAAGCTTCACTAATAATGTAGAGGCTGCACATTATTTTGGCACCCTTTCCCCTACCCCCTCCTCATTTTGGAGCAAGACGGAATGACTCCTGTCTCACCAAAATGGCCAATAATGTCCGCCTTCTCACCTCATTCGGAGCAGCAGCTTGCTGAGTGTCAAAATGTTTAATACCATTTGGTTTTGTTTGGTGCTTTCAACCAGTCACTTCACTTTCTTTTGTTCCCTTTTTCAATTAATTTCTTCTTTAAGATATAAAATATGTTTCTCTTTTAGTTGGTTTAATGTGAATCGGGGTTTGAAGTGACGGGTTCTTGTCTGGTACGTTCTCCCTTCCCTGCCTCGCTGCTCCTCTGGCATTTTTCTCCCTGAGCTAATCTGGAAGGGGCTTAAAAACTGGAACCAGTGGGTTTCCTCGGCACAAACTGGTTGGTTGGTCCTCAGATTTCTCTCACTAACAGCGTCCTGGATGGATTCTGGTGTTGCAAAAGTCAACCCTGGATCTCCCAGTGTCTCTTCCGATCAGGTCTGTAAATCTGTCCCTTTCCAAAACATCTCTCACCGTGTGGACCCCAGCTCTCTTTTTAACCGCGTGGTGGTGGGGAACCTTAGTGATGTTGATTGGTACCTTCTCGTTGGAAAGAATAATGCACCGAAAATGCCACTCACAGAACACAAACTGGGTTGACCTCTCAGCAACAAAACCACTTGGCTTTGCAAGGGTGTGAAAAGTTATGGATCTGTTCAGTTTCTAATGAGAGTGACGTTAAGCAGAGTTTGCCTGTGTGAAATACTTATCCAGCAGACAATATAAAACAGACTCATAACTAACTGCACTTAAGAAATCTTTCTGTGCCTCAGAAATGGCTTCTCTGCCTTGAAGTAGTTTGCCTTGCATCACAAATGTCCAGCTCCAGTTCTAAAATCTGGTTCTGTCCGTAACAAGCTGTATCCTTGTTTGAAAAAAGCTCCTGAGAGTTTTTTGGCCATTGAAAATGTGTGTTTGTGTGTGCCTGCTTGTGTGTGTATATCGGGAGATGTTGCACATGCACATGGAGCATGCACATATGTGTATGCATGCGAGGTTGGCTTCGTAAAACAGGTCTGACAAAGCTGTCATGGAAACCAAGCATCCCTGAAACTCAGGGAAGGTGCTTCTTGAAACCAGAAATTGGTAAAAGTATTAGTAAGTGTCTATAAAGTAGAGCCCTCAATGCCCCATCCCAACTTTTCCTTCCCAGGGAGGGCAGTTCTTCTTTTCTTTCTGGTCCTTTGAATGTGTTGAATAGCAAAATGGAAGGAATCTCCTCGCTGCATTTTTTGCCATGTAAAATGTCACTCTTTCAGCTGCTGTGTGTGAAACCCAGCTGGACCCAGAGCTGAAATTGTTCTTGATCCAATCTCTAGCTGCACTTCAAGCTTTCTTCCCACCACCGCCCTCCTCCTCCTAGGCCCTGACCTAAACGCTGACCCAGAGATTCTCAGCTTGACAAATCTCACGTCAGCGGCCAAATCAGAGTGGTAGAGCAATTAAAATAAACAGCAGCATGATGGTTCTTGGTATCCAGAGACAAGCCCCATAAGTATTGTTCCAGTAAATGCAGCTGTCACAGCCCTGAGCCGTTGCAGGGATGTATCTAGGGACTCTCTGAGGTCTCCAGCATTTAATGGTGGAGTTGTTTTCACATCCTAGAGTGGTGCGTGGATGTCTGTATATTTGTGCACACGCAGGAGTGCGTAGCTTTTTTTAAACCAGGATGCACAACAGAAGTGCTGCTGCCCGTTTTGGTCTTGCCTTAGCCTGCTGTTAACCCTGCTCCAAATTCTCCCTTTTCGCAGAGTGTGTGTTTTTTCGGGCTGGCATCCAGATGTGCTGGTTGCTTCCCCTTAGTTAAGTGTGACAAATGCCGTTAAAACAGCCAAAAAGTGATGCTGCTGGGTTCAGCTGACCTAAGCCCCCGGGTGCTGTGCGGAGGGTGAGGGGTTGTTTGCCAGCGTGCTCGGCACGGCGCCGGCTTCATGGCCCCGAGCTTGTGTTTTGTGAGTGGATCTCTCCCGTCCCTGCCCAAAAACACACAGACAGCAGCAGTCTCTTCCCTTCAGACTCCGATTCTCAGCACTCCACCATACATCAAATGATGCTTTTCAGTTATTCAATTCTGGTTTGTTGTTCTTTTTTTTTTCCTTTTTTTTTTTTTTCCTTTTTGTTTTTTTTTTCCTTTTTTTTTTTTTTTTTTTTTTTTTTCTTTTTTTTTTTTTTCCTTTTTTTTTTTTTTTTCTTTTTTTTTTTTCCTTTCTCTTTTATTTCGGTTTTATTTCTTTGTGATTAGCCTCGGTTTGAATTAATTGTCTTGTTCTGTTTCCATGACAACTCAGTGTTTGCATCCCACCTGCCGTTGTTTGTTGCTGTTGATGCTGTTTGCTGACCGGATCTTGTCCGGCATATGTCTCCCCATTTCTCCTCACCTCTTCCCACCTTGCCTCCCCTCTCCAGAAGGTTACATATCAGCCCCTCCTCAAAAGAGTCATCCCCCCCCAGATCTGTCTGCATGTTGATCCCACTTGTTTCTTTTCAAGTTCTCTCCATCTTGTCTCAGATTGTGACCGGTGTGGTCTTCACATGGCTCCATTTTCTGAAGTGCGGTACCTCCTGAAGCAGACAGTGGAAGAAAGGATGGAGTAGGCAACAGGGATGTACCCTCCTGTCTAGGGCTAAAAGTCTTCCATAGCGGTGTGGCAGGAGGGAGCAAGGAGCATGTTGCCTGCCCTCTTGAGCCAGTGCTGGTGCCTGAGGTTGCGCAAGTACCGTGGTACTCTCCTTACCCCTTTCCCTAAGCAGAAAGTCATCTTCTAGTCTTAGTGCCCAGGTGAGTTTACGGTCTCTTCCCTCCACACTCCGATCTTTTCCCCAGCTGCATTGGAGGTGAGGGCATGCTGTCCATTCTCTCCACAAATCCGTGCATGCACGAATGCTCCTCTGACGTCTCTGAGCTCCTAATGCCGCAAATCTGGAGGTCTTCTCTTCCTTGCCTCTCAGTGCTGGTTCCTGGGGATTGTAACCGCGCGGAAAAGGATCCGATAGCAGGATGGGAAGAGCACGCCTTTCTGTGAAGACATCTCCTTGTCAGCTTGCAGGAGGAGGCAGAGGCTAGATTTGGCTTTCGTTCAACAAAGCCCCACTAAATGGAAAACAGCCACTGCCTCTGCTGGCAGCACCCCTCCGGTCTGAAAAGATCCGTAATGTTGAGCGGCAGCCAGGGAAGTGGGCTGAAGATAAGAAACTAGAAAACCCCAGGACATCGGTTCCAAGGGACATCTGAAGGCACTAGGACTTGGGAAAAGCGATGGCAGGCTGAGCTCGGTTGTCCTTTGCGTTGCTTTGCATGGATGCAATTGCCACTGAGTTTGTAGAGAGGTGGCCGAGGGAGGTTCCCTGGGAACAGCACGGCAGGGACAGACACTGCTCAGGCCCCAGCACTTCTAACTCCCCGGCCCCCTCGCTCGCCCCGCCTGAGGGGAGTTTACTGCATGGCTGTCTCTGAAGCTGGAGGGATCCGTGCTCCTTTTCTCCTCGGGCTGCTGCCGTGCCTGCACCTTCTCGGGCTCCGTATCCTTTTGTCTGTGCCTGCGGGTGGGACCTTGCCCTCAGCTCCCTCCCTAGGGCCCCTCTGATCCACTTACCTTCCTCCTTCGTCCATTCTCCTGCTTTCACCCCTAAGGAAGAGCACCCACCTCGGCCAGTCAGCCCAGTTAGTTCAGAAAATGGAGCCAAGGAAACCGCACCCTCCCCTTTGCGTCCATGTTCTTACCGTGTAAGGTCTGGAAGCTGCATCCACCTCTCTGCTAAGGAGATGCACAGAACATGTCACTGTTTTCTCAACGTTAAAGTTTCATTACCTTGTTTTTCTTATTAATTCTATTCTATTTATTATTCCGCCAGGGCTGAGATGTGACAATGTGAGCCACCACATTGGGTCACATCAGCTAGAAAAAGTATGCAGCATTAAAGTGGGTTTCCCCCTCCCCTCCCCCTCTTTCTCTCTCTTCTCTCTCCCTTCCCCTCCTTGTTCTCCTTCTCCTTGTCTTCCTTTCTTTCTCTGTCGCTCTCTTTCTATTCAGTATCCATGTGGGCATTTGCTAGCCGCCCATAAATTATATTTCTCTGCATTTTCCTCTCTCTTTCTCTTTCTCTCTTTTTCTCTCTCTCTTTTTTACCTATTTTGCATGATGTTTGTGACTCTGAGAGCTGCATCTATCGATGGAACCGTGTCAGATCTTAAAGAGGCTTCGTTAGGGTTTCTATACCCGAAAACCACAAAAATTTCATTAGAGTTTCTCATCTTTTCCACTCTTTCTCGCTCCAGGGGGACTGCCTCCCCCTGGACGGTTCTCACACGCAGACACTAACTAAATTCTGTCCCGCTCCGGGGACTCCCTCTCCTTCCTTTTTTGTATTTTTGGCTCTTTACTTTTCAAGCGGTGTCTCTCTGGCCTTTGGGGATGTGATGCTTCTCTCTTTGTTGAATTCTCTGGGTCCAACAAGGCAAAATCTTGAGAAGTGCCCATCTCCATCCCAGCCTTCTCCTCGCCACCACCCCACCTCTGCGGCGTCCCTGGGGCACGGAGCGGCCGGTGGGAGAGGGCCCCTCTCCGGAGACGGAGGAGGCACCTGGACCATTTCAGGCCGGGGTGGTGGCGGGGCCGTCCCCTTTGCCATTGGGAGAAGGTGATCTGGGAGTGGGACTCCACTGGAAAAGGGGAGGAGCAGGTTTCCCGGGGCGCGGAGCGGGGAGCTGGGGGCCCCAGCGGCTGTGGAGGAGATTTTTCGACGCTCGCCATGCCAGCTCTTGCCAGTAAAGATGAGAAATTGCTAATAAATTTTTGTGTATTTATCTGTGCTGTGATGGGTCTAATCTTGATCAATGGAACCCTGTTGCTATGAAATATCGCTTTTATGTCTATATTCTATATATTGTTTGTGAAGTAAAAATTTATTTGAAGTTTAATTTCTTTGGTTTTTAGTTTTTGATTTTTTAATTTTTTTGTTTTTTGTTTTGTTTTTAATGAAGGAAGAAAATAAATGATGACAACCCCCATCTATATTTAAATTATCTTTTGCTCTTTTTTCTTTTTCTCCCTTCTTTTTCTTTTCTTTCTTCCTTTCTTTTTTGGTTTGGTTTGGTTTGGTTTTTTTGTTTCGTTTTTTTTTTTTTGTTACCTCTGTGCGTCTCGTCCACAGTTCGCCGTGTGGCCCCTCGCTTCTCCATCTTACCCGTCAGCCATGAAATCATGCCCGGCGGCAACGTCAACATCACCTGCGTGGCCGTGGGCTCGCCCATGCCATACGTCAAGTGGATGCAGGGAGCAGAGGACCTGACGCCTGAAGATGACATGCCTGTGGGCCGTAATGTCTTGGAGCTCACGGATGTCAAGGACTCAGCCAACTACACGTGTGTGGCCATGTCCAGTCTGGGAGTCATAGAAGCCGTTGCTCAGATCACGGTGAAATGTAAGAGAGCGTGAGCACGCCTGCGTGAGCGAGTGCGTGGGTTCCCCGGCTGCACGTTTGTAGGAGCGTGCGTGCACAAGCGTGTGAGCTGCTGCATGGGGGGGGGAGTGTGCAAGGCACGTGTTGTATGCACGGTAGGGGAGCGTGTGAGCATGTGTGCAAAGCAAACGTGGGCATGTGTCATGTTTATGCACGTGAGCGTTTGTCGAAATGTGGTCGTGCCTGTGAGCCCTCTCTGGTGCATGAGTGGGAATGTCCCTGCGTGACTGTGGTACCTGTTTCTGCTTGTGGCTTTGTGTGTCAGCATGGGTTGAGCCTGGGACCAGTCTGCACACGGGGAGCGTGGGGACACAATTACGCACGTAAAAAGGTAATTGTGCATGAGTGTGTGTGCGCACGGGAGAAGGAGCAACGTGGCTGTATGGGCATGTGGTGCCTGGCTGCATGGGTGTAAGTCCGTGTAGTTACAAGCCCGTAGGTACGTGAGCATGAGCAGGAAGACAAACTTGTGCACTGGGAGTGCCATGTGCTGGGATCTGTGCATGCATCCTCAGGGATCCCACACACAAAGAAATCCACGGTGAAGGAAGAGCTGGTGGCTTGAGATCTCTCCTCGCTTTAGGACAACTGAGCTGTTTGTATGAAGAAAGCTGTGATTCAGACCCCTGCATGCTTGTTTCTGTCCTGGGATGTGAGGCTGGCTGGGCGGTTTGCAAGGAGCCTTGGATGGCTTGGAGCCTGCATGCCATCCCCTTCCAAGGTTAGAGATTCAGCCGAGGCCCTGAGGATCTCTGGCATGCGTGCCCTTGCAGTAGAGCCTAGTTCCAGCATCTTAGTGGCCGTTGTTGCCTCAGCAAGAGGGGGAATAACCCCAGCTTCCAGCTAGAAATTCCCAAGAGGAGCACGGGTGCAATCTTCAATCTATTCTGTCCTCAGCAGGGGAGTATTAAAACCCAAGCGGGATGCCCCTGTGGTTGGGTGAGTGTAGAGCTCTGTGTATGAGCTGGTGTCTGCTCTGAGTGATGGCGTTGCCCACGAGGGATGTGGGGGGAGATGGGGTGGGAAAGGACGCGGGCGGGCGGGGGAGAGGAGAAGGGGAGGGCTAAAGAAAAGCAATCCTGTTGTGTCAGTGCATCCAACTGAGAACGGTCTGACAACAGAAATGAGGAGGGACCAGTGAATCCTGACATGACGCTCATCCTGAGCTTTTGCACAGGGAGTCGGGCTCACGTGCTAGCAGAGGGTTGCCTGGGGCTGGGTTGAGGTGCTCTTTATTTTCCTGATAATTTTCTTCCTTCCCCTTTTTCCCTGTCTTATTCTATCAGTTTAAAAAGCTGCTGTGTAAGGTACATTGCTTCTGCTTCTATCTATCTTGTATTCTCAGATGGGGAATCTTGCCCTGCTGATACCTTCTGCCTTTTGTCATTTTATTTGTATTCTGTTCCCTCTTATGTTCCTGCGTGTACGCATCTGCAATCTCTCCCAGTCAGAAGATGAAAGGAGAAGTTAGAGCTTTAGAGGTGCTCAAGTCTAGAGAAGAGGGTTGGAAGGGGCCTAGAGTGACGTAAACACGTAAAGCTTGCTGTTAAAGGTGTCTGACATTGAGCGCGTATCCAGCAAGCTCCTGAGGTAGCCTTCTGGGTGATGGACAGGGGAGATGAGTATTAGCACGCGTTTGTGGTTCGAGAGGAACCACTCCAGGTATTTATAGTTTTCTAGTTCTGGCGAGCACAGTCCGCACTAAACATGGAGAGATCCAGCAGTGCCGGAGCCGGGCTGCCAGCGCTGGTTCAGAAGATCTGATTACGTGCTCGGAAGGAGCTTCTGCGAAACTGCTTTTTCTTACTGCCGTGTGAGCCGGCGGATGTGCAGCTGAAATCTGTGCTAATGATTCCAGATGTTTAGCTGAACACTTTCCTTTTGATGGAGCAGTTTAAGGAGGATAATAGAGTGTATAACTAGGTTCATAATATTTCAGCAGCACTTTACTGAACTGCCGCGCTGCGATTGGTACTGTGCCTCTGGCTCCTGCAGCCCTAACTAGCCCAATTAGGCACCATTTCAGCATATGTGGGTTTTTTTTAAATGTCTGTTCTTCCTGATTCTCAGCACTCCCCAAGGCTCCCGGGACGCCAGTGGTGACAGAGACGACAGCAACAAGTATCACCATCACCTGGGACTCTGGAAATCCAGACCCTGTGTCCTACTATGTCATTGAATACAAGTCTAAAAGCCAGGATGGACCGTATCAGATCAAAGAGGACATCACCACCACACGCTACAGTATCGGGGGGCTCAGCCCCAACTCTGAGTACGAGATCTGGGTCTCTGCAGTCAACAGCATCGGGCAGGGGCCTCCCAGCGAGTCAGTGGTCACTCGCACTGGGGAACAAGCTCCTGCCAGCGCCCCCCGTAACGTGCAGGGACGAATGCTGAGCAGCACCACCATGATCATCCAGTGGGAGGAACCGGTGGAGCCCAACGGGCAGATCCGTGGCTATCGTGTATATTATACCATGGAGCCTGATCAACCTGTCAGCAACTGGCAGAAGCACAACGTGGACGACAGCCTCCTGACCACGGTGGGGAGCCTCCTCGAGGACGAGACCTACACAGTCCGGGTGCTGGCCTTCACCTCCGTGGGAGACGGGCCTCTGTCCGAGCCCATCCAGGTTAAGACGCAGCAAGGAGGTGAGCCCCTGTGTCGCTGCCTTTGATGCACTGGGCTGCAGGAGGGAGAGGTGTTGGCTTATAGCGTTACCCAGCTGTGGCTGCCGTGTCACCGGCACATTTTTTTTCTTTATTGGTTCAATTTGGTTAAAATAAAAATAATTTCCCACGAGGAAGCTCGGTCCAGTGGCTGGAGCCAGAGGGTCTAGTGCATGATTTCTGCTCTGTTTTTTCTCGGAAAGGTTGCTCCTTAAATGGGTGAGGCAAGTAATTATGCAAAGAGAATCCATTTCTGCTGTGCTGTGTTTCAAAGCGAGGTATCTTACTGCTTCCAGTTTCTATATGTCTTTAATAGATCTAAAAGCACTCGCTGCCCAGGTAACGGTAAAGCTTAACTCTTCTTAAAGTACCCAGAAACAACCTTCTCAGAGATGAGTAGGCAGTGAGCCTTATTTTGCCTTTTTCTGAAAGGAGAACAAAACAAAGCCCTAATTGTCACCGCAGATGTGTTGAGCTGAGAAAAAAAGGTGGTTTATCCCAGGGTGTTCCCCAGCATGTTTTTGGGTGCTCTGCTTATGGCATGAGGTGCTGGTGAGGAAACCCTGCATCCTCAGTGGGCTGCTTGTGGGCTTCCCACTTCCACAATCTTTTAATGCTGGGGATTAGCGGGAAGGGCTGTATCCTGCAGTGCCAAGAAAGAGGCGCGTGATCCAGAAGGACTGGGTTCTATCTCCAGCATCTCTGGATGTGCTTGAGTCCTGTGGCGGGATTTAACCCTCCACTGCTTTAAAGGAAGGGCCTCCCCACTCTGCAGTGTGGCATCTTGCTGCTGACATGCTCTTCACACACAGGCTTTGAAGGAGAAGGGGCAGGAGTATTCTGATTCACCAAGTTAACGTGGTTTCTCCTGTCTCTTCTCTTGCCTCCTCCGCCCCATCGGCTCCTTCTCTGTGTCAGTTCCTGGACAGCCCATGAACTTCCGAGCCGAAGCCAAGACAGAGACGAGCATCGTGTTGTCCTGGAGCCCTCCCCGCCAGGAGATCATAGTGAAGTATGAGCTCCTCTATAAGGAAGGAGACCACGGCAGAGAGGTGAGTCTGGAGAGGAGCAGCCCAAAGGGTTGGGGCCCCGAGGAGCATCCCCACCCTCCGTTCCCCGAGGTGGCTGAGAGAGGGGAGTAGGGCAGGTCTCTCTGGGCAGGGCTCGCCTCCGCTCCTTTTTGTTTGTTTTTATTTTTTTCTTCCCCCTCGCCCATCTCAGGTGCCGAAGAACTTCGAGCCAACAACCTCCTTCACTTTGGAAGGCCTGAAGCCCAACACTGAGTATGTCTTCCGGCTGGCTGCCCGCTCGGCTCTGGGCCTGGGGGCCTTCACCCCGGAGGTCAGAGAGCGCACCTTGCAGTCTAGTAGGTGTCTCTCCTTTTCCCACCCTTCTCTGAGGGGAAGACAGTCAGGGAGCCAGAGATGGTGGGCGCAGGGGTACGGAGCTGTGGGGCGGACCTTGGCGGTGCTGCGGCGTGTCGCACGTCTGGCGTTCCTCCGCGGGGAGGCGGGCAGTGGCGGGGACGGGACACCTCTGGGACCTGCTGCCTTCTCCCTTTGCTGCCCCAGATAGCCCAGGTGGGAAGCGGGGCTGGTGCATGCTTTGGGGGGGGGGGTGATGGGAGCCCAGTTAGCACCGTCCACTTGGGGGTTGGGAGCAGCGAAGAGCTGGTTGACGGGCGGCGCTGGCCCTGGGTGCTGAGCATGCTCAGGGAGGACGGCACCCCACCATCGCACGGCGGCCACCAGCAGAAACCGAGCAGCGGCTGTCCGGGAGGGGGGCACGAGGAATGGAGCAGGGAGGCAGTGGGAAAATCGGGAGGAAGAGGAGAAGGGAAGGTGATGAATCGAAAGTCGAAGGTTTTCACCAGCCCTTGGGAAAGCAGTCCTGGTGCTCTTTTCCGTGAGCGACTTCATAGCCGTGGGGAGGAAGGCCTGCTGTCCCAGCGAGCGCTGGGAACGCTCCCGTTTGGGCTCCAGCAGAGCGGGAGAGAGGAGTCGTGTGGAGGCTGGCGGGAGGGGGGAAATTAATGACACCAGGATGGAGCGTATGCAACCAAAATGTGCTGGTTTTAGTTTAATGGATTGTCTCCCTTCGCTGTTGCCCTGGGGACAATAACCCTGGATGGCAATATTTCAACCTGGGCTTTTCACAGATCTTTGCTTTTAAATGAGGTGTTTTTTCACTGCATGAGTGGCTGTGGCAGCTGTTCTTTGTGTTTTCTGTCTCCTCTCATCTCTACTAAATCACTCCGCTGCAGTTTGGAGTAGCCGGGAGCAGAACTAACTCAGAAATGGCTCTGGTCACCAGTGTGAGGAGAGAGAGCGCCTGCTCCCATCTCTCAGAGTCCTTAACAAGGGAGAGCAGCGGGCTCTCGGCCGGGCGCCCGCCCCATCTTTCTGTTTTAATTGTCACGTCCTGCTGTCTCTCTCTCCCTCTCTTTCCCCTGTCTCTCTCCTCTTTCTCTCCTCCTCCAGGAGCGGGAGGAAAGGGGAGTCTGTTCCTACATAGACAGAATTCCTTACCGGGGCTTTCTCAGGCCTCCAGTCCGTTCAAAGATACTTTGTTTTCTTCTTTCCTTCAAATGTTTTCTCCCCTTTTTTCCTTTTATGTTTTTGCTTACTCTCTCTACGTATCGAAAGAAAATCCTTCCCTGAGTCTGCTGCAAATCGGCTGGTTCTGATCCCAGTATGGTACTGTCAGAGGGAGAATCACGGTGGGGTGGGTGAAAATGAACTGAAAGGACCTGAAAAATGTCACTTACCCACACTCTGCTTCTGTTTTACACGGGGTTTCCCTCTTTGAGATTTGTGGGAATGGGAGGAAAAGAGGGTTTGGGATTTGTGCTTTCTGGTTCGACAAAAACAGGCTGGAAGAGGGGTGCGGGAGCTGATGGCAGTAGGGCTTAGTGACGCTGAAAATTTTTTCCCGGAGGGTGAAGAGAAGGGGATCCGGGAAAGGGGAAGGCTCTGGGGCTTTTTTCTAACTTGGCACCTGCCCAGAACGAGGCCTGGTTTATTTCTGTGTAGCTCAGCTTTCGTAGGGATAGTTTCATTAATTTAACGCTCTTAAGAACATCAGCTGGGAGCTGTCAGTGTCCTGTAACACGGTGAAACATTTTTTCCTGGCTGGCTGTTGGAGGAACGAGTCAATTCTCCCTGGTCCGGGCGACATCCTTCGGCTCACAGACCTTCTGGCTCGGGACAGGCTTTTGTGTCTTCCCTCTGCAGCTCCTTTTCCGTTCAGCTCCTCCTTGGCTCGCTCCATGGCTCCTCTTTCTTTTCTCTTCTGCTCTCTGCCTGCCTGCCTGCATGCTCTCGCAGCCAGACGAAACCAGCTCCCTGCTCTCTGTCTGTCTGTCTCTCGCTGGGCGGTTTCACACCACGATGGCATCTTGTCTCTGCAACGGCAAAACCTCCGTGGTCCTCCCGCAGCCTGCGGCGGTGCTCGCTGCTCTTCCCCTCCCAGCTCAGCTGGCAAGCATGTGCCTGCATGCCGCAGCCCTCCCTGCACTGCACCCCTTGCTGCACAACACCCTCCACCTCCCTGTCAGGGTGGCTCCTCCTGAGCATCATAACCAAAGTAAAATCCATTAAACTAAAGGTAAAGTATCTTTTTCTTCTTGAAGTAGCTGGGTTTTAACTCTTCAAGTACCAGAGACGTAGATTGTAAAAATAACCGAATCTCATGGTTGGAGAAAGCTGATTTGCCCTTTCTGACTAGCCATGACCTTCCCAGGGCTCCTTGGCAACTCTCCTTCTCAGAAATTTCAGAGTGCAAAGCATGCGCCGACAGACAGGGGTGGCAGGGTGGGTGCTGGGAGGCTGCATGTCCAGGTGTAGGGGAACAACGGGGCTTTCTTACCCTCTGTTCCTTCCTAAGAAAGGATGTTTCCCCCAGCCGTTAGCTCTGCTCTCCTTCCCTTCCCCCTTCCTCACAGTATATGAAGTGAACCAAACTTATACAAAGTCTGTGGTACCTAAAGGGTTAAAAAACATTGTATTGTACAAGGTCAGTAAGGGTCATTCTTGTGGCTTGGACAGTCAACTTTAAAGCATGTAAAAGATGCAGTTCAGGTGAGTACTGGCTGGTCTCAAGCGGATTCACAAATACAGTCCACCCTGTCGCTGCAGGCTCACGCACACGTGCGTGGAGCTGCACACACTCCTGAGTGTCCTGGAGCCCGCGGGAGGGCGGGGAGGGCATCCCAGAGAGCTGTCTGCCGGGTGAAAACAGAGGCCAGCAGACAAAGATGATGATCTCCTGGCTGGGGGGCTCTTGCCTGTGCTGTGGCTCCCTTTCCAGCAAAAGGGCTCGTTGCAGAGGTGAGCTCCCAGCCCCCAGTTTGGGCTGGGGTACTTTGCCTCCTGCCCACAGCTCCCGCCTTCTCGATGCTGTCCCCGCGCACGCACGCACCTCTCCAGGGGCACGCAGGTTGGGCTGGATTGTGAAGGAAATTCACAGTGCCATCAACTCCCCAGATGCGTCTCCAGTATGGCCAGCCAGCACTTGGTGGCTGTTTTCATCCAGGTGCTGTAGTCGATGAGAGTGACGGGGCCGGGGGCCAGGGTGGGATCTGGGCCTCCTCCCCCATCACCCCCCGACCCCACCTTTTTGACCAGAGAAAGCGCAAACCGTCCCAAATGGAGGCCTCACTCCAGGGCCTCTCGGTAGGTCCCTGTGCTGGAGCGCAGAGGGTGAGTGAGCAAGCGAGCGTGACCACCCCAGTGCCCGCTGGAGCTGCGGCTCTGCTTACTGGGGCTTTCATAATGAGTTTCAGGATGGAAAGGGTAGGTCAGGTCAGACCCTCTCTGCAGTGGGTTTCTTGGCCGTGGTGGCTTTGGCTGGGCTGCTGAGCAGGAAAAGCGGCTTTTAACACTACCAGCCCCTGATGGGGAGAGAAGAGAAGCGAACGCTGGAAGAGGGTTGAGTCTTTTCCTCCCTACCCTGAAAGGGACTTGAGTTGTTTCTGGGGAGTGGGAAGCGGCGCACCTCCCTCCTGGAGATGGTGGTGCTGCGTCGGTCGGAGCAGATGGAGAGGGCTACAGGGGGAAGGAGATCCCTCAGCGGGAATCTGCCGCCCCGCTCTCTGCTCTCTGTACAGGCCGCTTGGCAAAAGAGAATGGATCGGGGTCCAAAATTGCCATTGCTGCGATAGCTGGGGTTCTGCTGGCAGCGGGGGAGTAGCCCAGCCCGGGGGGCGAGCAGTGGGGCAGGGTGGCATTTGAAAAGCCAGTCATGTGCAGAAACCCACCAGGAGCTTGGTCTGGCCTCGTAGCTCAGTTTCTCTCGTTCTCTCGTAAGAAAGTCTTATAAATTAGCAGTTGAAGCGTGGAAGGTAGGTAAACAGACTGGGAATGTTCTGGAAGGAGTCACTTTTTATATCAGTATTATTTTATTATTATGATTTCCTTTCTGGTGTTTTTTTGTTTTATATTACTGGCTTGATTTATGTTTTGTTCTCCAGTTTGTTACTTTTTGGTTTTGTTTGTTTGGCATATTTTGTATTATTTTGCGTGGCTAGCCATGGCCGGGGATCGTCACCCTCTGCAGTGGGATTTCTGAGGATAAGGGGGTTGTTCTGCCATTTTAAATACAGCCCAAGCATAGCAATAAAGCATGAAAGTAGGAGGACAATACCCAAAGTGTCCCGCTGGCCAGAGTGCTCAGCACGGCAGCGTAAGGACTGTCTTTACGCATTCTGCAAAACCCTCTGATTTCTGTGTGGCGGAGGGAGGCACACACACAGCGAGTGGCGTTCGCTCCGGTGTGACCTGGGGAAAGTGAGACTCGATTTAGCGGAGTCCGCAAGGCAAGCTGGGCCTAAACATCTGTTTGTGACTCAGGGGTGGGAGTAAGAGGTTTGAAAAACATCTTTCCTCAGTGAAAGAGCTTTTTGTTGATTGAGAAGAAGCAGCGAAATGAGAAATGGTGACCAGCATTTATCTACTCCCTTGCTGCTTGCAGGTGATGCTTTGGGGGCTTATAAGGACACCCCAGTTTCTGGCAGTGTCTGCAGAGAATTAAAAGCTGTTTATTGCAGTTGGACTGTATTGGGTGAGACTGGATTTGCAGATTTGCCTTGGAAGTGTATCACTCTCTCTGCTTACCTGGGCTAATTGATTATAATCGGTGATTGAAAGAAGTCAGGTCGAAGATTTCCCAAAGCTCAGGTTGCAGTTGGGGTACAGAAGTGGCAGACTCTTTGTGGGGACTTCGCCGAGGTCTCAGACCCGAGCCATCCTCACCGGCAGACCTGTGTTTCTGGCAGTTCTGCCTTGTGTCTCAGGGCACAGCCGTGGCAGAGCAGTGTGCGCCCCGGCACGTAGTGTCTGACAGAGCTGGTGTCAGCGTCCCGCTGCCTACTGAGCAGACCGCGCTAAAAATTACCTACTGCAGCTCAGAGAACGCCAAAGTGAGCAGCGCTGTGCTAGAAAGCTGTGGTTTACACCTTCCCCATCTCCTGAAAATCAGCCCTTAGACAGTTGTCTGCTGCCACCCTGAGAACATGCGGCTGCGGAGGGCCGCGCTTCCCAAGGTGTCTGTCCTCCTGGGGCTTTCAGAAAGACCTTGAGGCAGTTTAGACGGAGAGTGCAACAGGAGTCAGACCTGCTGCCACTTAGAAAACCCCGCTGGGTACCCGAGTACCTTCTCAAACCCGCTGCCTCACTCTCTGAAACTCTCCTGTCTAAACACATTGTGGGCTCCTTGCTTGGCAATATCCTGGGCACTACCCCCCGGCGTTTCACCTCCCTCAGTCTGCGGACAGCTAATAACTTCCATCTGGAGGTACAGACTCTTAAATTTAAGCCTCCTGGCAAAAGATTTGCTTTTCTTACTTATTTTTCACAGATCCCTTCAAAGAAATTCGAGATCCCAGAGACCGCAGTTTGGAAACAAGTACTTTACCAGCCAGGGCAGGGTTTGCCAGACTTCTGTCAAACAGGGAGCTAAAGGAAAGGTCTTTTATAGGGTAAAGCTGGGGGCTTTGTTTTGTGCCAGCTTCCCTTAGGAGAAGCGGCAGGTCCCCTCTTGGCTAGCCCGCTTGCTGTTTCAGTCCTTTACAACATTTCAGTTTTGACGCCCCATTTCATTTCCGTTGGCTTTTTTTTCTTTTCATTTAAAAAAAAAAAAAAAGACAACAACAAAAAGCTCTCTTCTTTTTTAATTTTATCTTCCTAAACCAAATTTTTGTACGTTTTATTTTAGATTTTTTTGTTATCATTTTCCTTTTTTTTTTCTTTTATCTTTCCCATCTTTTGTTTTTTTCCCCCTTCTTCCCTTTCCCTCCTGAATTTTCCCCCCTCGTAGAACCGTCTGCCCCCCCTCAAGACGTAAAATGCGTCAGCACCAGATCCACCGCCATTCTGGTAAGTTGGCGGCCGCCTCCGGCCGAAAGCCAAAATGGCGTCCTGGCTGGATACAGCGTCTACTATCGAGCGCTGGACTCTGAGGACACGGAGCTTAAGGAGGTGAATGATATCCCCCCAACCACCAGTCAGATCCTACTGGAGTCCCTGGAGAAGTGGACGGAGTATCGCATCACTGTCGTGGCTCATACGGAGGTGGGGCCGGGCCCGGAGAGCTCGCCAGTTATCGTCCGGACAGATGAAGATGGTAATTGCACTTTTTCTGGTTTTCTCCTGAGTCCCCTGGTGAATAGGTGTCCCTGGAGTGGGCTTTTCCCATGCTGGGGACGACAGATCTAGTCCCTTCTCATGGCTCCTGTGGTGCAAGACCAAAGGCTCGTGTCCTGTCCGAGACATGCAGTGTCCTTTGCTGCCAGCCCCCCAGGCCATCAGAGCTGGGCTCTGTGGGCTTGTCCTGCCCTGCTCTAGGGCTGGGGGGTTGAAATATCAACCTTCCCAGCCTCGACTGCACCGCTGCTCCTGGACGGATGCTCTTGCTGAGCAAGGAAGCAGCTGAGGCAGCAAGGAAATGAAGTCAGAGAAGAGAAAAATCAGGAGACGGTTGCTGCCAGAGTTAGAGTTCTTCCCACACATTCCTTGTTACTAGCCCCTCTTTAAGTCAAAGTTTTGGTTAGTGGTAGAAGGGAAGAATCTCTGTTAAAGTTTGAACAAACCTTCAGTGACTTTTAGCACAAACAGGAGCAACGAGACTAGAATTTCCCTAGTATTTCTACAGTAAAATAAAACCAGGAAAAAATGGGAATTTGTGCATGAAGGGAGAGCACCCTCCCTGTGAGGGTGAGGTAGGACCCTCAAATACTATAGGTCGAGTAAATAATTTAAGTAAATTCCAGACTTCTCAGGCTTTTTTCCTCCACCCCAAATTAAAAGGATTTTAAGAAAAGCAACACATTTGTCCCCAGTGTGGGTCTTGTTTCCCTGAGCATCTGCCCACATCCAGATGGATAGAGTACCTTGCTCAGAGAAAGTATGGTTTTCTTGCAGATGAAGCCGACATGCATTGTATTATTATTATTGATTTTGTTACTGTTATATCCAAAAATTAGCCCAAATTCGGTCCAAGACACCTTGTTTGCTGCCCTGAGCTAATGCAGCGGCTGTAGCCTCCCACCCACCTGCCCTGTCTGAGACAGGGGAGCTCCAAGGGCAGGTCCCACGCCGCATCCTCTCCAGCATCCCGCAGGCAGGACAGAGCTTTTCTCGCTCATTAGAGATTGGCTTTGCCCTCAGAATGTCATCTGGAACCATACGATTTCTTCCATCTGAGCAAACTGGGGGCAAAGGAGCCTATGGACAAGCGGCCGGACTATGGAGTGGACCTGTTTCCATGCATATCTCTGAGCCGTGTGGAGTAGATTCCCCCCCAGAATTGCTTCCCTGTTTCATTGAATAAAGGCCAGTGACAGATGATGGATATCTAGTTCGTTAAGTCTTCCTCTCCTTTCAGGGCTGATGATTCAGTGTCCCATAGGTGAAGTGACAGGCTCCAGCCAGACGTCCCCAAGTGACTGTTACCCCTTTCCTCCCTTCCTCGCAGTGCCCAGTGCGCCGCCTCGCAAAGTGGAGGTGGAGGTCCTGAACTCAACCGCAATCCAGGTGTTCTGGCGCTCCCCAGTCCAGAACCGCCAGCATGGCCAGATTCGCGGCTACCAGGTCCACTATGTGCGCATGGAGAACGGAGAGGCCAGGGGGCTGCCCCAGATCAAGGATATCATGCTGGCTGACGCCCAGGTAAGGACTCGCCTCCTGCTCCGTTCTCCTCTTCTGCTGTGGAAGGTTTGAGGGGGTGGATGCTCCAGCCACCTTGTCTCATCTCAAGCAACATAATGCTGGAGAAAGTAGATGAGTGTCTCTATGACAAGGTATATGTTGTCTTTCTGCAGTTCATTTGCATTCCCAGACAATAGCTATTGTGGAAGAGTATGAACTGCTGTCCCAGCACTGAAGTAAAAACCATCCATCCGCCCTGTGTCTGGGAAGTCTTTTAAGACAGGCAAAGGCCACAGTGGAACCTACTAATTTCTCCCACTCTACTTCTTCCTTCATGCTGGCCTGGTAACTTCTGACCTTGTGTGGCTGCTTGCTCAGGGATTCCTTCCTCATGCTGTGTCTCTGTCTTTCCCTTCTTTCCCCTCCTGTATTCTCATGTGCAAAACCTCTCTTGTTCTCTGCCCAGTGGGAAACAGATGACACTGCTGAATACGTAAGTAAAAAAGTAAAAATCCTCCCATCCTGGTTCTGTCCCTTCCCTTCTCCCACTTCCTGTTGTGGTGTGATACTTTCCTTTTCCCTTATTTTTTTTGCAGTGCCAATGTGCCTGTTTTGAAGCCTGTTGGTGGTGTTCCCATGCATTGTCCCCACCCCGTTCACTTTGCTCTGCAGCCCTGTGTGATTGTGTAGTTTGTCAGCACGCGGCAATACTGCAGGGTTTTCCCCTCGGCTCTGAAGGAAAGAGGAGTCTGCTCCTCCTCCATGGGGAAGCAGATGGGACGTTGAATTTGGGGCAGCCTTGAACATATGCTTAAAGCTGGGCCGGTCTGCAAACACCTCTGGCTTGTGTCTGAAAAACAGAGTTAGGCTGAAAAGCACTGGGTATTCAAAGCCCCGTAAGTCCTAAGCTATCGGAGCAGGAACAAACGCTTTGTGCCCTTGAAGGGCCAAGATTCTTAGATACTAGTTGATACAAAGCACTGAATCGCTATTGGCGCTTTTACCTTTTAATTAGACCTTAAAATCAGCTTGGCTGTTTGGCATTTGCTACTTCTGCCAAAACGCGAAATGTTTTCCGTGATCTTACAGCTACAAAGCAGTAGGAGAAAGCATTTCCTCCTTGGGATGGCAGGGTCCCAACGTAAGGCTCTATTAAATCGAATTTATTCATGTCTCCTAGAGATTGCCAAGTGCCCTGCAAAAGCAAGGGGCTTCTCTTTTACAGATGGAGAAACTGAGTCACATGAAAGGCAAAGTCTGTTGCCTACAATCTTAATAAAACTCAGTGGCAAGCGTGAAAGCAGAACGGCTTTCTTGACTTCTAGAAGACAGACCTCACCCGGTAGCTAATGGCTTCCAAACCTGTTGATCAAAATCCCGCTGTTTTGAAGTTCTGCTGTTCCACACTCTGCTCCGCTTTGGGGGCAATACAGATATTTTCTGCACCAGCAAATTCTTCCCAAGTGCTGCCCTGAGACGTAATATTGAAAGCACGAAGGGGCGGTGGGGGCTGAGGGGAGAGGGAGGCCAGAAAACACGCACAACATTCACATCTCCCTCCTTTTCAGGGCCTTGGACAAAACCCTGCTGCATATGCTCTCATCCTGTTCGGTTTAACACGGGTATTCCTTTTACAACCCAGCCCTTTGAAGGGCTGAACACTTCTTGGGGAAGGGCTGGTCTTGAGGCCTCTCTTCCAACAAAAGCTCTTGGGAGCCAGGTGTGGGGAGGCTGATAGAGGATGGAGGAAGGAGGTGCTGGGGATTTAGCAGAGAGCTTTGGCATGCAAGCAGAAAATGTCGTCTTGCACTTTGCGTTAAAGCAATCCCTTTAATATTATGAAGGCATTAAAAAATATCTCTGAGGAGAGAAGGGAGGGGGGGTAAGTGGAGAAAAAAATGTAATCTCCCTGAAACCGCTGAGACCTCCTCTGAGACGGCATAGCGGAGAGGAATGCTTTGAAGAGCGCAGCAGCGTTTTGATGGCTGAAGCAGTTTGTGTTGAGATAGGGAATGTGCGAGAGGTAGATCTGGAAGGGAACGCGTCGAACCAGGGCCCTGCAGGGACATGCTGTGGTTACAGAGGTGCTGTTTGCAGCCGGGGTGTACGTGCCTCTCGCTAAGGGAACGTTGGCTCTCATCCTGTCGCCAGTTGCCACATCCCCCCAGTTGCCCCGGAGTGTCTCGTGGTTTCAGATTCAGTGAAAGTTGTTGCATGCTAGGAAAGGGCTGAAACTCCTGCAAGGAGGAGAGATCCACCCGCGTGTATGTACCTGAATATTTACATCGTTTTCCTTTGGAATCTCGCAAACAGGAAATGATCATTGCTGGGCTCCAGCCTGAGACTGCATATTCCATTACTGTAGCCGCCTACACCATGAAGGGAGATGGTGCTCGCAGCAAACCAAAAGTGGTCACCACGAAGGGTGCAGGTAAGAGTCTTTTTCTGAACCGTTGGGATTCACCATTTTCCTAAAGCCAGTAAGTTCTTTGTGCAGACTCAGCTTCTTTCATCCCGCTCCCTTCATGAAGGACAGACTTGGAACAAATGCCATGCTGCCCCGAAGACAGAATTATTTCTAGTAAGGCAGAAACACCTTCGTTCCTCACAGGTAGCCCTCACTAAATGAGGTAATTTTCTGTTCAGTTCTGCAGAAAGCCCAGACACACCCAGAAATGCAAAAGAAGATGAATTCATTGCTTGTAATCTCTTGCAGTGTAAATTCCAGTGCACCGGGAGTAAAGAGAATTTCTGCCTGGTCTGACACTGTGGAGAGACTGTGTAGCTTTGATGGCTGGCACACACAGGTACCCCGGAGAACGGGAGCGCCAGAGGTCTGCTGTCATGGTGTTGACTTGCAAAGATCTGAAAAGCAGCAGGGAGAGAGTGGTGGCTTATACTGCCTGCTCGTCTCTTCTTCTAGTGTCGCATCTGAACATGTCCCTCTTTGCTCACGACTAGCAGAGGGAAAATTACTGACAGTATTGACCTTTCCTTGCTGGCGTGCCATCCCGATTCATTCCTCCCTTTGACCTATGCTGCGTGGCAAAGTGTCCGTCAGCCACAGAGGATGCGGTGCCAAGCTAGGCTGGCAGGGCCTAAACAGAGGAATGACAAAGGGCAACAGGGTATCCCTTGCTCCTCCAAACAGTTGTGCTGCAGGCAGAAGGGAGAGGTACACACTCTACCTGTCCTTAGCATCTGCATTCCTGTGGTTTCTGCAGTTTAACCTCTGCTCTGCAGTATGGGAAGAGTTCTGTGCAGTGGAGGGACACTATGGTACCTAGACCTAGAGCTGTCCCTCGCCCAGCCCATCTCTTGCTGGACTGTGGTTACCTTCTCTCACCCCATCTTTCTTGTGCTCTTTCTTTTGGTCCTGCTGTCAGATGATAGCTTTCTCCCCTGTTCATTTCTTTTCTTTGTCTACTGCCTTCTCACCCCTGGCTATTTGTTCATTTTCTTCGTCGTTTTGAGGCAGTCGTCTTCACCCCGCCTGTAGCAGCTGCATAAACTGACGTCATCCCTTGTTTCTGGGAGAACATTGCTCTCTGTCTTTGCAGGGATCGAAGGCCTTTGGTCAGTGCAGCATGATTAATCTGGAAACCTCTGCTCAGGCTCTGGAGGCAGCACAGACACTCGTCGGAGTGCACAGGACAGAGGGCTCAGGAGTCCTGGCCTGGAACACACAGGGCGGCAGCCGCAGCTGCCCTACATGCCCTTGCCTTTTCCTTGTCCTAACTCACATCTTCATCTCGTTTTATGTTCTTGTGTTCAGACAAGTGAATGGGATTTCAGCCTTTCTCTCCCCTCTTGCCTCTCCTGCCTAGTTAAGAGAGCGGTACACAGGAGAACAGGGTTGATTTCCAGGACACCAGCTCTTGCAGATGTTACAGCAGGTTTGGATGTTAGCGTCCAGGCTCTGGCCCTCAGGCCTTGTAGCGCCAGTGCACTGTCAGGAGCCTTGTCCTTCACTCACCCTCTTCTTTCCCCTCTGCCTCTGCCCATGTTTCTTCTCACTAGCTCCCTGGTTCTCTCTTCTTGTTTCCTTCTTCCAGAGCCTCTCTACCCTTTTCATTTTTCTTTCCCGGAGCCTTTCTCTCTGCCTCCCTCCCTTGTCACTCTTTCTTGTCACCCTCCCTCATCTCTCCCCATTAGGATTTGCAGTGCAGGTGATCAGTCACAGAGGGATGTTTTCTCCAGCACAGCAGCTATTACCCAAAACTCAATTTCCCCCAACTTGAAATAGCTATTTTAAAAAAAATCTTTCAAATGGCTCTGTAACATTCTTATCTTCTTTGCAGTGTTGAGTCAATATACCTTCTGAGAGGAGAGATTTCTTTCTTTATCATTCAGGGCTAGGGGCTGAATTTAAATACAGTAATACATCCAATTTTCTCCTTTACTGTCCAAACCAATTGCAAAATAAAACACTTCCCCCCCCCCCCCGCTTTCTTCTCACCTTTCTTCCAAACAATATTTGTTGTGCAAATGTAATATTTTCAAGCTCAGCTGATTATAGTAACATTTGTGATAAAAACCGAAACATAAAGGTAATGGCATTGTTTTTCTCTTTAATGTGTTTCTGGCATTTCCAAGGGAGGCTCTCCCAGCTCTGTTCCCTAGCCATTCTTTGACAGTTTGAAATGAGTAAAGCGTTTGTTTCAGAGACAACCCCTCATCCCTGTGTTCAGATGTCAGTCGATGCAGCGGGCAGAGTGGTTTCCCTGGTTGACTCTGCCAGGGTCCCTGGCGCAGGCAGCGTCCTTCCCTGCCGGCCCCCTCCTCGCTTCCCTGCCCGCAGTACAGCTTTCCAACCTGCCCACCCTCGGACTCGTGCTGCGAGCGGGGGCCGGGATCTCTCCTAACTCCATTCTCTCTCCTCCTCCTGTTCAAGCAGAAGAAATACCAAGGAGGAGAGAAAGAAATTAGATCTCTAATAGTGGAGTTGAGCGTAAATGACGCATGAGCTGCTGGAATTAATGCTCTGGTTTCTCCAGCTTCAGGATCCTCTGAGCCTACACATGTCATTTAACTGTGGCTGTGGGCTTGCTTAGCAGTCGGGCAGTGCCAGGGCTCATTAGCCAGAGACACGGCACTGCTGAGCTCCTCCAGTATCCCCCCAAATGGGGAGGAACTAACTGACAGGTTAAGGAGGGAGCTAACTGAAAACACACCGACACTCGCTGTCTTCTCCCTTCCTCTAGAGGAGAGAAACTGCACAGAGGAAGCAGTGACTCTCCCTACCCTCTGCCTTGCACGGATTTTGGGCTCTTGTTTCTGCTTTCTGAATGCTTCCTTCTTTCGGTACCCAACTGGGCGATCAGATGCCTGCCAGACTCGCTGAGCTGGCCTCGTGCCTGCTGCTCAGGACCTGGGGCTGCCCAGACTTCCTTTCCCATCCTTCATTACTTCACCCTCAGCTGCTCTGGACTTCCCAGCCTGAGCCAATCTGTTCCAGTCTCTTTCTGCGTGAGTTGTGCTGTGTAATGAAGACAGAGAGAGAGGACGGGAGTTTGGGGGACTCCTGCGTTTGTTCTTCCCTGCCCTGGGAAGCAGTCTGCTTGGGTGATTAGGACAGGAGGCTGGGAGTCCGGACTCCTGAGTTTGTTCTTCCCAGCTGTGGGGGAGAGTATGTGGTCCAGTGATAAGGGAGGACCTGTGCGCACCGTTCCATCCAAGAAAATAAATCCAGGAATGTGTCAGTACCTCACAGCTGACAGCTTGCCGACGCACCTCATTTCCTAAAGTGGATAGAGACCATCCACCTGGACAGCGGGTGGGTAGTAGCAGCTGGGTTTACAAGGGGATAATACACTCAAGTATACAGTGAAGCTGAGACCTTGTCACTGATTTGAGGAACCTGTTGCTGCAGCTTAAGAGTCTTCGCGTCTCCTCACCAGCCACCCTGGCCCACCTTTGACTCTCCCTCTCTTCTCTCCCAGTCCCAGGGAAGCCCATCCTGTCTGTGCACCAGACAGAGGAGAACACTCTTCTGGTGAAATGGGAGCCTCCACTGGATGCAGAAGGCCAGGTGATGGGCTACCGGCTCCAGTTTGGCCGCAAGGATGTCGACCCCCTGGCTACCTTGGAGTTCTCGGCCCTGGAGGATAAGTACACCGCTCCTAGCATCCACAAGGGCGCCACGTATGTTTTCAAGCTGGCCGTGAAAAGCCGGGCTGGCTTTGGGGAGGAAGCTGTGCAGGAACTCACCACCCCTGAAGACATCCCCAAGGGTTACCCCCAAATCCTCGAGGCGAGCAACATCACTTCCATGTCGGTCCAGTTTGGCTGGCTCCCCCCCGTGCTGGCCGAGAGGAATGGAGCCATCGTCAAATACACCGTGGCCTACCGGGAAGCCGGTTCTCCCGGCAACCCACTGGAAAAAGACCTGCCCCCCTCCCCAGAGAACTCGTACACCCTCAACGGCCTCAAACCCAACACCGCCTATGATGTTAAAATCCGGGCTCACACCAGTAAAGGCCCCGGGCCGTACAGCCCAACCGTCCAGTATCGGACGTTCCAGCTGGATCAAGGTAGGACTTACCGGTTTCTCCTCCCTCTCTCTCCTTGTAACCGGGGCTGGTGCCGGGAGGCAGAGAGCTGGAGAGGTCAAGCCAGGCTCAGCCAGGCTCGTGAGTAAATGCAGAGCACTCTGGTGTCACACTCAGTCCCTCAGCTCCTCTCTGCCTTGCGTCAGGTAAGTCCCTTTTACCACTTTCTTCTAAGTTAAGTCCGGACACCCTTCTTTCACTGGCACCTGAAGTGGGGGGCCAGTCGCTATACAGGTGGGAAGAGCATTTTCTTCAGCTTTTGCAAACAGCCAAAAGAAAAGAGAAAAATAAAAAAAAACCTCAAAATGTGACCTGGGATGGGTTTCCTCACCTGAGCATGCTCAGAGAAGCCAGCACCTCGTTCCTGCAGCAGCCACCCAGACCCAGCGGTGTGTGGGCAAAGGCACACACCCTCCCTCACCCCTCCCTGGGGTTAGACATGGGGACAGGGAGCACTAGGAGATGGACCTTGGCAAAACTCAAGCACAGTGTGGAGGAGAGAGCAAGCCCTTCCGTTCTTGCAGCAGCAACCAGACCCAAAATGGCAGGCCCTTTTGCCAGCGTCTGACATTCTCTTCTTTCTCTTTCTTGCTCTTCCTTCCCTCTGCTGCCTTTTCTTCTCCTTTCTCCCCTTCCTCCTCACTTTTCTCTCAGCAGTTTTACCCAAAAACTTCAAGGTGAAGATGGTGACAAAGACATCTGTCCTTTTGAGCTGGGAGTTTCCTGAGAATTACAATTCTCCCACCCCATACAAGGCAAGTGGAATGGGGGAGTCAGAACTGTGTTTCTTCCCAGTTTCCTGGGAGTCTTGTCTGTTGTAAGAGGTAGGAATTATGCATTCCTGCCTCAGATATGAGCGGATAATCGTTAATCACTAGATCAAGGAAGTGGGCTGGAAATCAGGGCTATTGGGTTGCATTTTCACCTCTGTTACTCCCTAGGGAAGTTACCACAATTTTGCCATTTCCAGATAAAAATGTCTCTTTCCAGAGAAGTCACAAGGCTTTGCCCTGTATCTGCCTTATGCCTGGGGACCTTCTTGTGCAGTGGGCACAAGATACAGACAGCTCCCCACGGAGAGCTGAGTGGAGCACGGCAGAGCTGAGTGCCCCATGTGCATTCAGAGCAGCGGGGAGGAGGGAGGTTGGTTGCTTGAAGTAGTATCAGCCTTGCTCATGGTACAACTTTGCTGCCTCTTCACCTGCCACAGATCCAGTACAACGGGTTGAATGTCGACGTGGATGGCCGTACCACCAAGAAGCTCATCACCAACCTGAAGCCTCGCACGTTCTACAACTTTGTTCTGATGAACCGGGGCAATAGCATGGGTGGCTTGCAGCAGAATGTCGCTGCCTGGACCGCTGCTGACATGTTATCAAAGAAGCCAGAGGTGACCCACAAACCTGATGCTGATGGCAACGTGGTGGTGATTCTCCCGGATGTGAAGAGCTCTGTGCCTGTCCAGTAGGTTTCTGCTAAACTGCAGTTTATGTTTTGGGGGTCAGCCCTGATGGCTGGAGTCCACAGTAGAGACACGAGAGGGCAGTGGTGGGGGAGCGTTCCCTGCATTTTCAGCCTTGCCCGACTGATGTATTTTGGAGCCACTTCCCAGAGCTAATGGGATGCCAAAGAAATGCAAAGGGACTAAATAAGGAGACATATCATATGGGGCTGCCACTGGATCCAGACTCCTTCCAGGAGCAGCAATAACAACTGTGCTAAATTTAAAATAAGGGTTTTGCTGGGTTAGGCCAGTGGGGCTGTTTGGGCAAACCTAGCCTTCCACATCTGTGTGTGCACTCTCTTCTGTGGCTTGTAGAAGGAGATTAATTCCTTCTATTTCTTCTGATTATTCCCAACTCCTAGGGCTTACTACATTGTGGTGGTGCCTCTAAGGAAGTCCCGGGGAGGACAGTTCCTCAACCCCTTGGGCAGCCCTGAGGAGATGGACCTGGAGGAGGTGAGTGTGGGTGAAACCAAAGCCAGCTGTAGGGAGAGAGCAAACAGCTGTAATGGATGGAATGGGGACCTGGGACCTGGGAAGGGTGGTTTTAGCGTATCCGTGCTCCCTGTTTTGAGTTAGCTAAGATGAGGCCAGTCTGAGTAGGATGGTTTGGTTCTCCTTCCTTCCTGCTCCCTTGGTGGTGCTAAAGGCATTCAGGGCTCAGAGTGTTCCTTTGCTTCCTCCAGCTCGTTCAGGACATTGCCAGGCTCCGACGCCGAAGTCTGCGTCACTCCCGACAACTGGACTTTCCCAAGCCCTACATTGCTGCCCGGTTTCGCTCCCTCCCCTCCCACTTCATCTTGGGGGACATGAAGCACTACGACAACTTCGAGAACAGAGCCCTGGAGCCAGGGCAGAAATATGTCATCTTCATCCTGGCCGTGCTCCAGGAACCCGAGGCCGTAAGTGCTGCCTGCTTTCTCTTGCCCTCTCCAGATGCTTGTGCCCCTCTGTTCTATCGACCAGAGACAGCAGCTGCTCCCTCCTGAGCTGCCAGAAGCCCCGGTGCCCTCCTGGCATTCTCCATAACTCTCTCCCACCAGATGCCGGAGCTTGAGGTTGTTTTTATTTTGCAAAGACCTTCCAGTCCAGCTGCGGAGCTTTTGCGTGTGGCTTGTTGGAGCTGTTTGTGCTTGTGTCTGCATGCAGCAAACGTGCTCTTCCAAGCAGTCAGGCTAATGACGCAGGCGTCTTGAGCACTGCTGCTGCGTTTTGCCCGTCTTTGTAGGCAGGACTGGCCACACTGGTGGCTGCCGATTTGAGTCCAGAGTGGGGAGTACTGAACTATCCACTCAGGACTGCACCCGAGTTCAGAGATCGTTAGGTCAAACCCCTTCACAAAGGGTAATTTCTTGTAAAGTCTGTCCTTGTATTCCTTAGAGCAATGACCCTGGACATCCTGCTTTGAGAACAGCATGTCACACACCCTGGACATTACTAAGTTCCCCGCCAAGTAGAGGGGGGAGCATTTTTTTATGGAAAACTAGATGTGCTCTCTACTCTTTCTACCACTTCAGCACCGCTGCTGATTTCAGTGGGGCTGTCTTTGGCTTTATGAAAAAAACTGTTTTCATATTTACCTGCCTCCTCCCTCATGCACAATAGAAAGCAGTCTAATACTTTGTTGTTTTTAAATCCCCCTATGGAGTTGTAGCAGGGAGCTATTTGAAATTAAGGGGTTTCAGATGGGTTTTTTTTTTTCCCCAAATAAATATTTAGTTGTGTATTTGATATTAAAGGATTAGGCTGACACGCTTCTGAATGGATTTCTCAATCGGATTACTGCAGCTTGTGGTAATTTCTGCTTTAGAACAAGGTACTGCACACTCCCTCACAGCAGCCTGGATTCGCAGCAGCTCCCGAGGACGTAGCAGCATTTCCGTCTTGCTGAGAGCTGATAGAGTTCAAGGACCCAGAGCCCAGATCTCCTTTTCTTGTCCTGTCCCAGACTTTTCTCTCAAACCAGGGCGTGCTCGTTCTCCTCAGCACATTTTAGTTCCCGCGTAAGATGGGAACGCAGCCTTCCTGGGGTGGGGAGACTGTAGCACTCAGGAGAAAAAGCAGGCAATACCCATTAATCAGGACTCTGGTGGGTTCTAATGTGCCTCTGATGCTCCTCAACAGCACAGCTCACAGCAGAAGGAGCAGAGCAGACATATTGCATTTTAGTAATTTATATTTAATTCTAATGGTGGGGTTTTTTCCAGTCACCAGACCAGGCTGTTTCTAAGCGTTAATTCTTGTTTTAATCCCTTCCCTCTTTCTCTGTAATCCCATCTGACTGTCAAAATCCAGATGGTTACATGAGCGCTTGGAGAAGGTGTTTGTGGCTGCAGCGGGGGCCCAGGGATGTGGTGGGACAGAGGCATAGTCAACTGGTTTTCTAAAAGCACCTTCCTGGCTGTAAGGTTAGGTGAGCCGTAGGCACGAGGCAGTCTACAGCTTCATGTGCATGCGATCTTTCAGTGGTCCGTCTTGGCTGGAGCTTTGGAGGAGGAGATACCTGTCATGTGGGTGCTCACAGAGAAGAGTTTGTTCTGTAGATTGAAGGGGACATTTTCTCTGTTGTTATTTAGATTGTGCTGGAGAGAGCTCACATCCTCTCTAGCAGTTTCTCTTTTGGAATACTATATGCTTGGCCATTTTTTTCAGTCCCCATTCCATCTCTGAACTCTGTTCCACAATATTTCATGTCTTACAGACCTTTGCTGCTAGTCCTTTCTCCGACCCTATCCAGCTGGACAACCCTGATCCACAGCCGATCATTGATGGAGAGGAAGGGCTGATCTGGGTCATCGGCCCGGTCTTGGCTGTGGTGTTCATCATCTGCATTGTCATTGCCATTCTACTCTACAAAAAGTAAGAGATGCTTCTTGCTCAGATCTGTGACCATTCTGGATGTCCCCGACTCTGGCTCCTAAAGGGAGTTTCCTCCTTGGTCCTCTAGTTGTCAGCTGAGGGCAAATCCTTCCACCTGCACCAGAGAGAGGAGCTCTGAGGCAGAAATGCTGAAACGGAAGCACAGGAGAGATTAGCAGTGGGTTGCAGGGACTTGCTGCTGCAGAGTCTACCCCATGGCACTCTCAGTAAAGCTGTGCGTGTCTACAGCGTGGTGGCGTATGTGCAATGAGTTTGTCAGGTCTCTTGTCTGCCACCTCCTGAGGAGCTGCTCACAGCCACAGCCTCACCTTCCTGTGCCCAGTGTGTGTGTGTGTGTGTGTGCGCGCACAGCGGGGGTGAGGCAGAGAAAGCACCTTTGTGCTGTGGATCAGCAGAGACCTCCATTGTTCCCAGACTGCTTTTCAGCTGGAGCTGGGAGATGAGCAACAGGAGTACAGCTGTAATGTGAGTCTGAAGGGGAGAGGAGGGAACAGCCCCTGGAATAGTCTCCCTTTTCCTTGCCTTTCTGAGCAGCTCATGGCGTGTGCATGGGAATGGGTCCCCTTGGGCACACACAGGCCACACTGTGCAGTGAAAGAGGACAGGAGAGGAGGCAGATGCTGAGCAAAACAGATCAAGAAACGTGGCAGGATGTCCAATGGAAGGGTGTCCTTAGCTGGGACATCTAGTACCCAGGGTGGAGGGAGCTCTCTCAACCCTGCTCCATCTTTCATCTGCGCAGGTGTGTTGCTTGTGCACATGGGGGTGTCTTTTGTGTCCCAGCACAGGTGAAGCTGCAGCTCACACAAGTGCTCTGGGGTCAGGGACTCAGGTGGTCCCTGTTGATGTTCGTTAGCACTAATCCCAGCAGGTAATCTTTGCTGGTCCCACCTTCCACCTGTGTTACCGGGGTTAGAGCTGAGCAAATGCTTTCCCCTTCCTCTGCAAGTCCTTTCTAACCTGAACATTTGTCTTGTCTTCTCTCCACTTACTGCTTTCCTGGACAGCAAGCCAGACAGGTAAGAGCACCAGATTTGCCATTTACTTAGGTTCTTTCTTGCTGGGCTGGCTGTGTGTTAGGTGGTGCTTACTGGCTGTGGTGTTGGGGCTTTGGGGGTACAGTTCCTACCATTAGGTCTGTTCTAACAAACACCCTGTGTCAGACTAGCACAGGACTGTGTTTGATCAGGGCAGAAAAAGCAAAGAAAGCCCAGCTTTCTCCTGCTTGGCCATTCCTAAATATAATGGCACTTTCTCAAGCTGAGCAGCAGTGACAGTAAACGGCTCATAAAATGTTGGGTTAATGGAGCAGAGAAACGCTCATTTGTGTTGCAGTCAGAGGTGATCGTGGGTTTTCTCCATGTCTGACTGCTCCATACAGGCTGTCCCTGAGCCACTGGCACACTGGAAGCAGAATCTCACCAGCTGAGCTGTCCTCGCCACATTGCAAAAGCTGTTCTTGCCCCATCAGCCAGGGACTTCTAACAGAGCTCATTTATGACTGCAAAAATGAGACTTACTTGAAACCATTTCCAAGGCTGGGAGAGCTTTCACTGGAAGTAACTGATGGGTTTAGCCAATGAACTATTAACAGCAGTTTCAGGACTGCGGCAAAAATAAACTACTCCCAAACTGCAAAGTGGTGTAATTCCAAAATGCTGCCCCATGCAGTGCTGGCAGGGCTCATGCCACTTCTTCTAGCTATTAATGACATTATGGGACAGGTTCAAATGTACCAAATAACCTCCTCTCTGCCTAAGTAATTGCCATTATTGCTGCAGGCATATTATTGGAGGCTTCTGTGCAACCCAGGCAGAGGAGGCGAGGATCTCTACAGCCACATTGCCAGAAGGGCTAGGACAATATTTGCAAGCCTCAGGGTGTGGGTACCCGTTCTCTGCTCCCTGGAGAAGTTCTGCTCCCAGCAGTATTTATTTTTTCCCTTGCCAGAGGTTATCACATTTTCACATCAGCACTGGGGTTTGCTTCCAAATTCTTTTCAAGGAGAATGAGCCGGGTCAGCAAAGACTTTTCAACTGCCTCAGCTAACCTAACCCGTTTTGAGCAAAATATATTAGGAAGCACTTACATGTGCAACTCAGCTGGCAGGTTGGAGCGGGTTTCAGCTTCTGGCAAGGAGGTGAGACACATCTCAGCAGGCACAGCTGTGATGGGAGAGGAGGCGTCTACACTCTTTTTGAACCTGGATTTTTAGGGTTCTGCAGATCAAAAAAGGTTGAAAACCACTGCTCTGACTTCTCTGTCTGCAGCCAGGCACCGAGAGCTCCTAAACAAGCCAACAGAACGATATCAGTACTTTATGTCCAAGGTCACGGCCAGGAGATTCTGTACTTTTCCAAATGATTGTGTTGGCTCTGGTTCTTTCAGGCTGAAAATGGCTCGGCCAGAATTGGAAGGTTTCTGCGTGGAGAGCTCTGCAGAGCTCAGCGGAGGCTTGTCTGTGCAGGGAGGCTGAGGTGGGAGTTGGCAGCACCGCAGCTGCTCCTCGCTGCCTGACCGTACTCCTGCTGTGAGAGGGTGAACTACCAGACTTGTCTGAAAGCTGCTGAGGGGCTGCTGGGCCGTTATAAACCCATCAAATACAGCACTGACAAAACCTTCTGAACCCCGTGCCTTTTCTGGTGCTTTTTGTGTAACTTACATCCTTGGCTGCATCTGTCCCTGGTTTCAGTGGGAGCTGTACTCAGGTCTGAACACGGCCTGAGGAGCTGAAAAGACTAAAAGGCCAATAAGCTAAGATGCTTTGTCTTTTTGTTTTTTCGTTTCTTTTGTTTGTTTAAAGCAAACGGAAAGATTCAGAGCCACGGACAAAATGCCTCCTGAACAATGCGGAGATCACCCCTCACCACCCTAAGGACCCCGTGGAAATGAGGCGCATCAACTTCCAAACTCCAGGTAACCGGCTGCAAACCGGCCTTTCTCACTGGGAAGGCAGGAGCGGAGCAACTCCCCTTTCCTCAGCCCCTTCCTGCCTGCGTGAAAGTTGCTGCAGTCTTTGAGACCCAGAGCTAACCCAGGGTGCAGCCAAGGGACCTCCAAGCCTTGTCTACACTAAGCCAGACTGCTGGAATAAACCTTTGCTGGGAAACCTCAAGGGCCTTGCGCAGGCTGTACCCAGCACCAGGAAGGCAGGCAGAAGGGCTTTCCTGGAAACTCAGCTAAATTGGTGCATTCTGGGCTAAGTACGCAGCTGCAAGTGCCGTGGCCGTGCCAAGCTTGCCTGACCACCCTACACAGCGCCGTGCCTCGTGCTGGGAGATCCCCAGGGGCGCTGGAGATGACATGTGGCGGCTGCTCAGCGCGCCCTGCTCCAGCCACATCTGTAACTGGCACTTTCTGCATAAGTGCCAAAACGCTCCCGTTAGGAGCCAGGCCTGCCCTCTGGGTTGTGCCGAGAGAAAAGGGCAGCCGGTTGCTTCGCGCAGACGAGGCGACGTCTCCTCGCTTCGTGCAGACGCCATCGCTGCGAACAGCTGCCGAGCTGGCATGTAACGGCACTTAACTCCCGGGCAGAGGGGCTCCAACGCGCCCTCCTTCCTGTACACGTGTGTCCCCATGTACATGCATGTCTAAGCTGCCTGCATGGCACCTCTGCAAGCCACCGCTGACACGGCCCGGCCCGGGCACGTCCTCACGCAGACAGACACTCGGCGATGCTGAACAGTGCCTGCGAACTGGTACACACCTCTGCCTCTGAGGTCCTGGTGCCTGAGGATTTGGAAGGGAATTTATTGTGCTTTTTGGGGGCTGGCTGTTGTTTTCAGTTTGTTTGTATTTTTTTTGCTGTTTTGTGCTTGTTAGTAATGTTTCTGCAGCTCCTGTTTCCCCTTCCCATCCCAGTCCTGTCCTTAGCGTTGTCTGAGTTTTCTTAGGGTGAGGTTGGCAAGTCAGTAAGAACCCAGAGGGCAGGGGTCTTTGGGGGGAAGCACAAAGGGAGCACTGAGCTGAGGGTTTCTTATCAAAAAGAGTTAGGAACAACCTGTTGGTATCAGCCCAAGCTTAGGCACGACAGAGTCTCAGCTGAGGGACAGGAGTGGGTTCAATCCAGCGTGCAGGGACTTGACTGCAGAGCAGGTCAGCAGCGGTTAGGTCCCTAAGTCAGCTCTTAGTGGTGCTCTTGGAGGAGAGTCTGAAGGTGTTTGAGATCTTTTTGAGTGTCCCCAGCTGCAGCTCAGCAGCAGTTTGCCTTTGTCTGGGCTCAGAGATACATACTGGGTGCAAAGAGGAGCAAAAGGAGAGGTGTCCAGGGTGGCTTCTGGGTGCTGCAGGTGGTGGTGTGAGACCCAGGAGAAAGAGCTGCACTGCCCCGTGTGAAACCTGTGCTGAGATAAAGATAAAAGGTCGTGGCTGTCCAGCTTAGCCTGGGACTGCTGTGTCATGTCCTTCCCTTGCAGGGTGTTTCTCCCTGTCCCCACAGGAGAGCGGAGTCAGCTAAGGGCACTTCCAAGCTTTGGTTAACGTGGCTGATAGATGAGTGAGTCTGTCTTCTGTTGACCCTGCTGTTTCGGTCGTGCTGTACCTCTGAATTCCTGCTCTAAGAGGCTTGTGAAAGGTAGCCGAGACATGCAAACCTGCCATTAAGGCTCTGCTAGGCAAAGGTCTGCAGGTCTCAAAAGACTGCCCGGCAGATGGCATAGAAAGATGCCACCACCTTTTCTTTATAAGTTTATCTAGCCGAGAGTTTATCTAGCTAGTTTATTCTGCTATATGGTTTGTAAAGCAGTAAAAGGTTTTCAAGGATTTGGGAGAGTTGGTCACCTGCCTATCCCGCGGAATTTTGCAAAGAGTTGGGTGAAAATGGAAATGGGCGAAAAATCAGAGATTTTGAAGTGTGTTGGTGGTGACGGAGAGATTGTGGTGCAGTTTGCAGGGGAGGACTCTGTAGGTGCTGTCTGCATTAAATACGTTGTGGTTTCGAAGAGGGTCTGTAGGCTCTTCTCCAGCCACACGACCCAGGGCCCAGGCAGCAGAGAGTTTTGTTCCTTGTCCCCAGCAGCAAAACAGAGGGGGGATGTGGGGCTGGGAGTGTGCGTGAGCATCTGTGCAGCTCGGAGAGGGGAAAGCATAGCACATCTTAGAGATCCTGTCCTAGCCTGATCAGCACAAAAAATAACTTTTTTTCCTCTTCAGATTTATGTTGTTTTTTTGGTTTTTTATTAGCATGAAATTTTTAAAAAAAGTGTATATTTTATTTATTTTTTTTTTTACTGTTTTCTGCAGATTCTGGTCTGAGCAGCCCTCTCAGTGACCCTGAGTTTGACTTTGAAAGTTAGTTCCTGTGTGTTTTTGTTCCTGTTGGTTTCATTTTAACCCCCCCATTATTTTTTTTTTCTCTTCTGTCACTTTCCTTTCCAATTCTGTTTCGTTCCTGTTACTTTTTTTTTCCCCGAATTCTCTGTATTCCTGCGGTGTTTGCCCATCTCATCCCTTTTCTGTGCCATCTGTTTGTCTGAACCGCGCTTCCAGTTTTACAGTATCAAATAACAGGCCTTTTGCAAGCCAAGGGTAGCAGCAGCAGAGTAGAGCCCCTGGTAGCAGCGTGGGACGCTGTCTGTCCTTCTGTGTCTCTTTGGCTGTCTCGGGAGAAAGACCTGGGTTTCAAAGCTGCTTTTTCTGCCCGTTGTCGAAGATGTTTCATTTCTGAAGCTTGGCTAAATGTCCCTTGGACTCATTCGCGGGCAGAAAGCGATCTTTTGTGTCCCGGTGTGTGAGCGTTGTGTGTGTGCGTGCCTGTGTTTTTGTGTTCATTGCTTCGTAACACGGGGAAAGAGAAAACCAGAGCTGCAGCTGACGATCCCCTCGCTCGTTGGAGCGAGCCGCGCAGGCAGCTTTTCGTGTCAGACGAGGAGAGGGGCCGTTTCCCATCTGCGGCAGGTGTCTCTTCCTTGGCACCAGCTTGTTCCAGGAGCACAAAGACCAGCGGCCTCTCCACGGTCCTCTGCACCCCCTGGGTTTCACACGGAGTGCCATCCAGCCACCGGGATTTTGCAGGGATAAATGGGCTCTGGCCCATGTAACAGATGTTAGGGTGACGTTTCTGGCGAGTTGGCTGCTGCACAGAGAATCAAGTCTTTTGTGATAAGATTAGAGAGATTCAAGTGATTGAAATGTTAGATGAGACTGGCTCTAAAAGACTTCATCCCCATTAGAAGCCAAGATCCCAGCTCTGCTGGGTGGGTTTGAGTTTGGGGGGGGTTTATGCTGGGCAGGGAAGTAGGTGTGAGGTTTTAGCTGACAAATGTGAAGAATCACAGATGCTGCTTGTGCTTGGAGAAGATGTGAGGGCTGGGACGTTTTTCTGAAGAGTTTAATGCAAATATTGGTCTCTCTGGTATTGAATACTCCTGGCGATACTGTCCTAGTCCACCGGCCACCTCCTCTCAACCTCCTTATCGTGACAGAGGGTGTCTGGGGGGGTTTTGAAGCCATGCTGAACCTCAGCCATGGCAGCGGTCCCTCTGCCACCCTCGCCGCTGCGGGAGGGCTCCTGCGGGTAGCCGGGAGGCCACTGAGCAGAGGAACCTGCCAGCCATTTCCCATCGTGTCTAAATAAGAGTTATTGAATTAAAGCAAACGAAAGAGAAGCCGCTGCAGCCGACGCAGCAGTGCCGGCTGGTACCACCGGGAAGTACTGCTCCTGCCTTGTTTAATGTCAGACCCCTCCTGGATCTTAATGGGAACCCCGATGCACTTGGCATTTTGACCAGGGAAGTGTTTATCGCTGCAGAGGTTTCCGGTCTTCTTGTATTATAAAGAGCCCTAGAAATCGATCCGACAAGGAGATTTGTCTTTAATAGCAGCAAAACAAGGCAAGTTCCCATGTGCTCTCAGCCAGTGTGTGTTTACGGCAGGATGGAGGTGGGGACAGGATGTTCCCCAGCAGAGGGACAGAGCTGGGTTTAAGGAGATGGTCACAGTGAGGATTTTTCCTGGAGCTTTTATGAAGGAAACTTGTGAAGTGCTTTCAAGGGGAACGTGACTTCTTATTCCAGATGGGCACAGTGGGCCTTTCCCATGCAGCCTACTGGCTCACAGGGAATGACACACACTGCTCCATGACTTCTAAGCCAAAGAGAATCTGAAGGCTTTTTTTCTTGCTTGCTCATTATTCTTAGGTTTTCCGATTGTATTTTTTTTTTTTTCCCCTTTTAACCTATGTGTTTACCGTTTGGGATTTCATTTATGGCACTGTGTTTCTAAGCACGCTTCAGCAAATAATCCCTGGCTTTTTGCAGCAGAGAGGTGTTGGCAGCTGGGCCGAGAGCTGCCGGGCTGCGCCCAGCCCAGGGGGGAAGAAGTCAGTGAGGGGGTGACCTGCGCAGGTCTGGAGAAGGTTTATTGAGTTGCCAGAAGTTGTTCTGAGTAGGGTTTGGCTTTGCTTTAATGCTACAGCTCAAGGTATGTTTGCTCCCCTCTTCAGCCCTTGCTTTCAGAGGCAGAAGGACAGACACTGAGAAAAATGTTTATAATATTAACTTGCTTTGGTCTCTGATCTCCAGCATCTCAGCCAGTGTGGCCTTCCCGTCCCACGCGGGCAGAGAGAGGACCAGTTCCTCCGAACGCCCCCAGTCTGCGTCTGTTGATGTGGTACTGGGGTGGGCGGCAGCCACCTTGCAGTACAGGGTGGGAAGCAAAGGAGAAATCCTTCTCCGGGTTCCGTGGGCTACAGGAGAGCAAGAGACTAAGCATGAGCTGGGAGAGACTTTCTGCCCTGATGCTCAGCAGACAAGAATGGAGCCAGTGCAGCCTCCAGAGTACTTTGGGGTTACTTTTGTGGGCTTTTTTAGTCTGCTCCCCCAACCCCCCGCCTTCTATTTTCAGCCAGACTTCCTTGTGCTGGAAATAGCTGTGTAGTTAGCTTAGGAGAAACCTTTTGGAGTGGTGGCTGAAATCCCCACTCTGTGGCAGACTCGTCCTGTCCCCAGGCCTGGGGGAGGCAGCATCTCTCCAGAAGTCACTGTAAAACTGAGGATGTCATGCTTGCTTTGCCATCTGTGTGCTGAGTTTTCAGAGTATCTGACCATGCTGCTGCCACCGCCGCTGCTTTGTCACACACCAACACCCACGGGGCTCGAAATTCTCCCTGGCTTCCATCTCTTCTCCCCTCCTGTCCTTCTCATTAAGGGGCACTGCCCAGGGCTTCTCCGCTCGCTGCTGTCTTTGCCTGTCCGCTGTCATTCATAGCGGGACCGGCTGGCAGACAGCATGGGAAGCCTTTGGAAAAAACATAATCTAATGCAGATGAGCAAAGCACGGAGTGCTTTTCCACCTCGTGTAGCTATTCGAGATGATAGGACGGGAGGGATCCCCCCTCTCAGAGCAGGATGTGCAAATCACCCTTCAGACTGAAAACCCAGTTTGCCTCCCCTGCCCAGCCCCGTTCCTGGCTGAGATGTGCCTTCAGTCTGACCACTCTGATGCAGCGTGGCCCTCCCACCCCCAGGACATCTCGGAGAAGAGGGAGTCTCGTTCCCTGGCAGTTCTGTCTGCCTCTGTACGAGCACAACCAAGTGTTGGGGAGAATCACTGGGGCAGCAGGTAAACCAGGGTCATGAGGCATCTATCTCCCCAGCAAACTGCTTCCCACCCCCCAGACTGTGAAGGGTCAGAGGATCTTTTGCCTCTCCGTCACAAAAGGTAATGACAGCCCCAGCAGAGCCTGTGATGGGGCCGGTGGAAGAGGGAGGGGGAGGACAGAGCAGGGCTGGCCATCTGCGGGCTGTGCTGGAGGAGGCACATCACCCACCGGCCGTCGGCGGGAAGATGAGCCAAGTGCTTGACATTTCCATACCTGGTTGCGCTCTTGGAGCGGTGAAGGTTAGACCACCGTGTCCACGAGCTCACCGAGAAGCTTACAGAGCCGATACTGTGCCAAGGACAATTCCTGAAAAGCCTCCCCTGCTTCCCCCCATCTGCATTCCCTTCCCCTGCCCCACATCACCATGGTTGGCTGGATCCCTGCCCCTTCCCTTCTTTTGTGTTGGAGTTTGTTTATGATCATTGCGGGTGCTGTAACATTTGCTGCGTAGGTTCCTCTGGCAGCGTTTGCTCATTTTAAGTCCACTATTGGAATCGCTAACATGCATCTGCTCTTCGGATTTTCCTTTTTGTTTTGCTCCGATTTACACATTGAAAATGGGGCCATCACGGGACCATTCTCATTTTACTGGGTTTTTTTTGTTTCCTTGATTTTTATTTTTTACTTCCAAGGACGCAATTTCGAGCCCTGAATTCTTCTCTTCTAACCTCCCTACTTTCATTGCAGATCTTACATTGTAATTTTTTTTCTTTTCTTGTTTCTTCTTTCTTATAAAATGCGCAACGGTTGTGAATTTTAGCTATTATTAAATGAGCTTCTTTTCCTGCTGTCTTGTCTTTTAGGTATGCTCAGCCACCCACCAATCCCCGTTTCCGAGCTGGCTGAACACACAGAGCATCTCAAAGCTAATGATAACCTGAAATTGTCCCAAGAGTATGAGGTATGAGCGAGAGTGAGTGCTGTGCGTGGTTTTGCAGAGCCAGGGAATTAGGAAATGCAGTCAGGCCCTCATCCAAATAAACATAGCTTCATTTTAAGAATCCGGTTAGTTGAAATTTAAAAAAGCTATTTATGTATTGAAAATTAAGTACTTGCTCAGTGCTTTGCTAGGTTCGATTCTCGATCCTAAAAAAGAAAGAGGCTTGGTCTGTGAGCCCCTCCTGTGCAAAGAGGGGGCACCTTGGGCAGGGTCCGAGCTCCCTTCCTGAAGGGAGGCATTCCTGGAAGATGACTGCCAGACCGATGGGATGGGGGTTGTCCCTGGGGGTGTCTGTGTCTTGCTGCTGAACATGGAGGGGACCAAACCAAGGAATGCGATACCCAGTTTTACAAAGCTGAAGTTGGGGGAGATGAACAGAAAGTCCTCCACAGCTGACATGATCTGGAGCCACGGGGCTAAAGCTGAGAAAACAGGATGATTTGTACCTTCCTTGTCTTGTCTGGGGGTTTTGTGCTCATATTTTCTCCTTCCTGCTGATGTTTGGTTACTCAGATGGGCTCCTGCAGGTGACCAGCTGTGGCTCCTGGATTTGGGTTTCGAATGACAATCCCAGACTGTAAAATTCCCACCTTGCCGGGGCTGATGGGTCCCACCAGTCCCAAGGCAGACTGAGGGGGGAAGGCAGAGAGCACCGTAGCTCCCGCGTTGCTGCTCGGTAGCACGGCATCCTTGCCACCAGACAGGGAAGGGCTGTGCGCTCGCACAAACCCGCTCCTGTCCGCTCGCGGTGCTGTGGCTGCATCAGCAGTGGTGCAATCCCAGTGCGGATGCCCGGTGCTGCAGGGACCATGGCTGTGCGGGTTGCTTTCGTTGCAGATTGAACATATGACTGAATTTTGATTGTTGTTGTTCAAAGACATAAAATGCCCCGATATTTTTAGACTAATAACTAGTCTAGACTGCCTAGTTCTGTTTGTAGGCAGAGAGCGAGGGGATATTTTCCGAACAAAGGACTGGTTCTGGGATGCTTTCTCCCTGGTCTGCCTTACAGATGTCGGCATGCGCGAGGCAGCCCTGTACTCACGGCTCCGCATCCTCGGAGGGGAGGTTGCACAGTGGAGAAGGCACATTTGCTCTGCCGGGGTCTTTCACCCCACACTGGGGCTCAGGGGGGAGCAGCAGCCTGTTAATATGCTCAATCCAGATTTCAAAGGCTGATTTGCATAATGCAATATCCCAAGTGCCCTGGCTTCGTTCCAGCACAACCTCCTCTAGTGGGAGAGCCAGAGCTAAACAAACATCGCTAATGAAATGAATGCGAGGCGAGATTAGAGGGATAGAGAGCAAACAGACACATTACAACAGTATAAATACCCATTAGTTAGAAACGCTCCGCAGCGAGAGTGCAAGAGGACGTTTGTGTCGGTGCGTTTGTACCAGCGTTGCCGCCACCGCCGGGGCTGCGCCGTGCCCGGGGGGCTCTGGGGTCGGAGCAGGCCGAGGGGGCGGTGGGTGCTGGGCAGGGGCCGACCTCTGGCAGCGCAAAGGGACGAAGCCGGGTGGGCGCCTGCGGGGCCCTGTCCCCCCCCAGCCGGGATGGCAGGAGGGGAGAGGGAGAGCGAACAGCGAGAAACACGGCTCAGCACGCTCCTGCCAAGCCTCCAATTGAGGCAAACCCCTAGGGTTCTGCAAAATGATGAAGGAATTAAGCCCTTGTTTTATTTAATTCTCTGGCTGAGGATTTAGCGGTAAACGTAATTAACCTAATTTCCATATCTGGGACAGCTGGACTTTAGGAAAAAAAAAAAAGCAACCAACAAACCTGGCGTAAATCACCAGGACAGGCAGAGAAGATTTTTGTCTCCAGTGCATTTTGTTGTTTACTGCTTCATCCCTTCTAGGAAAAGGCCATGTTGATTCAATTTCGGGCCAGGGCCATCTTCTCTGTCTGGGGAGACGTGCTCGTCCCACCCAGCTGGGCAGGCAGCACCCAGCTTTCCCTCCCCTTTGCACTGGGAGACCTTCGGCGCTGAGCCCTTGTGGTCCCAAGCAGGGCTGTCTCTGCTGTCCCTGCTCTATCCAGAGCAGCCCGGTCCCTTCCTGCTGCCCATCACAGCAGGGATTTTCCCTTATTTTTCATATCCCGCTTGCACACGTTGGTATAAACCTTGTCCCAGCTTAAGTATCTTCTTCCCCAGGTACTAGTACTCACCCAGACACGGGTATATTTATGCTCTTAATCATTGTTTAGTTTAACCATGTGCAGATTTAGCCTCTTCATCATTTCATAAATACATCCTGATGTGATTGTTCCTGTTCTCTCCCAATTGCCGGCCATTTCTCAGTGTCGGTACCGCAGGGCTGTAACTAATCCAGTGCAGCCTCGCCAGTGTACAGTCCAAGGCCTCTGTATTGCAGCCTGAAATTGCTCTGATGCTTTTGCCACCAGGCTGCAGTGCATTGTGCCAGAGGGGGAATTATCTCGGGTACCTCCCTGGGGGTGCCTGGGGCGGAGGGAGATGGGACGTGAGCACCCTGTGGCACCAGCCTGGGCCTTTTCCACAGCTAAGACTGGTTCTTGAGGGAAGCAGATGGTGAATGAGCAGGTTCCTCAGATAGATCTTCAGAGCCGTGATCTGTCCCACACAGAACACGGTATTCAGAGCTTCATTTGCTGCTTTCCTCCCCTCTGACTCCTGCACTTTCTTTCTCGATTCCTCCAGTCCATTGACCCTGGCCAGCAGTTCACCTGGGAGCACTCCAACCTCGAAGTGAACAAGCCCAAAAACCGTTACGCGAACGTGATTGCCTACGACCACTCGCGCGTCATCCTGCTGCCCATTGAAGGTACTGGAGCATCTCTACTCCTACGTGTTAGCGCTGGGCTGAAGCTGCTGCAGGGAAACATATTGCACACGCTCTTCCCCCGTGCCTGTTACCCTCTATTTATATTCTTCTCTTAACATCTCCCTGGGAGTTTAGCAAGCAGGAGATACCTCTGTAAACCAGGCATTTGTTAAATTCTGGTGACTGACATATTCCCTGGAGCTGCAATCTCTCATTTCAAGGGCTGGTTTATCAAGAAACTGTCTTCCCTTTACTTGGCGATCCCTGCTCCATACATTTCTGACTAACGGGAAGAATTCAGACCACATAGTGCTTCAGAGAGAGCGGGAACAGGGCAGTGGGTGGCAGGGATTGTGGAGCGTATCTGCACGGCGGATGAATGAGAAGTAAGCACAGGGCTAATTGTACAGATGTGAGTGTCAGCAGCGTAGCAGAGATGTGGCTGGTGAGTTGTACAGACGTAAAGATTACTTGATACGCAGCTCCTGCTGCAGTCCTGGCCCCTAAAAGGCTAAGAATAAGAAGGGGTTAGTGTTAGCCTGGTAGGTCATAAATTGTTTGCTGAGCTTCTTACGTGAGTGATGGTGCAGTCTGAAAATTTACATTAAATTTCACAACTCGTGGCTCTTGACAGAGTTGCCGTGGTGCGCGCTGGGATAAGAGGGGCTTTTGGTGGAGAGGAGACGGAGTTTAACAGGGTGTCTGCTTTGGCTGCTGCTGCCCAGATAATATTTGAGTTTCGTTGTCTCGGGTTGTGCGTGGCTGTGCTGTACGGATGAGGCATTTAAGGCCAGTCTTGCGTTGGCAAGAGCTGGTCATCTGCGCAGAGAGGATATGGGATGTCCTAATAACCCCCTGGTGAATGGAAAGGTTAATTCAGGAGCCTTGGTGACAAGGGAATTGCTAGAATAATCCCCCTCTGCTGAGGTAACGCTGAGGGAGGTGCAGAAGTGGAAGAAGCTGTTCCTGAGGTAACAACAGATCACGGTGATTTGCCAAAAAGCTGCACAAATGTGGATTGGCCTTGTCTGCCATGAGAGGATTTTAAACATTCCTCATTGTGAAGATGGCTGTGTTCTGGCTTGTTTTTCTTCTGCGATTAATATTGTATGAGCCAAGGAAAGCAAAGTCTTTTAAAAGCTGCCTTGTCATTCAAGGGGAAAAGAGAAGAGCGCAAGTGTAGAAATGAAGGACGCTTTGGGCTGGTCCCGGCTCTTAGGAAAGCAGAAGCAGGGGCTGGATGCAGGCAGCCATCCTGGCTCTGCCCGGGTGGCGGCGTGAGGGACCGACGGTGCAGGTATGATGGGCCAAGGTTTAATTTTCAAGCATCTGAGAGGTTCTGACATGTCTTGGCTGGTGTGTTCCTTCCTACCAGGCTGTATTTTATGCCGAGGGCTGGAAGATGAAAGGAGTTGGAGGAATTAGTTGTTCCGTTCTCTTTGTTTTAAATCTGGATGTGTCAAGGCTGCAGATTGTCACCGTCTGCTTGGTCAGGAAGAAGTAGTGGCTTTAATTCCGTGACTTCTCTGTAACTGGGCCTGTCACACAGCAAAACGTTGCAGGAGCTCATGGCCACCATTTTAAATTACAGAGGGGACCCGAGGGGGCTGGAGAGATTAATTCCAGAAGCTCAGCCTTGATCGCGTTCCTGCTGCTGCTGCTGCACAGCCTCCTTCCCTCCCGAAATTTCAGTTCGGGATGGAATGGGGGCAGGGAACCCTCCAGAAATTTAATCAAAAGCCATTTCTACCAGCAGCTGAAATTACCAAGTACCCTTGAGGACTGGCAGGCAATTCAGCGTGGATTGCACCTCGCCAACAGAAGCAGCAATGTCTATTGCTACAGCAGGATGAGGACTAGCAACCCAATTCCATATGGGTACCGCTCCCCACCCTCGGCTCCCCCTCGAGACACAAGTTAAGCGTTCTGTACCGAGTTAATCATAGGTTAGCAGAAACCTGCCAGCCTTGCCAGCCGCTCTCCTGTAATTAGGAATGGGCCAGATCGCCAATGAGCGCGGATCCTCCGTGCCAGTCTCAGAGGCTCTCTAAAGCCGAACCTGACCGTCAGTGCTTGCCAGGGTCCATTTTAACTTCAGAGCAGTTTTCTCCCGCCGTGTCCCAATCGCCCTCTTCACGCTGGCAACACCTCCTGCCATTCATATCAAACCCCTCAAGCGAGGACACAGGCAAGCAGCTGTAACTCAATAGCCTGTAACTCACGCGAATTGGAAAAAAAAACACTCCTAAAAATGACAGCGGACAATTTAAAGCAAGTCAAAGCCTGTAATTTCAAAGCCTTTACTGGCTGAATCATGCCTGGTTTTATTCCTTATTTTGTCCAGCTGTAGCTCCCAGCCTGGGATGAGAGCATGGAGCGCGCAGTTGCATCGAGCAGGTGCGTTTGCTGCCCGGACTCCGGGCGCTCTGGGACAAGGACTTGGTTGTGTCCTATTTGAGAGCAGTGAAGGAAAAGCCCTAGGCCAGGAGTTCTGCTCCTGTTAGCAACACTAGCGAGAACACCATGGTTTCAAGGCTCGATGTTCGGTCTCTTTAATATCTTTTGCAGGAAGTTTTTTGTCTCCCTGCAATGCAGACCTTTGAGGCAGGAGCTTTAGCTGGGAAGAACTTGCAGAGAGCCTGTTACTCCCAGCTGTGATTCTAACCCAGCAAACCGTGAAGGCTCTGCTGGTTTTGGAGGAGAATTATCTCTGACAACATTCCTGCAAAGATCTCCTCCTGCTTCCATCTGTATCAAGTCCTGCACAATCCACTAACTTGCTTTTGCTGATGTAATACAGGAATTGTGGGCAGTGATTACATCAATGCCAACTACATCGATGGCTACCGGAAGCAGAATGCCTACATTGCCACGCAGGGGCCTCTGCCGGAGACCTTTGGAGACTTCTGGAGGATGGTGTGGGAGCAGCGTTCAGCTACTATTGTTATGATGACTAAGCTGGAGGAGAAGTCACGGGTAAGATGCATGAGAGGGATGACTAGTTAGTCATAATCCCGGGGGATTGGAGGGTAGGGTTGGGGAACAGCAAATCCCTTTGATCCGCAGCCCACATTTCTGTCAGGGGAGGGATTTCTGCCTGCTTTGCCAGCACCCTGAAAGTTCAGTGATTCATTGCTTTTTAAAAAAACAAACCATTCACCCTGGAAAGCTGCAGCCTCCTTTGCAGCTCCAAGAGAAGAGGACACTCAATCCCGTTGCATGCTTTGTGGGTCTGTCTCGGAGTTAATCATGTGGCAAGTTTCACATTCGGTTCTCTTGTTTAACAAGCCCCAGTACATTCACTCTAATCTTCAGGATCATTCCAGTCTATTGTCTGCATGATTGATGTGGTGCATCAAAGCCAGTGCTTAGCCAGTAGGAGCTTTTCCTGCCGGGTCTGTCCCTATCCTGGTGCTCTGGAAAGACATTCCTTGCACCTTCCCTCCCCTTTGCTACCTGGCCAGCTTCACCTGTAACAACCTCAGGGCAGAGCTTCCCCTGCAGCGTAAGGCTTTGTTCCAGAGATTTGTGATGCCTCCTGTCTTCCAGATAAAGTGTGACCAGTACTGGCCAGGCCGAGGTACAGACACCTATGGAATGATTCAAGTGACGTTACTCGATACCATTGAATTGGCCACATTCTGCGTTCGAACGTTCTCCCTTCATAAGGTAGCTTTCTCCCGCTTGTTTTTTCCCTGGAAATGGGCGCTGCTGCGCTCTCCTTACGCGGCACGGGCAGGGGATGGTCGGGTGCTGGTACCTGACGCTACTCTTGGTGCTCTTTTGTCTTTGCAGAACGGCTCCAGTGAGAAGCGGGAGGTCCGCCAGTTCCAGTTCACAGCGTGGCCTGACCACGGTGTACCCGAGTATCCCACCCCATTCCTGGCTTTTCTGAGACGGGTGAAGACCTGCAACCCCCCTGATGCTGGTCCCATCGTGGTGCACTGCAGGTACTGATTTCCTTCACCTAACTCTTGCCCGGGGCCATCTACAAGGGAGACAGAAGTCGGGAGGATGTGGATCTGCACCTAGGAGACAAGTTCGGTCTCCTCGCGAGCACCCAGCAGAGAAGAGCCGTCCTGTAAAGTGGATTCCCAGCCAGCGCCTGAGGAGGATACTTGGGGTGTTGGTTGGTTGAGCGCGGAATTTCTGGAGATGATGAGGGGTTTAGTTTGCACCAAATCGCTCAGATCCTGTTAGGAACGGGAAGCGCCGCGCACTCTCCTGGTGTCTGGTTCTGTGGGTGGGGGTTGTTTCTTGTCGTGGCAGGAGAGGAGGAAGATCGAGTGCGACCTAGAAGCTGCTCGGTGTTGCTGCACCGGGTGTTTGGGAGGCAGAGCTGCCTCTGCTGCCAAAGGGAGAGCTGACAGCGGTTGAAAGAGGGGGTTTTTGAGTGCTGCAGCCGTTCTGATAGTGACAAACTGAAGGCCCCTGTGGGCAGGGAGCGTTCCCTAATTCAATTTACAACCCAACGAGGAACGCTCGCAGCCTCAACTCAGATAAATCCCTGTGTTCCTCGGGAGGGTGTGGAGGAGCCTGCGGGTTACTCGGCACGGGGGAAAGACATCTGAATTCTAGAGGCTGCTGGGGGAAGGTAATCCTGCCTCTCCTAGAGGATGCCATTTAAACAGTCTTTGTAAGTGGGCAACTTATCACTAACCTTGCAGATGGCAATTATCGTGCACCTCTCGGAAAATGAATAAAGAGAGCTGTCAGCTCACAACGTGCAGGAACCAGCTCCCAGATCAGCTGCTAAATTCGTGCCAAAGCTCCAGTCACCTGCTTGGTTCAGGTGTGAGGCAGTCTAATTAACAGAGATCAAGGGGGCTTTATGAAAAAAGGGACTGCACTGGAATAGTAAAAGGAAACTCTTTATTAGCAGCAGCAAATGCACAGACCCGCAGAGCCCTGCTGATTCACAAATGCCATTACACCCAAGTTTGATGTTACCTTGATGCACAAAAACATTCAGGAAAAGAGGTGACGCATGTTACTCATTACAACATCAGTAGTTTCTCAGCTGTTGAAAGATCTGAGTGATTAAACATGCTTTGTAAGCCCTTAGATTGTGCCAGCCTTTTGTTCGAGCCTAGAGCCCCATACCTAGAATTGTCGTAATCGTGTGTCTGCCAGGAGAGCTCTCGTCCTGGGGATGTCACCAGTGAGGGGGCACAGCGGTACGGAGGGGCAATAGGCACGTCACCAGAGGCACGTTTTCACCTTCTGTCCTGTCCTCGGCTGGCATAAGCCCAAACTCAGTTGTAGAAGTTTCTGCTAAACTCAGCTGAGACTCGGAGCAAACCTCTGCACGTTGTGACCTCTTTGGGTCCACGCTGAGCACTGCTGCGCCCTGACCCGCACGGGAGATGAGGGGGTTGGCAGCACTGGCTCAGATAAACAGCTCTTCGGCTCCAGTGCAGGCTGGACCGGCCCCGGTACAGCGCTGTGCTCTCGCACCTCTGACTCTGCTGTCACCACTGTCCTCCCCCACACGCTGTACAACCACACCAAACCCGGCAACACACCGAGGGGAGCGCAGCGCTCACCAGCATCAGTTCCATTAGGCAAGTTCCCTTAATACAATAAAATTTATGAAACGGCTGGACCCCCCCATTTGGCTGCTTTGCCAAGATTCCCTTTGTCTCAGTCCATCAGTAGCCGTGGGCAGGAGGCTTTGGTTCCTTCCCAGTGGCTGAGTGCATTTGTTGTTCGCTCTCTGCCTTGTGCACCTCCTGCTGCCCTGTGTTTGCTGCTGTTTGTGGCAGTGGAAACATCCTCACACGGGGGTGGCCTTTCGGAATCTCTTTCTTCAGTGGCAGAATAGCCCAGCGCTTCATTTTTTTTCCCTTTTCTTTCCAGTGCGGGCGTTGGACGGACCGGCTGCTTCATTGTGATCGACGCCATGCTGGAGAGGATAAAACATGAGAAGACAGTGGACATTTATGGGCACGTCACCCTCATGAGGTCACAGCGCAACTACATGGTACAGACAGAAGACCAGTACAGCTTTATACACGATGCCTTGCTCGAGGCTGTGGCTTGTGGCAACACAGAGGTCCCAGCTCGGAATCTCTACACCTACATCCAGAAACTGGCACAGATTGAAGTCGGAGAGCACGTGACAGGCATGGAGCTGGAGTTCAAGGTACCAGTAGATGCTTGAGTGGGGACACAGGCACTGGGGAAGGCTCTGTGTTCCTCACAGAGCTCTGTTCTGCTGGCACTCACGTGTAGCAGACAGGGAGCCTTTGTACAGCCGATGGGAGCTTTTTGCTTCCATGTTAGAGAAGTAATTACTTTTCTAACGTCGGCTACTGCAGTTCCCGGGGAGAGAACTACCTGCCACGGCAGGAGGCTTGTCTGGTCATTTCAAATCCAGATTGAATTTGCTCCCTCTTTAGATTGTATTTTTAAGCTGGGGTTCTTTTGGTTGTGTTTTTTTTAAGTTTTGCTCGGGGAAAGGTCTCAGGCTAGTCGCCACCCCCCAAAAAAAAGGAGGGCGCACAAGGCAGAACAATGCAGTGGAACATGTGAAGTGGGCTGGCGTAGGGCTCAAGCAGAAAAAAAAACCCAAAAAAAGCTGAACGAACAGTTGTGACTCTGCTTTTGCCTTCAGCGACTCGCCAACTCCAAAGCCCACACCTCCAGGTTCATCAGCGCCAACCTCCCATGCAACAAATTCAAGAATCGCCTTGTCAACATCATGCCATACGAGACCACGCGGGTCTGCCTGCAGCCCATCAGAGGAGTGGAAGGGTCAGACTACATCAACGCCAGCTTCATCGATGGCTACAGGTAAACGGCACCTTGTGCCCCGCCGCGCTCAGGGACTTCTCTGCGCATGAGTCTGTGGATGCGGAAGTGCCACGGGATGGGTTCGGTCTTTTGTTCTGGCCCATCACCTAGCGATACTGCGCGCAGCGGGGCAGTACCAGAGGTAAATCCGCTCTTGCCACAACCCACATAGAGAGTCAAACACAGACTTCAGATAAGCTTTATTCTCTGTGGTCTTAAAAGTACTTATCCCCTAAAGCAAACCAAACCCTTCTCCAGCTGCAGGTCCTAAACATGGAGTGTCAGCGAGGGGGTGGATTTTGCCATTGGGAGGTTTCTAAAAACAGATTAGCCTTTTTTATTACTTTTGTGATTTGGGAACATTGCAATTCTGACGGCTTCCCACAGGCGATACATGCCGTGTGCTCCAGCCCTCGGCACGGCAGCCCTCCGCTGGCGCGCTCAGCGCCTGGCCAGCTAAAGCTGAGCCCTGAACCGAGCAAACAACACAACCCCATGTGCGCGATTCCTCACCTCCAGGTGCAGCAGGTTGGGGCATCGCCATGCTCGGCCGTTGAATTCTTGGTGCTACTCAGGCCCAGAAAACACCGATTCTACATAGGGTATCAGATTAATCTGGATTTACCCTTGGAAGCAGTAATTAGACAACGCTTCACCATTGGCTTTTTTTTTTGACCATTAGCACCAAAGACACCTCCCGCCCCTTCGGACCCTGCACTGCTGTAGTTCTTCCCCAGCATTTCTCTTTGTTTCCTGTTCTCCAGCTTTTGTATGCTTTTCCCAGAGCTTCTGCCCAAGCAACTCTCCACACTCCCCTTGTGTTTGGGCTCTATTTCAGACAACAGAAGGCGTACATTGCTACTCAAGGGCCCCTGGCAGAGACCACTGAGGATTTCTGGCGGATGCTGTGGGAGAACAACTCCACCATTGTCGTGATGTTGACTAAGCTTCGCGAGATGGGTCGGGTAAGTGTGTGCTAAGAACAAACATGGCGGGGAGCCTACACACAGCACAAGGGCTAACAGAGGTCTCTCTTTCTCCTTGGCAGGAAAAGTGCCACCAGTACTGGCCAGCGGAGCGCTCTGCCCGGTACCAGTACTTCGTAGTAGATCCCATGGCTGAATACAACATGCCTCAGTACATCCTGCGAGAGTTCAAGGTCACTGACGCCAGGGTAAGCGCCTGCGGCGCAGTGCACAGGCCGCGCTTGCGAGGGCCGTAGCTGGGGCTGGGCTGGAGCGGTTTGAACCCTGCAGTAGGGAAGGTGCCTTACACAAAACAAGTGAATTTGGTTCCCATAAGAAAGAGTGAGGTGTAACCTCTGTGACAGTCTGGGATTACCAGCAGTGGAGGAGAGCTTAGTTGTGACAGGGAAGAGAATGCACCAACACAGCTAGAGCGTACTTGAGTGCATCTTCCTACAAATTGAAAGTAGTTTTTCTAACCTCTGCTCAGTAATCACAGTAGCGAGTCACTTTGTCGGAGATGTACCCAGCTTTTGGTTTTACTGAAAGTTGATGAAAGCAGAAACTAGTATCTCCCCAAACACCTAAAAAACCACAGGCTTGCAAAGGGTACTCTGCATCCTCCCGAAAACATACGCGTCTCCTCAGGTTTGAAGAGGAGCTGCCGTTAAGTCATATTCAAAGGGGTACATTCACTCAAATAATCTTAGATTCAATGTCAGATTTCTTCTCTGGAGGAGTATTTCGGTACCTTCTGAAATTTGCTTAGCAAATGTAACCCTCTACTCTCCAAGTACGGTCTTCTGAGGTTGCCGGTATTACAGAACCTGATAATTCTATTTGCAAGGTTGAGAAGGAGGATGCCTCATCAGTCCCGGTAGAACAAGATTTATCTTCCTGTCAGCTGTAATTCTGACACTGTGGCAACTCTTTCTCAAGATTGATAGAGAGGCCGTAACCTCACCTTGAGTGTTCCTTTGCTGAAGACTCCATCTGTGCAGTCTCTGCAGTGGTCAGAGCTTTCGGCTCCCGCCAGGAGCATAGATCTCTACTGACAAGCCGACTCCAGAAATGTCAGCTGCAACACGAGCAGCTTCATCATTATATAGATAAAATACATCTATTTTCACTTGATCATAACCCAAAGTTGGTTCAACTTTTTGTGCCCCTTAATCAACTAAGAACAAAATGGGGGATTTTTTGCCTTTTGTATTTAGTAGCACATAATACAGGATGTTTTAAATATTACCTTTTCCTCCCCCAGGACGGTCAGTCACGAACTGTTCGTCAGTTCCAGTTCACTGACTGGCCAGAACAAGGCGTGCCAAAATCCGGAGAAGGTTTTATCGACTTCATTGGACAGGTACATAAGACCAAGGAGCAGTTTGGCCAGGACGGCCCCATCTCTGTCCACTGCAGGTAGGCACGTGCAAATGGAAACATCTAACGTGAGGATGCAAAAGAGCAGGAGGAGTGAAAATCCTACCGCTGTCTCCCTCCTTTCCCACCCACCGGGGGGGATGCCAATCACTGTTGCTTCTGCCAACCAAACTCTTCTCCCTTCAGACCTGGGCACTGCCCGCAAGGCCCCTGACCCTTTCTGTCCAGGGGAGAGGGATGAAGGCTGACACTCTGAAGGAGATGAGAACCACAGTACTAATTCAACCTGCAGAAGTAGAAGTATTTTTTACCAGTCTTAGCCCAGTTCTGCACCTCTAACGCTGCTGGGTTGTGTTTGCTGGTGGCAAGAATTATACCTCCCTACCCCTGGGCAGCAGGGGATACACATTCTTCAAATTATTTAATTTTAAAAGCCTAATGTTACATATTAGTAATCATTTTTGCATTGAATGCTGTTTAGCACTACCAAAAGCTTTTTATTTTTTTATTTTGCTTTCTCAAACATTTGTTGGGGTCACACACTCTGGCAGATTTACTATTTCCCACCTCCTGGAGGACTGACTGAGGCTCTCCGGTTCCACCACGTTCATAAGACACAGCCCGACCGTGCCGTACCCTCAGCGTTTAGAGCGGCAGTTGAACATTGTAACGTACGGTTTCCTTTTTTTCTCCCATTCCTGCAGTGCTGGCGTGGGCAGGACCGGAGTGTTTATCACATTGAGTATCGTCCTGGAAAGAATGCGTTATGAGGGTGTTGTAGATATTTTCCAGACAGTAAAGATGCTGCGAACACAACGACCTGCCATGGTGCAAACAGAGGTAAGGAGGTGCAGGGAACCCGTCTGCGGTCCCAGTTCGGAGCTGCGTAGCAAAACACCAGGGCTGCAGTACGGGCTGAGCAGAGCCGGCTTTTTGCCTTTCCAGCGGCCAGCAAACCCCTTAGCTGAAGGCTACTCAGCGAGCCCAGGCTGCGCTGCTGATTTTACCTGAGTCAAAATAAAAATTCCCATCATTATAAAGTCTCTTAAAGATTTCATCCCCATCTGCCAGCCCTGATTCTTCTCTCCTCCCCACCTCTGAGGGAAGGGGACTCTGCCTCTACTGCCTGCCCCTGGCTGCCATGCCAGAAGGGTTAGTGGTGGGGTGATGACAAACAATAAAGGAAGGGATTTCCTTTCCCAGTCCTTCGCAGCTCTTTGAGAATGAAAAAGAAGGTTCCTGCCCAAGTATGTGCTGGGAAAGCAGGGCGGGATCCTGAGGAGCTGCTTCAAAGCTCTGAAGCTGGTTCTCTTTGCTGTTGGCAGGATGAGTACCAGTTCTGTTACCAGGCAGCTCTGGAGTATCTGGGAAGTTTTGATCACTATGCAACATAAAAAGCCATCCGTTGTGCAGACTCTACCAACCACTTAAGTCCTGGAAGGCCTCTTTTGACCCAGGAGGAGCGCTTGAACTTACAAAACTGAATCAGAAGAAGTACCTTTTCATCTGGACAATGCATTGGGGAGCAGGGGGAAGGATCGAAAGGAACACCCCTTCAGGAACTCCATGTTGTAACCTGGACCGTGAAGAGGCAGCTCAGGAGATTGCTGAAGGACTGCTTTAAGTGGTGAACTTGTTACCTCAAGTGGTGTTCGCTGTGGAGGACGTATGGACATCATGAAACAGATCCAAAAGCTAAAACACACCTTGCGAAACGTTACTGCTGGAGAAGGGAAGGAAACCGACTTTGGTTACATCATTAGAGTTCAGTTTATTTACTAATATAGTTGGCAGTCTTTAAAGGAAGTCACTTGCAGAATCGAAGGTGTTCTGTAAAAGTTAAGAAAAGGAACTAAATCTCAACACTTAGGCAAACTTAGGGTCGGGAGTTCTTCTAGCTGGAGTCTTAATAACCTCAGTATCAACAGTGGGATGATCCTGGGCTTACAGGCACCTTGCAAACAGCGTTCACGGAATGCCCCTGCCACGCGAGAGGTTTTATAGCTCACATTTTGAATACTTGGAACATTCCTCATTTCTTCTAATTCCAAAATTTATTTTTTAGGATATTTAAAATTCTAGAGATCCAAACCCCAGACTTGGCTGTGTGGCGTGGCCCCCTCCCCTCGCACACCGCTGGGACAGGTCGAGGCAGCAGCTTCCCTGGGCTGGGTTCACCGACCGCCAGTTCTGTCCCCCCTTTCCAGCCCATCCAGCTATCACAAAGGCATTAATACGAGCCGTGGTGGGAGACCCCCCAAAGAAAGGCAGCCCCTTTCCCATTCTCTTTGCACATTCACCCACCCCCACTTCTGCTGCAAGCCGCTGTGCCGCCCCCGCCGCAGGAGCCAGGAGCATTTCCCTGAAAGGAGCCCGAGAGGCGCCCGTAAGAAACCCATTTCCGAGAGCCACCCGCTTCTTGCTGCCAGCCCCTCACCTCTGCGCACAGCGGCTCCCCGGGAGCGATGCAGAGACACTCTCAGGACCGTCCCGCTACCACGTCACACCAGGCCCTTCGGCACAGCTCCGAACGTGCCCCAGCTGTAAAAATAACTGGGAGAGATCAAGTAAGGTGCATTCAGTGGCATATACTGTGAGTGGCTTTCTTTAAAGTATCGATGTAACTGTAACAAGTGACATTACCTTTTTTTTAAATAGTGTATTTTTTCCTTTTTTTAAAAAAAAAAGACAAAGAATATCAGTCAATGAATTTAAAAGAAAAATTTGCTTATTTGTTCATATTATGTTCAAAGACAGTCTATTTTTTCACTGTAGAAATGTTACGTGTAATGGCTGTGATATATAAAAATGCAGTGCAAATTGCTACTTCTACATATTGCTTTTCTACCATTTAAAAGGTTTAACTTGCTCATGTAAAAACAAAATGTCCTTTCTGGATTTTTTTTTT